>MU277192.1:632638-821929 GCA_022160305.1 Artomyces pyxidatus
CATCGCGACGACGAGAGCCTGAGGACTGCGCGGCAGTGGGCATCACCCTTAGCAAAATACCAATTACACTCCGAGTCTGGGCATTCCCAGTCGCGTCGCTGTCACACTTGACCTGTTACATCTTGTGTACATTAATATTGAGCTCAACATAACTTGTGTCTCCGAGTGGGTCTCCGAGCCATTTGGAAGCCTGGAGGCTCAGGTTCTCATGCGCTTATGAGTTAGTTATGAGAGAGCAAGGCGACAATTATGGTGGCTTAACAGCGGGGTAAGATTGGAGATCGGACGCGCTCGTCGGCGTCCACGCACGATGACGACTCCACCGCGCGGATACCATAACCAAACTGTGACCCGTGACAACCCGATCCAGTACATTATATGCGGCCCTCACACTCTTATCACACTGCGAAAATCAAAAATCGCTCATAACTGCGGTCGCTTTTTTCTGACGGCCACTCTCTCGCAAATGGTAAATTACATGCCATATGTAGTGCGTCTCATCCTAGCGCTTCGTGACTCTGCTGATCAATCGGTCAATATAGCAAGGATGTTGCTCCGTTCAGTGACAAGGTTCAGAAACACGGCGGATATTTTCAGTCGTGGAGCCCTTGCATGTACATGTCGCCAACCATGGATTCAAATTCTATCATCGATTCACCCATCCAACTACGAGAACGACGGACCTGCTGTTTGAGGACATTGGGCCACCCGTTGTAACCCATGCGCTCCGTTTCGTGTTCTCCTCAATCTTACGTGAATGAACGCCAGGCAGCTGATCACTGCATTCGACTGACATAGTTCGCAGAGTGCTTATAAAGTGCCCACACACCTCGTCTGCTTCCGCGAATCCTTCGTTCTTCTTCACGCTTCCCCAAACTCTCCTTTCTTTTCGATGCTCCGAGACTCACGCGTGAATAGTGTGTCGGAGAGCCTGATATATTCACTTTACCCTCTCGTTGTAGAGACCATACTGCTTGGTGAGTGCGGCGGTAGACCTAGGATTGATCCATCTGACTCATATATTCTTACAAGGAGTGTTTTCCTGTCTCGTAGTGCTGTCGACCTACCTGCTTCTGTGCGTCGTTATTTCCGCCTCATGCACCGTCGCTTACGGTGGCCGAATAGCTGGCGCCCCCGTACAACTGGAAATCTCTTGGTCCTGGTCATCACAATCACCATGTACATCTTCGCCGTCATGCATTGGAGTGCCTACTTGATCGGCAACATCTACTTCTTTACCAATCCCCGGCATGTCTTTTTCGACCCGCATAGCGCTCTGCGACAGATCTTGGTCTACCTTGGACTCACAGTGAATGTGACATGTTTTTCGAACGACATATCTGCCGCTTGCACTGATGCATCTACTGATAGCTCATCCTCAGCGACGTCATTGTGATCTGGCGGGCGTGGCACCTGTCGAATAAGGAGCCATGGGTTTTACTGATATCATCAATCTTCTTCCTCGCGACGATAGGTGCGCTACTTGGTTTATCTCATACTTCTCTGCCTGAGATCGCACCCACAGCGACCGCGGTTTTGACCGGGTTGTATAGCCATATCCTGTCTGCCTTTCCCGCCTTCTCGGCAACGTGGTCCGTCGTAACTGTTGCAGTCACGCTCGGTACCAACCTCTGGGCTACTGCACTCATCGCACGCAAAACATGGTATGCCGCTTTACGCATCTCTCTTCGTGTTCTTCTTGACGGAGCTCTTAGGCTGCATCGTCAGGTTATCCGTAAAAACTTGCGGGAAGGCAGTCGCCGGACGAGAGTAGAGCTGACACTCACCCTCCTCGTTGAGTCTGGATCTATCTACTGCTTGTATCTGGTATATCACCCGCCTCGTCTGCCTACATCACGACTGATCGTTCACAGGCCTTCGTACTTCTCAGTCTGCTCCAGTTAGTTGGGCCCCTCAATCCAATCTTTAGCGCCACCATCCCCCAAGTTACGGTGAGCATAGTCATCAACAACCGAATGTCTTCTGAATATGGCTGACTAGGATCTAGGCTATCTACCCAACGACGCTCGTCGTCATGCTGTGCTTGCGGCAGGACGACTCGAATCCCGTAATCAGCCTCGAGAGGCAGACAGAACCTCGAGCGGAAGACAGAAGTCGAGCTTGAGATGTGCCCGTCTGACATCAGTACCACGATCTGTTGACTTCTTCGCAGAGGAAGTTTGGACTGTTCAGAGATACTCTTGTCGAGCTTGACCAGCAAAGGAGACAGAGCTCGATGCATCCGTGTTCTGATCATTGTGCCTTGCTGTGATTTGGTATGGCAACTACTATGCATACGATCACATCGGATATGTTCTATCGCCTGCACTACTATCGCTGCGCTGAATTGGTGCCAGCGTTGTCCGAAGCCGCGTGCATAGACTCCGTGAGGCCTCCACCCGAGGAAAGGCATGTTGGTACAGACATGATCACTCTTTTGTCTGCCTAGGTTGAGGTGAAACACTACATCAAAAGTAATAGAACAGTCCGCGCCCCATTAGAGTATTCAATAGCAACTGACAAAAGCTGAGCGGCTCATGGAGGTGGTTCAGAGAGTTCAGGAAGCGATTCAGAGCCGTGCCTTGGATTTCAATGTTCAACGTAACGTTCAGCCTTTGCCCATTGATAGTCGCATCGCGGGTTGCCCTGAGTTGTTCAGGCATTCCTCCCTCCCCCATCGTCTTGTTCCACGCAGATCACTTTCTCAAATCGCATCGCAGCAACCAACTTCTCAGGAAACCGCCGAGCCTCTCAAACTTAGAACGTTCGGTTCAGGTCTCTCGAACCACTGCCCGAACCGTTCCCCGGACCGCCACCGATTCTCACAGTGAGCGGATCGGCGGAAGTTTAAACGCATCCAATTAGCGCCTCATCTGGTGCTGCTGGCCTGACGGTTCGAGTACATACTCTCCCCGCACGAAGACCACAAGAGGAACAAACAACAATCATGAACTTTGCATCCCACCCTTCAACCACCGCCGACCAGAGCAGAGACAATATTCCGAAGCAATTCACCTCGCACCCTGCGCCGACGGCCGTAAACACAGCCTCCTTTGCTCACGGAACTGGATACACCTGTACGTGGAGCACACCGGGATGTAATCCATCCTGCGCAAGACTGATATTCTTCCACATACACATAGCGGCCTATCCAGGTGCCAATGCACCCGCGTTCGAGGCGAACCCACGAGCGATGCCCTCCGACAGACCCACATACGACATGCACCCATCTGTCCACTCAGCGGCGCATGAGTACCAACCCGCCATCGAGCGCAACGGATATAGAGAGGACACATCGAGGCGCACCGAATATAGGGAGGACATATCGAGGCGCACCGACGGGTACATGCCTATGCCCATGCCGGAGCTCGCCCACACCGAGCGTCGATCAGGCGCCGTGGCCGGAGGGTACAGACCTTGGTATGACGCCATGCAGCCGCCATGGCACAGCGATGTAAACGGTGCAACGTATCCTCGTCCGGACGGGGGTGCACAGCGCGTAGTGGAGCACCGCGCTATGGCTGCCCAGTATACTGGAGACGGCCGCTACGGGTCGTCGGAGTACGGTACGTCCTAAAAAATAAGATCGGTGAGATCGTTCACTGACTTATCAGCTCAGCTGCACCCCACACCAATGGGAACGATGTAGGGGCTGGGCAGCACAACAGGATCGCGCAGCACACTGTCGAGAGCGATGCGGCACGACAGGGAGTCCATACTGTCCATACCACGTCGCACGGTTACCTGGCCCCAGTCGACCCCGGTATCGGTATTAATGGACATGTGAGAGACACTCATCGTCGCGCAAACACATGGATGCCCGTGGCGGAGCCAACCCCACCTGGGATGGACGCTGTCGCCAGCGTCTACGCAGCGCGCCCGAGACCCGCACAGATCGCCGTGCCATCGACTTTGCACAACCGTGCAGGTGCTGTAACGCATCTTGGGCCAGAAGCTGCAACGCACCTTGTTCATGACGCTCGGGTGCAGCACCTCCCTTCAGACGAGTACCACGTTCCCGCCAGTGCTGGATCACAGGCTGCTGCTCACGATATAGGAGAGGGAGGATACGCTGTAGCATCGTCGTCTGGGATTGGCAAGTGCTCGGACAGCGACCTCGATGGTGTCAATTGCTAACACACCTGTTCAGCTGGACTGCGGGCCGGTCCGAACGCTGAAGGGGGTGAGCGAGACAGCAGGATTGCACAACTCACCGCTGAGCGCGACGCGGCACGTGAAGGTGTCCGTGCTGCCTTGGAGTTCATCGAAACGTATGAGACCTTTGCAACAACTATGTTGCAGCGTTTGGGCGAGTATAAGGCGATGCTGAGGGGAGCCGGGATTTAAACAGCAGAGTGGGTGGGACTACTCTTCCATGAAAACAAACTGGGTTCTTGACTGGCTGGATGTACAGTACTTGAAGGTGTCACTGCGCACCTAGGACATGACAATGGCTTTGTGACGACAGGATCCGCGATGACAGACGTTGTCTCGAGGATGGCACCGCAAGTATACGAGAAGGCTCTCGTCATCTTTCGAGAGCAGAGGTCCCGATGTCCGGCGCATGCATGCTGGCGGGACCATCCAGGAAACGGACATGGTTGCGTCGTCGACGGTCGTAGGCCATTACTGGGGGTATTAAATCGTGTGACTAAGAACGTTACAGACTCTTTCGCACGTTGCTCATTCTCGCCTCAGCGGTGCCCGGCCCGCAACCTAAGATGTGACACGTGACTTGGCGTGACGTTCCGTGACGGTTGCGTTCACTGGCAACTTCAAGATAGACTCGGATGCTTTTGCCATCGTGTCTACTAATCGGTGTCTAAGCCCATCCATTGGATGGAAACTTTGACCGTATCTCGTGTTATTATTGTCGGCATTGGATGTAGAAATGTAATGAAATGACTGGTCTCGGAATCGAAGTATCGACATAAGCCTTACCTCAGGCTACCGAGTATGTGCACCTCATTGACATGCGGCGTACCGTTGAAGCCGTGAGCATCGTAAACCCTCAAGAGCATGCGAGTGTAACAGATGTTGTTTAAAATGCTCATACTAGACAATACACTGTATGCTACAGGTGGATAGTACGTCCACGGGCCGTTACTACTCTGATTAAATCAGCCAGGTATCAAGCTCGGGAGTCCACGATAACAGTCACCTATACATCCGCCCCCGGTTTTCTCAACGAGCGCTCGCAAATTTGCTGCGGTAATTATCCCAGTGTCTCGAAGGCGGACGGTCCACGATAGGACCATTCTCGAAAAATTCTTCAAGATCTTCCATCATCCCCGACGAAATGTTGCATCCCAAAGTCATGTCGATCTCGTGTGGTCCTCGACGGAGGCTTCGTCTGGTCTCCGCACACTCCATCAGGTGGCTGAAGACGTCGCGGCGGTCTTCCCGCCTGTGCTTGAAATCCACTTTATCGCAGCCCATGTAGTCCAGCTTGGCGAAGAGCGATTTCGCCTGCACGGCCATCGCATCTAGAATGCCGTGGATCGCTATGCCATGTACAAACACGCCCCTGAGCCGGGGAGCGCATCTGTTCATGGCGAACCACGGTGTCGAAGACGCAAACGCGTGATGAGAAACGTTGAGATAGTACAGCTCGTGAAACAAGGGGACGTTGGACACTATCTCCACCGCGGCCTCCCCAAATTCGTATGGCTGGCCACCTTCTGGGGATGGATGAATCAGAAGTATCAAGGAACCCGACGGGTCTGCATGGCGCGCTTTGAGTTCAACAGAGCCTGGCATGCCGAGATCTTCCATTATGTGCAGATTCTTGAAAGAGACGCGATTATTGATGAAACTGGAATAATGGTAGCGGAGTACGGCTTTGATGAGGCCCGTGGATTGCGAGATATGGCGCCCGTCTGGGACGCAGGAGAGCTCCAACATGGCTTGGGGAGGGAAGGATATACAATGCATAGCCTTGTAGATTTGCCGCGGATTGCCCTGGAGACACACGCTCTGCGTGCGCGGAAACTGTACGACGTGTTCGACACGGGGAGCGACGTTGTCACTGGCTTCCGGCAGAACCATCTTGAGTTTCAGGGTCTCCAGATTCGGCATCTGCGCGAGTATCCTCGCCATATGTTCGTACGTGGCCCACATACTGGCACAGGACTCGAGCTCCAGAGTCGTGAGTGGAGAGCGGAGGAGCACGGATGTCGGAGGAAGACTGAAGCCCTTCAAGTACAGCGCGCGAAGCGCGGCCGGATACTGCCCGTTGAATAACACGCTGGGGATAGGGACGCCGCTGCACTCCGAATTTTCGGCGAAGAGGATCTCCAGGCATGGCGCTGCGTTGACGGCGAGGTGCTCGAACGCCATCAAGGCATTGAGAGGCGCACCTACACCGGAACCTCCAGAGCTGTGCTCCGAATCCTCCAGCCAGAGTTCCTGAATACGCGAGACATGCTGGAGAGCCATTTCGAGCGAACTGTCGGCTCGGCGGACGCTCCGCCACTCGACATGCGATGGTGCGCGCACCACGACCGGGCGAGGCTGCGACCGCTGGAGTGCCGTCTGGGTCCACGCGCGACTAGCCAACGGGAGGACCCTCCAGAACTCTTTGCTCGAGTAGGCGACGTGGCGCCAGTGGTGGCAGACCTGTGTCACCGCAGCCCACTTCGGCGGAGTTTGATTAACGTGCGAATCTTGCGATCCTGGGGCAGGCATGTGAGGTAGGTAGGAGAAGATCTCCGAGAGGACTTCGACAGGAAGCCGTCCGATCGGTGGAGGCTGAAGAGGCGTGTAGTTCGTGAGTATATTGGGATGGCAGACCCGGTATTGATGCTGGTTAGAAAAGCCAGTGGCGCCACGCGGAATTGCATTTCCTGTCTCTGCATAATATTGGTCTCGGGTGGGCATCTTGTCGATGTCGTGGTTGAGTATTTGATAAGGGGGTGGGTGCGGTGCGCTGACAGTATGAGAGGCGAGCTTTTATAACGCCGTCCAGTGAGCAAGTTTTACAAGAGACGGACGGCGTGGACATACGGTATAGTTTTCGTGTCGAGCATGGAATACAACTTTGTCTTTCCCACAGCATGCTGCCACAAGGGATATTCACCCGTTGACCAGGTCGCTCCCTAGATGCCCTCAGAGTATCGAAAGACTTTGTCTTCTTACGAAGACAGTAACAAGATTATGGAACAAGGCGGCGAAGCCTTGTGATTTTCCGTTAACGCCTGCAACAAGGCGACACGACTCGATCGACAGTAGCACTGCCCCGGCCCCGACGGTGTCGCGTGATGCTGGTATGTACAGCTACATTGCCCCCCTTTTTTGGTATATATCATCTAGAAGATCAGTATAACACACTGGACACGAAAGTACAACGCCTCAACTTGAAGGAATTCCGAACTTGTAATGATTCCGGAATATAAGAGGTTGCGATGGCGATAACACAGGGCCTCAAGGCAAACCAAAGACAAGTACGGAGGGTTGCAGAGAGGTCGATAAGTATGCTGTCCTGTAAGTAATCGTGAACAACTGTGACAAGAATTTGAGAAGGTAACTCACCCAAGAGACGCAAAGAGTCAGACGATGTCTGAGCCACGATATAATGGAGTTAGTCGTACAGGTATTTCTGTCGATCAGGATTGTCTGCACCCGACTCAAGCGCCTATGAATGTTTCAGAACGCTGTTAAGAGACACCCAGTGAATTGACCAGATACACCTCGGCGACTCTGCCACGTCGGACTCGGAGGCGCTGCCACTGGCGTCTTGCACCGAAAAAGAGGTGGTCGAAGTGCCATCGGGATGACCGTAGACGAACGGAGATACGGCCAGGTTCTTGAGGGCCTCGACGGACCGACCATCTAGTAAGTACTAGAGGGATCGTTGTTGCATCAACCTCGTTCCATCTGATTTTTGAGGAGGCTGCTGGTAGGAGGCGAATGCCGACTTCAAGGGATGTCGTAGGCTTGGATGTTGTCCCGAAATTTTCAGAAGGCTAAAGCTCAATCTATTCGACGTCAGCTTGATGTCGCCGCTCAGGTTGGCGAAGGCACAGCGACGACTCGGACTAGTAATTGACAATATTTGAAGTTGGCGGCGAAAGGTGAGCGTGTGGCTGTGCAGGCGGGTGGCCCGATCTGGCCCGCGTAGTACAGCTTTTGCGTACTCTACTGAAGTGAGTGCGACAACTAGCCGGCACCACGTACTTGAACCACCTGGACTACTTATGATCTGCGGAAAGGTTCTTCTCTGTGATGTCGCCGTGATCTGGAGTGCTTAATCCTATGGGCGCGCATATCAATGACCTTGGTCCTCGCGTCGCCTATTAGTGCGTATCACATTATCTTCTGCCCGACCTCACGTTCTCAATCGCCGCCTCAACGGGCTGTACGGTCACATTATGGCGGTCTTGCGCGTCATTTCGACAATATGGGTCCTCGTTACTGCTGCGGTTGCACTCGTTATCAAAGAGTGGCACGCAAAGCATGGTATGTCCCATCTCACCTTCCACGTATGACTTGACGATCTGGCACAGTCAAGCAGAACGCGAAAAGAGAACGCGCGAGACGGCACTCGCCGCACGACAGTAGAACTGACACACTCTTCTCGTTGCGTCTGGATCACTCAAGTTACGGTGCGCTTAGTAGACTGTCCAAGCCTGAGGTGTGCCCGCCCAGCATTAGTATCCGGACTGTCGAACACCTACGGAGGCGGCGACGCAGCTTGCCACTGCGGCTTGTGATTTGATATGGCAATTACCAATCATGCGAGTACATGAATTATGGCCCATGATTGGCACGACTGCCACTGCGCCAAGTTGGTGCCAACGTTGTCTCATATCGCTGTGCAAAGACTACTCGTGCTTGGGTTCCAGAACTTGACCGAGCCTACTGTCGCAGGGAGGAAATGGCGAGTAATTGGTACGTTATCTACGTTCTAGGGCCGAGGAATGAGGAGATATCACCACAGCAAACCTCTGCGTGGTGTTCGGAGGCTTCCGTACTTCTGTCCCGTCGGCACAGCAGTCCATCTAGTGATGCTGCACCCCGGAGGATCTGCCATCTATTCGCTGGCATAGGCGCTCACATCTATGCGGCTACTGGCTTCGGCTTTCGCTCTCGTGGCATGCGTGGAGTTCCTTCGTTTCGTTCCTAGAGTTTCCCTGACGTGATGGTGGAAGGATGCGGTTGAGACGCGGAGCGGTAATGTGATCCGCCAACGTACTCGACCTGACAAGCACCTCCCTCTCCTAGTTATTTCGGAAGAGTGCCGGGACAACATGGTATAGGTTATAATACCTCAACTTGTCGCATCCATATTTTTCTCAGCTACCCACCATGCCCGTCAAGGACATCATGTCTGCCGAAGAATTTCACAAAGCCGTGCGTTATTTGCATCCCTACGATGCCGCTCGCAATGCTGACGCTCTCCAGATCAACTCTGACAAGGTCACTATCGTCGAATTTTGGGCGACATGGTGCGGCCCTTCCAAAGCTATCTTGCCCACATTCGAGAATCTCTCGAACGAGGCTCACAACTCGGACATCGAATTCTATAAAGTCGACGTTGACGACCAGTGTGATATCTCGCAGGATCAAGGAATCCGGGCTGTGAGTAGCCCATAGCTTCCTTCTGTCACCTATTCACGCATCTGGTCTCATAGTTGCCTACCTTCGTTGCCTTTAAGAAGGGTCAGAAGATCAGAGAGGTTGTCGGTGCTAATTCTCGCGTGCTCGAGGTACGTCGCTTGTTCTTCATGTCGTCTCACAGGTTAGTTGATTTTCGACACAGTATGTGATTCGCGACTGCGGCGCGACTGAGAGATGACAATTTGATCGTTTAAAAAATACAGTCTCATATCGATAGCAGCTCAATCTATGAATACGGTGGATACAAGAGCCTCAGACTGGGCAGGTCTATTGCAACAATGATAAACTATTCCATGGCGCCACTATCAGTATCACTCTTCTGCTGCTAGCAGTTCGACTACGAAGAGCGTGAACATCTCTGCTCACAATGCATGGCACGTACCTTCACCTTTCAATCGGCAGCCAACCTTGAAGAGCGCAGGTACCTCAACGTTCCAAGCCGATACAATGTGCCCACTGACAACACACCCCGAGGTCGGCACGCCTGGGTCCTGATGCCTGAGGGCCTCAAGAGAAAGCAAAGACAGAGGCTCTCGACGAAATCTGATCAGAAAGAAACACAGAAAAACGAGTTTCGGTAAAGGATAGATTCAATGCATGGATGAACCAAGAAGACAAGGAATTGTCTAGCTGAAAGGATGTTCGTCGACCAGGGTTAGTTTGTCGAAGTTCTCACGGTCTAGTAGGCCTCAATATGGACAGCTACATACGATCCTGAGGCCACCCCAGGGGCCAGCGCAGCTCATCGAGGCCCTATCACGACACTGTCCACAACGTCAGACGGCATTCAAACTATGTGGTGCGTTCTGATAAGTGATCTACGTAATGAAGGTGAAAGGATACAGGGCAATGTACGAGTGTGGATGGATATATGTACATGGACGATCCAGGTCTGTATCGTTCGTATGCCAAAGCGTGATGGAAGGAGGGTAGGGGATATGGATGTGCGATGCGGATACAAGGGCACGAAAGATGTGATGAAGTGAAGCAGAAAATGACACAAGACGGCAACGAGAGGAGTTCGTGAAGAAGCTCAAACAAACAATATTATGGGTGGACGAAGCCAAGGAATCAAGAAACATGTAGTCCGGTATCTGCTCTAAGGTACTTACGTGCATGTTCCTACACCAAAGCAAGGATACAGCAATATATGATGCGGCAAAAAAAAATCAACGCACGAGGACTCGGAAATGAAAAGGTTCCGCACGCACGGTCACTGTCATTGTCCCTTCCAGCTAGATGGGGGCGAGACTGCACCGACCAGGCCCTGCGCTTCTCCCCTCTTTTTCAACCCCTGCCCTTGTGCAGCTCCCTGCCCAACACCAGATGGCGCAGTCTTCGTCCTCGCTCGCGGGCCCTCCCTCTTCACCGCCCCCGCAGACAGTGGCGGCACAGGCGGAACATGACTCTGCCTAGGGACTCTGGACGATCGATCCCTCGGCGCCCCAGACGACTCGCCATACGCACTGCGCGTGCCCCAGCTCGGCCCACCAACCTCGCTACCGGCGTACACGCTGCCCCCGTACATGGATCGAGGAGCCGGAGGGAACATCATGCCGCCACCCGGCCAGCCCATCCCCATCCCACCTCCGCCACCCATCCCGCCCATGACGCTCCCGCCGCTGCCAATGACGCTGCCACCGGACGCCATTCCCATGCCGAATCCGGGCGCACCGGGAAACATACTCATGTTCATCCCGCCCATACCCATCTGCATGTTCGGCATGCCCATCACGCTCGGCGCGACGCTCGATCGCCCGCCGCCCCACCCGCTGACGCTGGACCCGCGCTCCCACTCGTCCGCGGCATTCTGCATGGCCTGCTGCGCGACGGCCATCTGGTACGTCTGCTTGGCGATAAGCATGGCCTGCTGATGCGCAGCCATGAGGCGCGGGTCCATCGCGCCTGGGTTCATGTTCATTCCCATATTCATGTCCATTCCCATTCCCATGGGCATGTTCATGTTCGGCATGCCCATATTGCCCGACATTGGATTGGGATACGGTCCGGGCGGCGCCGACGCAGAGCCGGTGGTCGACATGCCTGATGAGGCCCATTGACCTTGAAAGCCCATGGAACTGCCGGTAGGGAAGGGTACATTCCTACTAGAACCCATATTTCCTCCGAGCATGTTCATGCTCGTGCGCGAGGGAGGTACATCGCCGTCGTCGTTATCATCGATCGGGCCCTTGCCATTGATAACGTTGCCCAGCTGGTTGAAGAGAAGTAGTCAACGGGGTCAGATACAGAGACCGAGATCCAGAGATAAGCACGTACCTCAATGGCAGCCTTCGCTTCACTCCGCCGTCTCTCCCGCCTCTTGTCCTCCGCACGGTTTCTCCCGCGCACCTCTTCCTCGGCCCCCACAGAACTCCGCCTCCTCTCCCGCCTCTCCTTTGCCTCTCGCTCAGGATCTTCCTCCTCGGCGAATGTCACACTCGCCCGTTTCCGGTGCCCCTTCCCGCCTGGTCCGCCCACATCCGACTTCGCACCACCAGCCATTGATGAGTTGGAATCCTTGTAAGCGCGTATAGGTATTGGGACACCCAGCTCGCTACCATCGCGCGGCGTCACGGGCATCCGCGCACTGCTTGAGTCGCCAGTGGCTGTGGAGCTGGCAGGGCTGTTGTCTCGCAATAAACCAGAAAAGGGCTTGGGAGGAGCGGAACCCGTGACGTCATTGTGAGGGATCCTAGACACAAGTGTCGTCGTCGGCACTCGCGCGTTGGAAGTGTTCGGATTCGGTCGCGGTAGCGACCTATCTCTGGGAGGAGATCCACTCCGAACCATACGCACGGTCGGATTATTCCGTTCCGCTTCGTCGGCCATTGCTTGTTCAAGGGCTGTGACTGTTCCTACAGAGCCTGAACTAGCGTGTGAGGTAGGACGAGAAGTGACGGTGAATGACGGATTCCTTGGGCGTTCGCGGATGGGCGTAGGGACGATAGGTGGACTCGTTTCCGAACCACTGGAGGCGTTATAAGAGGATGGCGGCGGTCGAGTGTCGACTTTCAGATTCAACGCGGGTCCTGGCGCAGGCGACTTGGCGCGAACAGACCGAGAATCAGATTCCCGTGCTTGAGAGCTTGCCGAGCCTGCAGTCGCACTCGCAGCCAGCTGTGTCAGCCTGTCGCCAAGAGCGAGAGACGTCTTCCGCGGCCGAGCATCCTGCGATTCTGCCCTGGGCGGTGCAGATGCACCAGGACGACGTGCGCTAGCATCGAAGTCCGCATTGTCGACAGTACGCCGTGGCGCAGGCTTGCTCTGGCCCGTCAGCTCGGTAATGTCAATGAGAGGTTTGGCAGGTATTCGCGTGAGTGAAGTCGCACTACTCGATCGCGGTGGAAGCATGAAAGAGGCGAGTGGCGCGTCCTCCGAGGAGCCCGACGAACTCGACTCGGAAGACGTCGAGGCGCTCGACTTGACGCGCTGGCGAGTGAACTCCGCATTCCTCAATGCTATCGGGGAATAAACAATTGCACCAAGAGAGAGCATGAAACGCGCACCTGTATTTGACTGCTTGGCGATCAGGGAGGCACGCTTGGCAGCGGCATCAGGAACAAGAGCGGACGTCGACACGCTTGCGCGCGTCCGTGAGTACACGCTTGGCGTACGATCGTTCTTCACCAACTGCTGCGGCCGTGCACGCGTCTCGAACGCTGACGGTGGTGGAACACTCCCCTGCGATCGATCTAGTGGGACGGAAGAGGGAGAGGGCGAGGTGAACGGTGAAGACAGCGGCTGTGACCGGTGGCCGAGCTCGGACTGCGCCTTGCTGCTCTTTCTACCCGTGAGCGTGCGCTTTCTTGACGGGCGCAACGTCTCTTCCTCGGACTCCGACTCTTCAGATTCCGACTCCTCAGAGGATGTTGAGGTTGCCGACGAAGGAAAAAGAGGCGCAGTTGCACTGCGCGTCGGTTGCGTTCGTGCTGGTGGCGGAAGACGCGAGATGGGACTCCCGTCTAACATAGGAGGCGGAGCACCAACGGTGGAAGAGCGCTTTCGGCCTCGCTCCTGCGGCTGACCGCTGGGGGAGCGGCGAGCAGTAAGGTAAGGCGAATCCTTGAGGTTGTCGCCGAGAGCAGATGGCACAGGAGAGTTGGCGGCGCTACGGCGCGCCTGTGCCTCGCGGAACGCTGCCACGGAGATGCGTTGCGAAGAGTCACTCGCAGCGCTTTCTCCACGCGGTCGAGGGCGGGCCGGAGGCACGTTGTAGGACGAGAGAGCGGAGGGAGGGCGGTCTGGTATTGGAGACGGAGATGGTGATGTGACATGGCGAAATGATTTCAAATTGAAGGAGGCAGAATCTACGGAGGGGAGGGGTTCAGGTGCGGGAGTCGAGGGCTTGGACTTTGTGCGATCTCGTGGACGTGCCCACGAGAAAAATCCACCACCCGAGCTGGATGGCTTCTTCGGTGAAGGTGTGGGCAGAGGAGAGCGGGGGTGGTGGGGATCAGGATTGCTCATGGTCTCGTACTTCTGTTTCCAGTCATGAGGTAGTGGAAGATGTGTTTGGTCTTGGGGAAGAGAGCGTGTGGATAGGGCGCTGTGTGGTTCGGCGTAGGATGAGAAGATGGCGGAACGAGAGGGAGGCGGTCGTAGCGACTCGAAGGACTGATCTGACGAGCTGCGCGACGCGAGATAGGATGGCTTTGGTGGTGGGAGCGGCGGTGGAGAAGTGTCGGTCAAATCAACCTTGCTCGACGAGGGAGAGAAACGATTGGGCGCAGTGGACTGTTTCCTGCGACGAAAGGGCATTTTGAGCTTGGTAGAGGACGCACTACTGGATCCAGGAGAACCAAGGTGATAGATGCCGTTGCGCAGAGCAGGGGAATCCGCCTCTGCGAGCACGTATTCGGTCTCCATGGAAAGGTCTGAGCCGTCCTGCTGTTCAGAAGCGTCCACGCTGGGCGCTGTGCTACTCTTAGCACTCGAAGGCGTCGGAATCCCCGGCTGCAGTCCATCTTCCGGCTTGTTTTTCCGGGGAGTCTTCGACTTGTCGCGCTTCGAGAACAAGCCCAAAAGACCCGGTGCCATGAGGTGTCCTCCGAGCGCCGCACGGCTACAGGTTGATAGGGATAGTGGTGGTAAGAGGGAGAGATGGGTTGGCGGCGGCTGGCGGCTGGCGCGCAAGTGACGGGGGATGTCCCAATTTGGTAATCGGTCAACGCAGCCGACAGTGCCGGGTCTGCGCACTCGAACCTGGACTCTTTCTTTCCGCCATTTCGAAGATCTATGTACACTGTTCCTTGAGGTCGAGACCTGCAGGAACGAGGTATACCTTGCATAATTGACAGTGACAGTGCCACTGAAGCGCCATGGGCCAATCAGGTCTCAAGCGATTCTTTCAGGTTGTAAGTAACCTGCTTGTAAGTACTTTCGTTGTTGCAAGATACAAGAGAGGTACGCAGATCTCGTCGTGGATTTTTCTCATGCGGCGTGAGAGACATTGACAGAATGATGTACTGTTCTGTTCTTTTCAGAGTGCTTAGACTTCGAATTCGTGCAGACCCACGATCGGACGGACGGGTTCGAAGACGTTCGCAATCGATGCGTGTGTAAAAGGATAGGTCTCTGAGCTTCTTGTCTATTAGGGGTTATCAAGAGGGCTCTAAGCATACGCAGGATGCAAGCTGCTAGTATGTACCCTGTCCATCCGCACCTCCATGTATGTATAGTTACCGTTTACTGACAACTTGATCAGATAGCTCCGGGGCGCCTGCACCCGCGTCTCCTCGACAGGATATGGAAGGCGCACCTTCACAACATGGTCGCTCTATTGATTGCGCCGTTTTCATTCGCGCCACGTCAATTTCCCCGATACATACCATCAACATCCTATGTTGTCGCTCGTAGTGGTGTGTGGGCCTCGCTCTGCCTCTATGTACCACTCGTGCTCAAGAGCCGGTATTTCTAGTAGGTGTGCTTGAGAGACACGAGCGCCTGATTTGGGATGGTCTTTTCGATGGCATGTAGTAGAGGGCCAGAGGACAGTGTCCTTTTGTATGAGCGTTTTCAAAACATGTCGGGACGTTGGGTCGGAAATGCATCGGCGGGACCTGCCGGTGCCACTTTCGCCGGCATACGCTACGATGGATCTTGTAAGTAGTACATATTCCTCTGTTTCTTGGAGCGGTACCGTCGACGGCCGACTACATCAATACTTGTCAAGGATTCCCGGGCTGGGCCACTAGCAACCGGGCGACCATTTCCATTATTCCGGCCCCAGGTATGTACTCGTTCTTGTGCCACCCAACAACCTTTGACGATTCTCTACAATCATGGCATGGACCATTGTCAATGAGCGCCACTATACTTACTGGCGGTCCGAGCATCAAGAAGCCACAATCAGCTCATCCTTTATCTCGTTCGGATCTCCCACTACTCATATAAAAGTACCCACAGATATGCGTTTCTTCGACGCTCTCTACTCCTGACTTTCGACCCAGTTCCTCCAAATTCGAGACGATGTCCCTAGGCAACATGTCGAGAAGAATGTGGCTGCAACTCCGCGCGGTGAGGATCTATCAGCGTCTTCTGATTCTCATCAATTGCGCGCATTCCTGTGGAGGTTTTGGAAAGGACTCTCTGCTACCTTCCCCTCCAACGTCATGGACCGCCGAACGGCATGGTCGAGGACATACAGATGTCGTGGATCGTGTCCTTGCACGTCTGCAAGCACTGGCGAAATGTGGTCTTTCGTTCTAAGGTTTTCTGGAGGCTCGTCCTGATGGAGGAGGGCATCTTTCCGACACTCGTATTTCGGATGGAAGAACAAAGGTTCAGTGATAATCCGAGCGGCCTCAGACGTTACGACTCCCGTGGACATATCCCACAAGACTGCAGATGACTTGAACATACGACTGCGGGAACTGGAGGTGCGCTGGGACTGGGGGCATACAAAGAGCGACACTCGTCTAGCCATTACATTTCTTGCGAGGATCACCTCGGTAGCAGCCGTCCCGAATGTGATCCGTTACTCTGTCCTGGACTCCCAGAACGAGCCCTTGCCCATCCCGGAAGACCTTTTCTATGAAGGCATTCGTGCCACCCTCTTGCGCTCACTGAACCTCGCTGGGTGCCAGGTCCCCAAGCCGGTGGCTTTCGCACTCTTCATTCCTAACCTTCTGTCACTCGAGATGGCTGGATGCGAAGTATGGAACACGTTTCCGAAGATGGTGGAGACCCTTGCGACCATGAAGCAATTGAAAGTGCTCAGCATCGGCCCTGACATCCTCCCTCCCGCGTCAGAGTCCACTACCGAGTCGACGGTGGCCCAGCGCCTACGTCTCGCCCGCCTTCAAGTCCTACTTCTCGCCGGTAACGGTCGTCAGATCCACCAGACCATGAGACTTTTATCTGTCCCCCATCAGGCTGACATCACTCTGTCTTACCATTCACACAGCGAACCCGGATTGTCAGCCGATATTGCTACCATACTGGCGCACCACCTTGCTCTTCCTCTCGCAACGAGACGGTCCTTCGACAAAATCGAATTCCACCAGTTGTCATGGCATCTTGCGCAACATATGATTATGAAGCCCCGTGGCTGTCACCCTAGGGGGCCCGGTCCCCTGACGATCACCTTCAATCCTTGTTCTGACACTGACTACGGCGCAATAAACGTCGCAGGTCGAGTCTTGACGCACTCGCTCACACGCGCGCTCGTCATGCCTGCGCGACGCTTGATGGCGCAGCACTATTCATTATCATCTCCGTTTATGTGGATCAACATCAACGGCACCATACCACGACTCAGAGAGATCGACGTGCAGGGGTCCTGTCTGTACGGCTTGCTCGATAATGTATATTTCCCGCCTCTGGGACTGTCGCGTGCTTCACTCTTTCCGGCGCTCCGCACTCTCATTGTACGAGATGTCGACTTCGTGTCGACGTCCAACGCACAGTTCACGGCCACGCGTCTGAGGAATGTCCTACTCGCGTGGATCTACCGGGACCCCACGCGCCGCTTCGAGCTCATTTTGGTGAACTGCGACATCGCCGAATTTTGATATCGCTGGCCTGCGCGACTACGTCACATCTGTGTACTGGGACGGCCATATCGATGGACTCCGTACATTGCACCAAGGGAGGACTGAAGCACCTGTACTCTTCAGAGTCGGCCGTCGATCAAACGGGGAAGGTAAGCTCTTTGCATTTTTAACCGAGATGTTTGCCGAGACACTCTTCGCAGTCTAACTGATCACCGAGGAGTAGAAGTGACGCCCAGAGATGGTTTATGTTCATTTGTTATTGGCCCACTTCGTTTACTTGACATCATTAAGCATTTGTGTTTTCGTACGATGAAGTCAATGATTATCATGTTTTGGTCACCCCGCAATCGCGAACCAGTTGCTGCGCCAGGAGTCATTTAATTTATGTGATGCCGTGGATGCATAAGGGACGCACCTGTAAACGTTGGGGATTGGCCCCGATGACCTGTCCGATCTTCTTGCCCTTCTTAAGGGCGATGAAGATCGGCAACTATGAGACCGGATGTGCGAGTAAACGACCGAAGAGGCTTGTGATGGGGTACAGACACTCACAGCACGGACACCCTGCTCCTCAGATAAGTCGCCTTGCTCATCGACGTCGACTTTATAAAAGCCGATGTCCGAACTAGTATCTCCGCTGGACAATTTCTCGAATATAGGCGAAATCATACGACAGGGCCCGCACCACGTTGCCCAAAAGTCGAAGATCGAGACCTTGTTAGAGGTAATCTGAAGACGCGTCGGCACGGCGACTCAGCGCAACACAGAAATACAGGGAATGCACAATCTTGTAGAATTCCTCCGCAGATGTAATGTCTTCGACGGGCATGTTGAAGTAAGAAAAGGATACGGGTAAGGCGGGACGAAGGATCATTCAACTTATACCATTGTATTCCCGACCCTCTTCCGAATGAGCCTCGGAGATCAGAATGTTTGTTGGGTCGAGGACGCTGTCGTATCACATCACCGCTTCGCACCTCAACCGTATTCCAGCATCAAGTTTTGGAAACCCTAGGACCATCGAAACGACTCGGACGGAACTCTTGCCAGCATGCTCGTCTTGATGGTGCACGTACTTCGAATAGACACTTTCCCCTGCTGTTTTCCGGTGGCAGACGTACTGGCGGCCAAATATATAGCGAAAAGTATGACGAATGTCTTGAACAGGAACAACGAGGAGAATCGGGGTTCAGTGATCTAAAACCAAAGCTCATGCATTTATTGCAAACCTGTTCACGTACATATACCATTGAGTTGACATCCTCAGACAAGTGTGTTATCACCGTTTCTTGAACGTCAGCGGAATGCGGATCGGCCTGGCGTCGATGTGGACAGATCGAGTTAATAGAAAATGCAGAAGGAGACGCAAACTCACGCGGTCGTCAAGCCCATCTTCGAAGTCAAGATTCTCGCCTTGCGCTCCTCGAACGTCTCCGCCGCGAATTGAGGCTCATCTTTGATCTCAATCTTGTATTTTGAGACGAGCATCACCAACATCGCGATGCTCTCAATCTCGGCGAACCTAAAAGTACGACCGTTCAGCTGGTGCGCGGACTATTGGGGGAAATTGTGTGCTTGCCGTCGCCCGATACACGCCCGTGGCCCTGCTCGCTCGTCAGCTTAACGACGACACGTAGAAGATAACAAAAGCTCACCTCCGCTAAACGCCAAGAACGCATCGCGCGGCCAGTCGCCGAGGAATCGCTCGGGTTTGTAGTCTTCCGGGTCCTCCCAGTAGCGCGCTATCGGGACAACATCAGTTACAGTGAGAAGACAAAAAGATCTGTCGAACGAGACGCACGATTGTGATGCAGCCCTATGGCGTTGATCGTGATGAAAGTACCCTTTGGAACGGGGATAGTGGCCTTCTCTCCCCGGAGGTTGGACACCATGAGAGCCTGATCCTGGCCACTCATCTTCTGGATACCAGGAAGCTGTAGTGAAATGAATCAGACAACATATATTATCAGAAAAGTCAGCCTGGCGGACTCACAGATGGTCTGAGAGATGCCGATGATTGAGTTAGTTAGATAAATGCGAGGAGAAAGCGAACTCACTTCATTCTGAGAGCCTCATACAATGCGCTGAGACCTTGGTCAGATTCGGACGCATCCAGGGGCGAACGACTCACGCCAAAGGGTACGTGAGGAGGGGGAGATCTTCGTAAGTCTGGAGACGGATGGTCAGCTAACATTGAAAGGGACAGGATGGTGAAGTAGAACTCGCCGGCATCCTTCCGAGCTCCTTGATCACGCTCTTGATCTGCTGGAACATAACTTCTTGCTTGTCCTGATAAAGCGCCAATAGTCCAAGACAGAATGCTACCGTGTGGGCCGTTGTCTACATCACTGTCAACCGGAAGTATTACACGTTGTCTTTTGAAGACACACCTCGTGCCCAGCCACCAGAAAGACTGATATGTTTCCTGGAAAACCCCGTCAAGTCAAAGAAGGTATCAAGACTTCGCAGATCGCACCATTTAGCTCGGAGTCCGACAGCGGGGATTCTCCCCCTTCGTCAACGAGACCGCTCAGCAAGTCGCCTCGCTCCTCCTTCGTCTCTGCATTGCGACGAGCGTGGACCATCTCGGTCATGTATTGCTGCGCCAATGAATTAAGCATCCAACACTGGCAATGAGAGCCACACCTTCATCTCCTCGTAGGCAACCTGTAGCTTCCGGGTTCGCTTCATCCAGTTCATTGCCCATTTCGGGACAATGACCAGGAAAATAATGTCGGACGATACGGTATGCAGAGTATCCTTGAATGACATTCGGTGGCCCTCCGGGATGCTGTCGTCCGTCCAAGATATCCTGCGTCCGAACCCTACGACAGCGAAAATCGTCTCATGTAGCTAGCAGGTTGTATGGGCGGCGTACCTGCACTGCTAAGGACGAAAAGGGCGATCTGGAGATATAATCAGACTAAACGATCGTGACGGTATTGGACAAGGTCTCGCCGGCATGGTAATGTCTACCACGTGTTCGATGGTAGTCTCGGGTGCATCGTGCCAAACATCGTTGAACAAATCATTCATAATCTGTACAGCCTCGTTCCACACGAGTGTGTTATTTTTCTGCATATATAGTAAGTGATTTGTTCGTAGATGGCTGGACTATGATGTACGCACCTCTGAAAATGCAGGCGCTGCTAATTTCCTGTAACGTTTCCACTGCTCGCCGTCAGCTTCTACGATGTTTTCTCCGAAAAGCCTCGTCATGAGGTCATAGTTTCGATTAGGCTTCGGAAAGCGAGCTCGGTGCATCGAGACTTCCTGCGCGGCTTCAATACAAGCACGTTGCGAAGGGTACATAATGCATTACGTACCTTGATAGCAGCGGCATCTGCCAGCCCAATGAACCCCTCAGGACGCGGCCACCCACAGACCTGCCAAAATGATATAAGAATGGGCTAAAATAAGGCTCTTTACGCCGTACCGTGGTATACCCATCCCAACCAGCCTCCACGAAGGCTGTGAGAAGAGGTCTAGTCTACAAGGGCTGAGGGAAATGCATCAACCAGCTCACCTTGATATTTGCGAAGCAACAGCGACGTCTGGCCTCCCGAGATGATACCTGGAATTTTTGGCAGTCGATGGCCGGCTATAGTCGCGGGGCTGAATAGCTGCCGCGCTCCAGGGAAGTTCCCCAGGCCCCGCGCAAGCCTACGGAATTCCAGCGCGCGTTGGACGACGTGCAAGACAATGAAAAAGCCTACTACCACAAGGATGGGATGCATTGGGGCGTATCTGGGAAGGAAGTCAAAGAGCTTGGGACCGAGCAACTATAACGCCACTAAATAGGCGCTGACGCGACGCGTTCCTGTGAGAGTGTCGAAGCAAGTCATGCCGAAGAAGTTACTGGCGATCTAAGGCCATCCGGTCGAAGACAGAAGTCGGCTGCTATCTGATGCATTCTAGACAGCGTGTCAACAAAACAATGAGGGTAAAGGAGACACGGCATAGCACAGCGGAACTGAGCGTCGCTCAACCATCCCAAAGAAGTTTGACCTCGAAGCGTTTCTGCTTTCAAGAATCTATATAGAGGTGTTGTACGATGGTGACCACAACATAAGTCATTCCTGGTCGAAAACCTTTTGGAAAAACAGGCATGTGAAGCTCGAAGGCCGACTAGGTCGGGTCAGAGAAGGCAGTGATGCAAAGCGATGTGAAGTTAGACCGAGGGAAACTCCTGACGCGGGAGAAAGGAATGAAAGGCTTGAATTGGGCAGTGATGGATGACTGTGAGCGTGGAAATTTGGTGGAAGGATCAAGAGGATCAAAAGGAGGTCCGAGTTCAAATCCTCCGTTAGCCTAGTATACAGCTGAGATGTTATCTTGAGGTTAAGTATCTCTCCAATGGATTCTCACGATTAGAAGGCATTTCCCACGATTAGATAGATGAGCGGACAATCTTATCTGATAGATGCTGCCATTGCGATCGGTTTATCATCCGCCTTCGACAGACCCAATAGACTTGGTAAACTAGTAGCTGTAGTAGTACGGTATGATGAAACTGTGCAAGCTTATATGTCCCAATTTCAGTGCTGAGTCGGCGCCACCGCAGAAGTAACCCTGATATTGCAGTCATGATGCTTCGCGGCCTGGGCGTATCTGTGATCCATCTCCTCCCCCATATCTCTTCTCAGTGCACGCTGTGGACAAAATGGCACACATACTGCAGTGCTAGAGTATCTTTTAGTTATGAGAGCACACCGCCAGGTCCGGGGATACATAATGCTATAGTACAAGTCTGCCGAGGCCAACTCCTAATAACTACGCATCCGCGCTATGAACAATCGAAGCTTAATGTTGCGCCGCAGTCGCGATCAATTGCTGTGGATGAGGAGATATCAGCCAGGCTGCGTGAAGTAACAGGACAAACGCGGCGTACCTGGAGGGCGCGGGGGTCAGCGCCGACAAGCTCTCCAATCTTCTCGCCCTTCCTGAAGGCAATAAAGGTGGGCATCTACGAGAGCAAGGATGCATGAGCAACGAACGAGGATGCGATGGAGTGAAGACACTTACCGCACGGATGCCAACCTCCTGAGAGATGTCACCTTGTTCATCGACGTCGACTTTATGGAAGCCGATGTCGCTGGTGGCCTCGTTCGAGAGCTTCTCGAATATCGGGGAGATAACACGGCAGGGGCCGCACCACGTCGCCCAGAAGTCGAAGATCGTGACCTGATCTGAGTTGATCTAAAGAGGTGTCAGCAGGGCGAGCGGGATCGCGGGGACGCAGATTGCGCACCAGCTTGTTGAATTCGTCGAGGGAGGTGACGGCTTTGACGGGCATGTTGATTGGAGGGTGTTTGAAAGGCGTTAAAATGGGTTGAGTGGTTGGATGAGTGTGAATGGAAGAGTTGGTAGTGGAGAGAGAGATGGAGGCGTTTTCGACTTATATACGGGTGGAAAGGCGTCATCGGTCAGCTGATCAGGTGACAAGGATCTCTCATCTCATCTCACCGTGACAAACAACCTTGCGCAGAATCTGACAACCGCGTTTACTTTGACTCTCGAAGAGAAAGTACCGGAACTCTCCAGTATGCTAGCTCAGCAGACCCAATTGATGGTACTCAGCTCGTGGCTGGCAGGGGGTGGATCGGTAATATTGCCCGTGCATCCGAGGTGGGTATCGTCTAAGTTGTGCCCTGTTGCACCCGACGATCTCGACCCGGCTTGCTGACGAGGCGCACTTGAATTACTCCAAGCTTCGCTGGGTCTCTCCACTGCATCGATTTCGTGCATATTAGTCTCCTCGGACGCTGAAAGCCTAAAGGGTCGAAGAAACGCAGAAAGTTGGCGCCCATGAATCGCTCATGGCAAGTCACGGGATCGATAGACGAAGCCACGTGATATGTACGCGACGCGTGTCGTAATTGCGCGCTGGCCGGCGACCACCCCCGTTACTCGAAACGAGGTTTCAAGACGATTAGACACTTTATTATACACGTAACACACCTTCTCGTGAGCAATCTTCATCGGCGACCATATCATGATATCATGGGAGGTAAGTAGATACTAGAGCCTATTGAACGTTATCACTGATTATTGACGCTTCCTCTCGTGTCCTACTCGTACATACATACAAGATGATCTATCCACATAAGGGTAAGCGGTACACATACTGAATCAAGCAAACAGTCCAGAAAGTCATTAATCGTATATTGTTATAGTGTTATAATGCTCCGCACAGTTCCCGGTGTTGTACCGTGACAATTGTCCTTCGATCTGCCATGGAGAATGACAGCCGCGCGCTTACTTCGCCTTTGAGGCGATCTCAGCGTAGGAGAAGATCTTCCTCCCGTCCGACTCATCGCTGGCAGTCGAGAGATACTCCCACGGCTCGTCCAGCTCCTCAACGTCGGCGCAGTCGTCCAGCACGATGACGGACCGAACATGGGGTATAACTTCGAAATCAGCCTCTACAAGCCCGCACGCACCTGCGTCAACACACGTGCCTGAAATCCGAAACACAAAGCCAAGACACGCACCTGCGCCCTTCCTCTTCCGCTGCGTCTTGCCCGGGCGGATCAGGTCCGTGAGCGCAACCTCTCCGCGCTTGATCAGCGCGCCATTGAAGTCGACGACGATTCCGGGCAGCTCGGGCCACTCCCACTCGTCCTTCTCCCTCGCCTCCGCCCACACGCCCGACCAGAAGCGTGCGACGGCGCCGGGGTTGGGTACTTCCTCGGCGCAGTCGATCTCCGGCTCCTTGGGCTTGTCGGCGCGCGGCGCCGGGGTGCTCTTACGCCCTTTGGCGCGGTCGGAAGCCTTCTTCGCGCGCTGGCGGTCGTGCGCGAGCTCGCGCTCTTCCTTCAGCGCTGTGCTTGAGAGCGGCTCCGCGACCTTCTTCGCGCGCTCGTCCTTCGGGGCAGCGCTCGAGAGAGGCTCTGTCGGGACGGCTGGCGTAGGGGTAGGGGTAGTAGCGGCGGTGCGGTTCGTGGTGTCTTTGGCAGAGAGCTTAGACGACGTGAGTTTGGACATATAGCGAGGTGGTGAGTGTGGCAAGGCGACAGTCAACGACGGTTGCTGGCGTGGCGAAATGCAATGATGAGCTCGACAGCGAGCAGAGATGTGTGTGATGGTGGTGGGAGAAGGAAGGAAACGACCGACTCCGGGGGGTTGCCATCATTGAACGGAGTCAATCTATAGTGTCTCCACTAGCGGGTATGGCCGGGAAGGTACACAGATAAGTGCACCATTGCATTGTGTCATCACAAGGCGACACACGTCTCACCGGGCTGGTAGCACGCTTCAACGTTCGTCACCTCGATAACGGGCCGGTCGCGGGTTTAGTGCTGTTCGCTTCGCAGAGGGAGATCCTCCTCGGCCTTGACGCCATCGCGGGCGTCCGTCACCGCACCCGACCTCCCCACATCCGGTATGTGACGGCATTGTCCTAGACGTCCTGGACAACCTCAGCTATCCATACGCAACCTTGTACGAGGTGTTGTTGTGCTGCGCAGTGCGGTACAAGAACAGTCACTGCTGTGGTACTCGACTTGAGCGCCCCGGTAAGTATGGACACAAGCCATCGGATTGCCGGGGCGTCCTCAACTGAAGCACCGAAGCACTGCCATGAGTTGTACGCAACAAAACCGATAAGGTGCAACGAGTGGCAGACAAAGCAATCAAACAGGATGGGGACAAGAGTTTGGGCAAGCTGAGAAGAGGCAAGTGTTGACTCCATCTGACTCCATGCGATAAGATGCGAAAGCCCTGTTATCGTGGGAAATGTGTTCTTAGCGTGAGAATAATTACAGTGAATCGTCCACCGAAGGTTAGGATTGCCAAGGCCAGTTCTTAGCCAGCTCGCAGCCGCATTTCCTCGCCCGCAGGCGACGAGCACGAACCAGCACACTTATTCCCCGTTATAGATTCGAACGATTCACACATTCTGATATCTCTTGCGAAGGGTATCGGACGAATGACTGCATCGTGCGGTGTATGATACATGCGTGCATCCGGAAATCAAGAGAATCCTGTCCGGATGGTGGGAGTAAATATTGGTAGAGGGTGAGCCTGAATCAGTCATGAAATGAGCGTGTCTTCTTAGATAGAAGAGATAGACGACGCACTTCAGTGTTAAATACGTATTCTTCAAAGAAGACAGAGCATGTCAGCACGGCGGGAGAGAATGCGCAATCTGGTCGACTTACTAGATAGTGGGATAGTATCTCCGTCGGAGAACAAGAGGAAGAGGTACTTGAGAGTCTCGCTCTGCTCGTCGATTCTACATCAGACTTCGTAGGGCATCCTGCTATGTTACGCACCATGAAGAACGTCTCCATCTTATCCTCGTGACGTACAGGGACCTCGTCGACGTTGACGATGGTCGCATATCCGCCGCTCGGGACGCGACAATGTTTTTCGATTGCTTGGAAGATATTCCAGCCCCAATCACGATAGCGCCGGTCTCCCGTCAAGCGGAAAGCAACGAATAGAGACTCAACCGTCTCTGGCCTGTGAAAAGTAAGCAATCGCATCTGAGAAGAATGCTCAGTAATAAGAGATGAGCGTACCGCAGCATGTATCGCGCGTCATAGGGAGGGAATTCCCCAACGCTGCGCGTGAGTCAGATCCGGAGTCTGGGAGTCTAGTTGCGCATCGCTCACCCAGCACCTTTGATATACCAGTCCGTAGGCGCTCCCGGTATGGCGTCCATGCCATCACTCGGTATCCTGAAGTGTGCGATCTCCGGAGCCAGTCCGCTAGCTGATATTAGCTACCACGCATTCATAAGTGCCTCATTTACTACTCACGTCTTGGTGTCGTGCGTATTCATGCATGTTTGTATGAGCTCCATACCCGTCTTCCAGTCGCGACGCCCACGATCCGTCAGTTCCTCGGGACGCGGCGGGATTGAAACTGGCTGTACGAGCGCACCGGTGCGGGTCGCGCCAAGGATGAGGGTGCCAGCGAAGAAGCAGACCAGGAAGTCCTGTTTTGGGGTCAGGCGCCAGGATCTAGGTGCGATAGCACGGTCAGTGGGATGTTCTCGGCGATGCGGAGTGTGACTGGAACGTGCATTTCACCGGAGTGACTGCGTTCAGGGATGAGCTCGGAGGTATAGGTCAGGCGAGAGCCCATGCTCTTCTGGATAAGGTGATCGTGTACGGCTTGGATGGCGTCGTCGTACATCTACTGTCTATGAGTGCGGTTAATCTGAGGACCTGTGGTCGCACGCACATCACGGTAGACATCCTCAGTAAGGTCCTGCAAAGTGGTCAGTGCAAATTGAGTGTGTATATTTGGGAGCCATATACCGTCTGGACAAATTGTTTTCTGTGTTTTGGTCAGATACCATATTACCGGATGATGGTTGTCCTCACAAAAGATATTCGTAGTACGAGTCGCCACGGGACCCCAGACGGATCGCAGATGTTACAAACCGTCCTTCGCGGGGGCTGAACGATAAGTGTGAGTGACCGCTTCATGGTGAGGGCGAATGGGCTGCGTACTCCATGAAAATACTTGCCAAGCCAGGCGGCATGCGTGCAGACCTGACCACGGCCATCACCCTCTCGGCCTTCTTCCAGTAGATGTCCTCATCCGTCAACACAGACAGATATCTGAACTCAAGCTGGAGTGTGGATGCCTCTGCAGTACTGACGAGGCCACTATTCGCGTCGTCCAGGACGCCCTTTCGCTTTGCCAGGTTGACCATAGAAGTCGGAAGTCCAGATGGCGTATTGAACGCATCGAGCATCCGGTCTGCGAGCTCGGTCGCCTTTGTGAGGTATAACTCATCTCCCGATAGGTGATGTGCGGAGAGGAGGCCACCCAACATGCGGATAGTAGTCTCCGGGAAAAATCTCGGTATATGTGCTGGAGTAGAGACAGGAAACTCACTTCGAATGTGTTGAAGTTGGCGTCTCGGTCGAAGGTCATTTCCGTTGCAACCCATTCGCGCGCGCGTTGATATTCCTCGTCAAGACCCATGAGAAGCATCGTGTCGAGTGAATCGACCACTGAATACCCTATACCGCCTGCGGTCGTCAGGTTGGAACCATTTCTTGAGACAGGGTGGTACTCGTCCGAGCCCATAGCGTCTCTCTCTGTCCAAATAAGCGTGAGTAGAGCTTACCATCAACGCTGTGAGACTAACCATATGCTATCCAAGCATGCTGATACAAAAGATCAAATGAGAATATACTATTAGGAGTAGGAAGCAGGTCACTCACCCGAAATGCATTCACGACCGCTTCCCTCTTTGACAAGTCGACCTCAAAGCCGATGTAAGACTGTCGACTTGTTCCAGGTAGGTCTGTTGCAGGTTCTGCGCCTAGCCATGAGCTGAGTGCCTGCTTGAAAGGTGCGGGATACTGGTCACGAGTCGGTAAAGTCGGTGTCCGACGACGTTACGAGGAGCCTACCAGGTATACAAGAAACGCGATTGCAGATATGCCGACCAGGTAAACGACGTGTCCAATACCGCTACTGCTCTATTCCGGATGTCAACGAAAAATGATAGACACAGTGCAGACCACGAACCTGCTTCCGGTCCTCCTGTCCCGTCTGAGGTCCCGTCGCCTGTACCGAGTGCCCTGACCCTGCTTTGCGCTTCCTGATCTTGTTGGCGTCCGACATTCGACACTCGTAGGCAGGTCAAAACTGAGTAAACAGTCGCTCAGTGACTGGTCGAAGTGGTCGGGAATGAAGATAGACTTGCTGGCGTTTTGATGCTACGTCCGACTTCGGCCACAGAGCGGCCGCCCGGTCCGCCTGGTGCTTACCTACATATTTTCTCAAGTCAGGGAATCTTATCAGATATATTCAAGTATTTTTGGAGTTATCGCGGCCTTCGGAGTTTCAACGGAAACGGAAGCATTATTGATTCCAACTCCGAAAGTCTGCCACCAAATTGGAAAAAAGAGACGTGACCTCGAATACAAGTGAATTCTTTCCAACTCCCCTCCACAACCTACAAGTCGTGTCGCAGCAGCTTGCATCAGACTGCCAGCTGCCTTGACATCCAGCGTCGACGCGATGGCCAGCGAGACACTCAGGAAGTCTCTTGGTGGCCTGGAGACCATCAACTTAGCCCAGATCCCGACCCCATCCCCGACGATCTCCTCAGTGTCGACCTCTCCCACCCTACACGATGCAGAAATACTAGGCACCCCGGTAGATGATGGGCATAGCGTCCTGAAGAAAAAGAAGAAGAAGAAGGCGAAGAAAGCTGGGAAGAAGGAACCAGTTGCTCTCAAGTCACCTGTCGACGACGAACCGCGCCCTCCTGTTCTCTGTATTAGCAGGAATAAACATTGGCGTTATATCAGCTCTTATCATGTGAGTGTTCCTTTTGGTAGCATTTCTTGTCAGATCCTGGATGTACGCGCACGCAGGGCCCGTGGCTTCAACTTCCTATCGAACTGCTCGAGTCCCTGCTCGTCCTGAACCTCGACCCTGCGACGATGCAGGCTCCAGAGACGCGTCTGCCACCCATATCCTCCCCTACGACACCCCAGTTCTCTAGACTGCGCGATCGTGGCTTTGCGAGCCTTGGGGACCACTCACCTCCCGACTCTCCACACAGCACATTCGCCTCGGTGCCTCCATACCCGCCTTTGCCAACCCCCGAGCCAGGGAAGCCCACACCACCTCCTATAGACCCTGGCGTCTTTCGCTCAGTCACAACCATTCGCAGGCTCATTGACGAGGCCGCGGAACTCTCCGTTCGCGCATCATCTGGACTTTCTGCGGCTGCCCTCGGATCTATGCGCAATGGCGGGAATGCTGTGAACAACAGCCCTTGGGCTCTGGCTCAGTCGTTAGGTATCAATCCACTCGGAGATAGCGGCGGTGGGAGAAACGTCGCTATGTCCGCCATGCGCATTCATCGCCTACGCGCGCTTGCAGTGCAGAAATTGGCCGCGGCGTACAGGGCTGATGAAATTGCGTCTAGCGTCATGGTCATGCAGGGAGGCAGCGTGTTCGATGACATTGCCGAACGCGTGCTTAAAATTGGTACGTTCCTTGAGTACGTGTGCACGGAAGTACTGAAAGCCAGCACCCAGATCCCAACGATGCGGACGCCAAGTATGTTCACTTCTTCCACGAAAAGATACCCTCTCGGTGCGTCACTTCCTTTCCGTACCAGTCGAACGTGCTCTAAAGCCAAACACAGACAACTTGCTGAATCCACGACAACGCATGTTCTGGATGAGCTAATAGCGGCACATCCACAACGGCTCGAGCTTCTCCGCACGCGAGGGATTGTCCACACGTTCCGGGATGAATATTCCTACGCCACCAAAGACTTCACGTACGCTCTCAAGGAGGCCCGTGCCCTCCGCAAAGCTCGCACTATGCATCGCAATAACAACTCGCCGATGCAGACGAAGGGTAACAAAAAGAAGAAAAGTGATGGCAAAAAAAAGTCCAATGGCCAAGCGCCGCCCAATGGCACGAGTACCGCCGCAGACGCGGGCGGCGAAGGCACAGAGGCGGACCCATTAATACTTCACCCATCTGTCCTACCTGATGCGCCGGAGCCGATCGAACCTCAGCTTCTGTTCTTGCGCGGTGCTGCCTACCTACAACACGCCGTGTTTCTGATCGAGGAAGCTATACTCAAACTCGAGGGTATACGTAAACTCCCCTCGAACGACGGAGCCGAGTTACGCTTGTGCTACGTCGAGAATGGACGATATGGGGGTGTGGAAATCGGTAATCCAGAGGGTCCGCTCGGTCGCAAAGATGGTGCCAAGTTGCAGGCCTACCGTGCTGTTCTCGCCGATGACACCTTTCGCGAGCAAATCAGCACCCTGCTGAAGAAGAGCATGCGTGACCATGAACGCTTCCTAGCTCACTTCGACACCTTGGAGTCACCTGCGCCACCGCCATCAGCAGAAGACTTAGCAGAGCGCGCGAACTACGCGTTTTTACTCTCCGAATCTCTCAGACCAGGTTCGCATGCCACCCCTCCACCGCCCCCAGATGCGCTTCCGATGTTCACCACGTACCACCCACTCCTCGTCGAGTCGCATTTTTCCATCCTTATATGCCAATTGATGTTAGGCGACTTCTCCATGCTTCTGCAAACATTCGTGCGCACGGCAAGCCTCGTTGACGGTTTGGAAGGTTACCCTGTCTTCCTCCCTCCGCGTTCCATGGCTCAGGCAGAGTTTGTCGAGGTGCTTGAGCGGCTTGCGGGTGGGTGGAGAACTGGCGTCCAGCCACATTCGCTGTCACATCCCGTGAATGGGAAACTCGCCATCGAGGCGCCGCCGCTGTCGCCGCTTCCGTCGCTCCCATTACTACCTCCCTCATCAGGAAGCTCAGACCCACTTGGCCCATCAACATCCGCCGCCTCTTTCGCGTCGACCCAACCTCCTTCTGGCCGTGACACACCGTCGACAGGCCCGCTCCGCATCGATCTAGCTGAGTCGCTCGATTGCGCGCGCATCTTGCTCGCGCCTGTAGTCGCCCGCCAGCGCGCCCGCGCAGAGAAGACCGCGCTGGAGAAGGCAGCAGGAGGAAAAAAGAAACCGATCCCGATAAATATTCCGTTGCATGGGCCACGCGTGGAGATTGTGCTTGCGTGGTTGGCTGCTGTATGGCTTGTGGAATTAGATAGCGTTGCCTGAGGGAGATTTTGTGAGTCACGTCAGTCTTCGCGTGCGGGTCTATCTGTCTACTGGGTGCATTGACGGAGTGGAAATTTGATCAGGTCGTGTCTTCGTAGGTAGTTTGCTGTGATTTATGGATGGTGCTTGAAGACGACCTGCATTCTGGTCTCGAGAAGGCTCGATTGGGTTCAGGATCGGACCACGCCACACCGTTCGTGCAACCTAAGAGCCGCATCCACAACTCGATGAATGAAGTTAGCGCGGGTAGCGCTTTTTCCGACCAAAGCCAAGCATCTGCATCCGGATGCCTTCGCTCTATTCTCCCTCTGTGGTATACTGACCATCCGTTCTTCGTGAGAAATCCAGGTTGATTGACACATGCACGTCAAGCTGTCAGCTGCGCACTCCAAAAGTCACGGCAATCCCGATAGCGCTGGGATACTCACACTCCCTTACATAAAGTTTTCAATTGTGATTATCCGTCGTACGTCCCTCTCCCCACGCCCCTCTCGTCTACCTACATCTCTGTGATGGCTGCGTTGAGCCTTCCAGGTGGCCTCCAGTTCGGTCCGGGTCCCGTCGAAGCGCCTGCCTTTGCGTTCGTTGGGACGCTCTTTCCGCCATTAATTGCCGAGACCATACTCCATGGTAAGCGGTTGTGCTCAATGTCGTCCGTGTCTGTTGTTATGATCATGTTCGAGTGAAGGAGTGTTCGCATGCCTGATCTCGTTCTCGAGCTACCTCCTCATGTACGTCCTGCACGCTCTGCAAGTCACATGTCTCCTCTTACCTCGGGTGTTGTAGCCTCCAGGGTCTCCACTCCCTCGCCCGCTTGTGCATGTTGGTTGTAACCGTGACCATGTTTGTCGCCGCGGAAGTCCACTGGGTGATGAATCTCAGTTTAGCAGCATGCGCGCTGCGCACGTCCTGTTCGCTGCCGGTTCGTGGCGTTCTTTACGGGACGTGGCAGCAAGTTGTAAGAGTAGTCGCGATGGTAGTCAACGTATGTAGTTCCGTTCTCGAGCCCGATGTCTCGTGGTACAGACTATCTATGAACAGTTCATACTGAGCGATCTCGTCGTCGTTTGGAGAGCATGGGTTTTGTGGGACCGACCATTGCACATACTAGGGATTTCCGCTCTTCTGTCCTTGGGTTCCATCGGTTCGTCCTTCTTCCAGCACATCATTACATGCCAACTGACTTGCTACTGCTTAGCCGCGGCCATCACGAACATTGCTCTCGCAAGGACGGAAGGCCTGCAATCCAAGAGCTGGTTAGCTGGTCTAGTTTTGACACTGCTTTCATTCGCAACGAATGTCTGGGCCACGGGATTGGTCGCGTACAAGGCTTGGTATGCACCCATTACGATCTTTTCTTGCTGCGCTACCGACGTGCCTCACCCAGGTTTCACTGGCGAAGCGTGAAAGCGCACCTCGGAAAAGGCACCCGACGCACCCGTGTTGAGAAAATGCTAGTGTTGCTGATAGAGTCTGGTTTCGTGTATTGTATAATTTGGGTGCGTGGCTCGTTGACGCTCTCGCCGAGTTCAAGTCCACGTAGACATCGGCGCTGTGGTCTCTGACGCACATGGCAGATTGTGTATGCCCTTGGCAGGCCGATGCTACTTGGCGTGGTTAGCCCTATCATTGCTACAAGCATGACCCAGATATCTGTGAGCTTTGTTTCCGTACTGGATCCGCCCCAGCAGACAGCTGACCGCATGAGGTGCAGGGTATCTATCCCACAATCATCGTTATCCTGGTCTGTCTCCAGAGATCACACTGCGGTCAGGCCTCGACATTCGAATCTCCTTCCTCGATCCGATTCACAAGTCACTTGCACGCAACGACGTTCCCACAAGCCTGTGAGGAGCCCAGCAACCCAACCTCTCCACGGCCAAGTCTGCACGCATCGCTTGAATCTGTAGACGGTATCTCGATATCGAGAGATAAATGGCAGGCTGGGCCCTCATGATATCTGGATATTCATCGTACAAGCAACCAACGCCATATCGCTGTAATTAAATTTGTTTACATCACAGTAGAGCCTGTCGGAAACGGACAGTTCTGAGAGTTCGCACGCTTTTGCTCTGACGAGCGCCCACACCTCTGATCCTTTCTTTCTCTTCTCCAAGTCAAAGTCTGATATGATCATTCACTTTGACAGGTATTCTATCTCGCACCGCTTTCCCCCACGCACGTCGATGTGCTGGTCACCACCGTCAGTCTAGAGTTCGATGGATTTGACGGCGGAGCTGCAGCGGATGACAGCCACGATGATATACATCGCCGTTCTCCCTCGCGCCTCCCTCCATGATCGTCCGCCCCTCCACGGCCCCGATAGCGTCGACTACGATGCCGTACTATGGTCCTGGACCTGTCGAAATCCCCGTGCCTGCATATTTTGGTACACTCTTCCCAGCCCTCATTGTCGAGACGGTCCTCCATGGTAAGCGATCCTTCCATACTATTCATGCTGTCAGACTACAATTGTTGCGCTAAGGGATATTCACGAGCTTCATCGCGTTCTCGAGCTACTTCCTCCTGTACGTTCTCAAGCTCTTCAACGCTGTTCACTGTCTGACACGCATCGCAGCCGCCAGGGCCTTCAGTCCCGTCCCCGCCTGTGGATGTTCGTCGCCACGACTGTCATGTTCGTCGTCGCAGAGCTCCATTGGGCGATGAACATCAGTCTGACCGTGTGCGTACTGGGCACGTCGTGCTCACCGCTCATCCTTGGTGTGCCGTACGGGACTTGGCAGCAGGTCGTCAAGGAGGTCGCTTTGGTGCTGAACGTGCGTCCCCCTGCTTTGACTGGCCTGATAAAGTATTTGAAGTGGCATCAAACAGTTCGTGTTGAGCGACCTGGTCGTCGTTTGGAGAGCTTGGCTTCTGTGGGAGAGACCTTCCTACATAATGGCAGTATCTGTGATGCTGTCTCTCGGTGCGATCGGTGCGTGTCTACTATCTCGCGTTATACACGTAACTGACCTATATCTTGGCAGCTGCGGCCATTGCAGATATCGCCCTCGCCAAGGCGGACGGAAAGTTGTCCGAGGGTTCGTCCGCCGGTTTAGCCTTCACCTTACTCTCTTTCATCACGAACATCTGGGCAACGGGTCTGATCGCATATAAAGCATGGTAAGCACTCAGTGTCAGCCTTGTCGTGCGCCGCTCATCATCTTGTTCAGGCGCCACCGGCGAAGTGTACGCGCTCACCTTCGAGAAGGTGATCGACGGACGCGGGTTGAGAAGACGCTTGCGCTACTCATAGAATCCGGTTTCGTGTACTGCATCATATGGGTGCGCCAACCCGACTCGATAGCTCAATACCTGTAGCTGATGAGTCGAACAGCTCCTCTATACACTCAGTGGATCAATGCTACTCGGCGTGGTCAGTCCTGTCATTTCCGAAAGCATGGCCCAGATATCGGTGAGCTTCATCACCTCAAGCTTGCTGAAACATTATTGACAGTGTAATTTTCGTGCAATGCACAGGGTATCTATCCCACTGTCATCATCATCCTCGTTTGCCTTCAAAAGGCACAGTGTGAACAGGCTTTCACACTGAACTGCCCTTCCTCCATCTATTTTGCCACCCAACGGCAAACAGTGCTATTGTCAGTGTCATTCCCTCGGCCTGATGAGGAGCCGATCAGCCCTGGTTCTGCACGGATAGGTATTCTCGTAGACTCAGAAGATAGCCTGGCTGCAACAAGCGAGAAATCACAGACCAACACCATGTAAGATATTTATTGATGTTATTCCCATAGCAGCAGAGTCCGATAGATTGTAAAATTGTAATACCAGACAATTGGCTCATAAGACACATATCGTTACTAATTACACCGATGATGAGAAATAAGCAGACCACTCAACAGTTCATTTGCTCATCCCAAGCAGCCGTCGACAGACGGCTATCAACAGGAAAAGCAAAGGAAGAGGAAGAGTGATCCCCCGACGACACAAGCCAGTAGTGCAGCGGCAAGGTCATCGCGTCCCCGGGTTGCAAGCAGAGCCCAAGGAACAGAGGTGGCAAAAATTAGATAACCAAGAATGGAGGCGGTGCCTCCATAATAGTGGTTAAACTATTAAGAACAGATACTACACTTGATCTAAGCCAAAAGGCCAGAGTGGTAAGGTTTACAGACGGTTGCGCCCTTGCTTTTATACGAGGAGATGCGCACGGACCTGCCTCATGTGGCTGTGCAGGTGCGACGCGACTCGGTCGCGCCGCCGCCGCGGCGTACCGGGCCCGTTGAATCCTTCTGCAGCTAGTACTTGTTGAGTAGACGTCTACTTTCTAGTTGTGACACGACTACTTCCGTTCACCGGACGAGTCTGAGGGTCTGAGTATATGCACCCACATCGAGGGTGGACATATCTAGGAATTAGTAGGACATGCCGCCTTCGTCGAGAATGTGCCAGTGGAAGACTACGGGTACAGCTACACAATCACTTTGGAAGAAACTATCAAGAATCCTTCTCCCTCTCTTTCGTCCCCTCCATCTCCGTTTGGGCCATGGCAGCTATACGGCCTAGATATCGGTTGACAGTCGGTACGATCATCGAAGCAACGCCGACAATCACCGCAAGCCAAACCAGTACGGGCGACACTGAAGCAGGAAAGACACCAAAATACAGGGGCTCAGCAATGACGATAAACGAAACCTGATCGGCAGTCGAGGATGATGTGTTATCTGACGCGTGAGAAGGTGTGCGTACGCCCGTATCCACGGCACGGACACGCACGTATCGCCTTCGTGTCTGAGGTACAGACGAAGCGGAGCTGTGTGAGGGGTCTGTTCTTCGAGACGGCTGGCCTGTGAGATACGTCTGATAGTCGGAAGGTGTGTATAGTCGAATGGAGAAATCGACCGGGGACTGTACGGGCGATGAATGAGTTGGACGGGTCGAATGGGACGGATGATGAACTCACAGATGCAGGCCAAGAGATCCGAAGGGTGAACTTGGAGTAGGTCCTCCAATTCGCGTCGTCTAGATCTAGGACGAGCCAGAGCTCGTGCGAACAATTCAAGACTCGTTCAGTTGCGACATCCTTCTCGCATACGGCATCCAAAAGGGTGTGAAGAGGTGCAGGCAGCAGGGTCCACGGCTGCTCGTGCGCTCCAGGCTTGAACACCGTCCTGTGATAACGAGGCAATGAAGTATGGATATGTGAATGGTCAAGAGAACGACCCAACGTCCGTATCACTGACCAGTTTGACGTGTGAGGAAAGAATAGGTCTTCGTTGAACGACACCTCAAAATTGACGATCTCTGTGTTCGCGACAGCAAAAATACATTGAAGACAGAGACACAAGGCGCTCAGCAAGATGGACGAAGAGAGGAAGCGCATAAGCGCCGGCTAGCTCGTGCACCGGCGACGACGCGGACACTGCGTGCAAACCAGGTGCAAACCAACCGCGACTGAATCTTGCTTTCCTCTGCCCTTTCATCCTCGACTAGCTTGACTTGCCCCTCTCTCATTTTGCTTGCCTTTTGGGGGCTCGTCAGCCTTGGTCAGGTGCTGGATATACGAACCCTCGGCACTCCAGCGTAAATTCGACGGTCGCCGGGTCTGCATCTCGAGGACTCCAGGAAGCCTGGCTCGAAGCCCTCGCCCTCGACTCTCAACACTCCGCTGCCATAACTTGCACTGCCCATTGGAGGTCTAGCCGAAGTGGTAGAGTCGCAGGTTCACCACCCAGGACCGAACGAATCGCGCCTTCATGAGTCGAATATCTTACGCGCTGGGGGCGGTTTCCCTATTCCTGGTCGCCATAGTATACAAGGCCGCTTCGGAAACGACCTCTAGTCTCTCACCTCAAGGTTGCCGAATGTCCTACATGTCTCCCTCCTACCTCCTCCAGCCACACTTCAATTCGTCGTGGACACACCTTGCGAAACGATACTCTCTATCCCTGTATAGAGAAGTGGGATGGGAATCTAACGAGGTGAGAGACTCCAGTAGCTGTCATGTTCGCCTTGAGGAACCCAGCAGCCGCGCGGTGTCCCCGTACTCTTCATCCCAGGCAACGCCGGCTCTTCGCACCAGATTCGCTCAATAGCGTCTTCGGCTGCGCGCCAATTCTACTCCTCGCCGTATACTGTATCACCCGAATTCTCCTCGCGAAGTCTCAAACCACTGGACTTCTATGCCGGTATGTTCTTCCATGACAAGCGCCGAGAGACGCGACTCAGAGCCTTGCAGTCGAATATAATGAAGATCTCTCCGCATTCCACGGGCCAACCATAGAGGCTGAGACGACCTACGCAGCGAGCGCGATATCCTACATTCTCTCCCTCTACCCCGCCAACACGACCATCATCGTGATGGGCCACTCCATGGGCGGCATTGTCGCGACTTCGCTCCTTCCCTCCCCAAACATCTCCGCCATTATCACAATGTCCACACCCCACGCGTTACCGCCTGCGCGTTTTGACCGCCGCATCGCGGCTCTCTACGATAGGAATCACGCCGCGCTCATGTACGACAGCACGCCAATGCTGTCGCTGTGCGGCGGTGCGGGAGACCTGATGATCCCGTCCGAAGCGTGCATCCTTCCACAGCCTGAGACACCCGTGTACAGACGCACTGTGTTCAGCAGCGCGCTGGAAGGATGTTGGACGAGCGTGGGCCACCAGGTCATGGTCTGGTGCCACCAGGTGCGCTGGCGCGTTGCGCGTGCAGCGCTCGAGATGGGTGCTGTAGAATCCATGGGAGAGCTTGGTGCGATTCTGGATCGATGGCTCAGGGATGGGCAGACGGTCCCTCATGTCTCTAGCCTAGAAGGATTGGACGTCAATGCTACGCTCCACGAGATTCTTCCGGCAGAGCGAATTCTCGCGTTGCACAAACCCACGGAAGCGCGCACCTATCTACTCCCAGTCCCCACCGGCGCAACAAACTTTGTGCTTTACCTTGCTGGAGGCTCGATTCTATCTATGAAGCCGCGTTCTGCGATTCCACTCTTGGCGGACGTACGAATATGCACTGCTTCGTCGCCTTCCCCTTCAGAGACCCCACAATGTAACAGCCTCGCGCCTCGTACTCTTGAACTGATCCCGGATATTGCTCCCGGTCGTCCGTTTCCCGTGCCCCATGAAGGAGTTGATGAATCACAAGGGATCGTGCATTTTGAGGCTGTCGTCCCTGTGATGTCTAGAGAGAGCGATGGAGCTCGTTGGGTGGCCGTTAGCGTGAGTGGTGCAGACGGCCGAGGTTGGGTTATGGGAGGATTCGTCGACAACCAGGTTACTGAAAAGGCTTATTCGATTCACGGTTGGTATCCTAATCTCACTGCTCAAGACCTTCTCACCCTCATGTTACATGTTACAGACATGTTATATAAAGATGTTTCGATACCCATCGACAAACCATCTCTTCAGACAGAGGTTCGACTACCTCAACTCCTGTCTAACGCACTTGCGGTCTACCGTGTCACTGCCGTGTACTCTTCGCAATCTTGCTCAGGTACGTATGTCAATCTTTACGATTGCTTTCCATACTGACGGCAATTAAAGACGTGCGTCTCCCGCCTCTTCTACGTCATACATCGCCTTCAGAAGCACATTTCCATCCTCTGACTCACGATCGGCCTGTGCTACTCCACGCACATACCGCCGCGCCTTTTATACCGCACCCCGCATTTTCGGACAGAGGTGTCAATTTGACAATATTCTCGTCCGGCGAATGTGAGCTGCAGGCCCTTCGCATACGACTCGACTGGTGGGGCATGCTCGGACGTGCTGGTGCTCGATATTGGGCTGCAGCTCCGGGGTGGGCGGTCGGTGTAGTAATTTGGTCTATCTTCTTGTCATGGGGCATTCAAGATGTGGGAGGTAGGAATGCGCTCAATTACCAACTTTCTTTTTCAGTTGACTGTACTGCTCTCGATTCTTCTAGGACCTGTACCCAACGTGTCAGAGTCACTCAGCATATTTACCCGAGCCGTACTCCCTTCGATGCTTGCTGTCGCATTTTTCGCATCTTTCCTGCCTCTTCCCGTGGACTATCTACTTGGGAACTCGGGAGAGGCTTTCTTCTCCCCGATTGCACCTACGCTATTACTGATGGTGACGGGCCTTGTCCATGTAAGCTGGTGGCTCCTCTGCGTCCTCATGTGGCCCCTCAGCAGGGTAGGGCGAATGACAGGAAGGTAAGGCCACGGCCTACTCTGTTACTTGATCTTCGGGTTCATGAAAGCGTTGTTTTAGGCAGAGAGACGATTCGGGAATCAGAAAGAACACTCTCTTCTCTATGTTCTTGATTTTCATCCTGGTATTCCTCATCATCCCATGGCAGGTGGCCTTCCTCGGCTGCTGGGCGATCCACTTCTTCACATGCGCGACACACACCCCTCCGCCACCTCTTGCACCATCGTCGACCACCCCGCCAACTTCGGTGTCCCCGACATCGCGATATCCCCCACGCTCTCGCAGTCCACCACCGCCGTCGGCTGCCCAGACAGCACAGACACACCTAAATGCGCACCACCACAACACCCACCTGCTACTGCTCATGACGTGGCTCCTGCCACTGGTCGCGCCTGTACTCGCAGTATGGGTGCGCACGCTGGCAACCGCCGGGCTCACAACGCCGTTCGACGGCGATCACAGCTTCTGGACGGTCGCGCCCTACCTCGTCCTCGTGGACTTCGCCTCGTGGACACGAAGCTCTTTCCTTCAGCGTGAAGAGTACGTTTCCCTGAAGCCTTGTTCCTCTGCGAGCTCACTGACTGTGTAATGTAGTCATGAATTTGTGTCGATCCGGTGGTTCTGGATACCTCCTGCGCTCGTGGCTTTCTTCTGGGGCGCATATTGGACGTACGAGGTGTTCGACTGGGTGTGGATTGTTGCGTGTTTGATGGTCGTCATCCGTGTTGGGCCGAAGTATTGGGGGGGTGCGTATTGGTCGAGCGCGTCGACGCGTAGCAGGTGAGGGATGGGGCTATGCCCCAGCGGTGGTGGTATCGTATTACGTCTCGATCACGGAAATGTGTAAGCGCTAGATGTCCAGATCCCGACTGTCGTCTGCTCAAGATGCTATCAGAAATGGGCATCAATTGGACACTTCGACCGCCTCCTTCGTCTCCGAATGGGTGTCCTCTTCCTTTCCCGTGCCTTCCTCTGCATTTTCCGCTTTCACGTCGTCCATGTACAGCGTCTGTTCCTCGGTGTAGGTTGTCTCCTTTATGCCGTGTATCACCCAACCCGCGAGAGGGAATGACACAAGCAGCATGATCCAGCTCGCGAGCTACCAGACTGTAAGCTATAATGAACAGTTTGTGAGAGGTAGTGCTTACAAGTTCATTCAGGAATGGCGGCGCCACTGCATCCATGCCGTACGCTCCCGCCGCACCAGCAGACTGAAGAGCCTTGAAGAAACCAGCGTATCGGGCGAGCGTGAAGGGGTCATTGGAGATGGCGCCCATGATCCAGTATGCGAGCGCCTGGTTCGACGCATCACCGAAGTAGTCTACACGTACCATCAATATGGAACGGAACCCAGCTCCAGAAGGAAACACCCACAGAAAAAGTACAACGCGCCTTTGGCATGATAGCTCTTGTCAGTGTAGTGCAGCTTTGGCGAGACTGTATGCCGCGTGAACGTCACTTGCCATGCAAGCCCGCATGACCAGACAGTGACGGTCGTGATAGTGACAAACGCGAGACCAAGGAATCCGCGTGTGCGCCGCTTGAAGTAGGAATTATCGAGTACGAGGAAGCCCACAATGAGGGCGCCGACGATCGCCCCTGCACCCTGCAGCGCTGCATTAAGCGCTCGGGTAGGGCCGTCGAAGTAGAAGGTGTTGACGGCTCCTTGGTACGGGTAGAAGTACATGCTCGCGAAGAACATGGGGATAAGCGCAATCATTCGTCGGTCTTTGACCACGGAAATGAGATTACGGATCTCCTGCCGTGGGGTAGAAGCGGCCTGGAGCTTGACCAGCGTGCCATCCTGCCGCACGACCTTGTGAGGCGGGAGAGTCAACATTGTCGACGCTGTGCCGATGAACATGATGATGAGAACAACCTAGTAAGTCAGTTACGAGCGTGAGATTTTCGGGTACGATTGTCTCGGTTAAAGCAGCTTGGCCCACCAAGTATGTTCCTGTAGAGACGGCACTGAGCTTGCCAGAGCGGATGTTGATGGCGAGCGCAATAACGGAGCCGACGAAAGACCCGAGCTGGAATATGCCCCAGAATACACCAAATGCCTTTCCTTTATCTTTCTCCAAGGGATAGCTCATCATAATTGAGCCTTGCGCCGACCAAAGGAGCGCCGCAGATATGCCGAGCAGGGCGCCCGCGAAGATCAGAAACCAGCGTGTTCCTTGGGTTTGGAAGCTAGAGTGGGAGACAGCGTTGATGCGCGGGGGCGGGATATATGCTCGTGGGGAACGCACCACCAGAGAGCCCCGATGTACAAGGCATATCCGAGGGACCCTAGGCAGAGCGTGATTTTGGGTCCGAGGACTTTGGCCGAAGGTCAGAGACGAGAAGTCGACCTTGATGGATCATGGGATACGGACCGTTGTTGATGCCGCCCGACACCAGGCCAGTGACAGCAAACAGGCCATACAGCACACCGTTGGAGGTATCCGACAATGCGACGTCCTGTGTGCCCCCGGCGCCAAGATTCTGAATAGCGCTGAACATCCCGACCGTCGCAAAACATGTTATTCCTGTGGAGTGAAATAAGAACGCCTGAGGGATAGATAAACGACGCGAATGCACTAACCAACAAGAACGATCTGGGTCATGGGACTCCTGGACAAGTCAGCGTCTCGTCAGGTGCATAATAACAAAGAAGGAAGACTCACTTGTACCATGCTGGTAGAGGAATGTTGATCATGGCTGTTGCAGTCCGAGGGAGTGAAACGCGACTATCGGGGCAGTCTTCGCCTTGACACGGAGATTAAAGCCTTCCCGAAGGTCTTATACAACCGTGTGTCATACTCGGCATCGGTGAGCCTACTCAAGCTCAAAGAAGGGCGTCACAAGATGAAGGAATGACAAGTTTGATAACAGGGAATCCCAAGTGGGCTCAAAGTACCTTGTCCTCCTGAAGCGCTTGAACCTTCGTCAATCCTATACCCACCCGAGCAAATACGTGGTTATTACATGCTGACGGTACTTGCCTCAATGCGGTCATTGGACTGCATCAGAGAATTTTGAGGAAGATGCTGCCGAGTCTGTAGATGTCATCGCACAATCTGTAACTCACCTGCTGCATTGGTCGCGCTGAAAACATTAGAATGTCGTACATGGTACAAATAAGGTCTCATTAGCAGAAACGTCAGGGACCGAGAAATAAGAGACATTACCATATGGTTGGTTACCAAGCAAAAAATACGTAAGTGCCATCGCAAGCTGCTACGGCACTCGGTCCATCATGAAATAAGAGGCCTGCGATACTACGTCCTTTCAGTCACAGAAGTAGATTCCTCCCCTTTGCCCAGCTCCCTATCCTCGGCGGAGCTCGTCTTCATATCGTCAACGTATACAGTCTGCTCTTCTGTGTACGATGTCTCTTTGATCCCGTGGATTACCCACCCCGCAAAAGGGAAGGACGCGACATCCAGCTTGCGAGCTGTGCGAAGGATCTCAATCGGCATGTAATCCAGATTACAGAACGCTCACGATTTCGTTCAGATAGGGCGACGCTACCGCATCCATGCCGAACGATCCTGCAGCTCCCGCAGACTGGAATGCCCTGTAGAATCCGGCATATCGGGCAAGCGTGAATGGGTCATTCGAGATGGCACCCATGATCCAATACGCCAGCGCCTGGTACGATGCGTCACCGAAGTAGTCTGTGCCGCCTGGTAAGTCCGAGCAGGAGCTCAATAAGCTAATCGAACCCACAGAAGAAGTACAGTGCGCCCTTGGCACGATAGCTCTTTTCATTACAGTGCAGCTTCGGCGAGGCGGTATGGCGTGTGAACGTTACTTGCCACGCAAGGCCGCAGGACCATACCGTGACAGTTGTCATTATGACGAAGGCGAGCCCGAGGTATCCGCGCGTGCGTCGCTTGAAGTAGGAGCTGTCGAGTACGAGAAAGCCGAAGATGAGCGCACCGACGATCGCGCCCGCAGCCTCGAGCGTTGCGTTGACTGCACCTGTGGGGTGGGTGTGTCAGCTGGGCACCTCAGACTAATGTTGCTGCGCACGGGTAGGTCCATCGAAATAAAACACGTTCACCGCACCCTGATATGCGTAGAAGTAGTTGCTTGCGAAAAACATAGGGATAAGCGAGATCATGCGTGGATCCTTAAGTACGTGGATCAAGCTGCGGAACTCGTGCCGCGGGGTCGACGCTGCCTCGAGCTTGACCTGCGTACCATCTGGCCGAACAACCCTATGCGGTGGAAGAATCAACACCGTTGACGCAGTTCCGACTAACATGACTATGATGAACACCTAGATAGTCCATGTCTCAACTACGATGAATCCAGTCAGGTCAAGTGGAACGCACCAAGTACGTCGTCGTAGAGACAGCACTCAAAGCACCCGAGCGGACATTGATGGCGAGCGAGATGACAGCGCCGACGAACGAGCCCAGCTGGAAAATTGCCCAGAATACGGCAAAGGCCTTTCACTTGTCCTTCTCCAACGGATAGCTCGTCATAATCGAACCCTGTGCAGACCACAGCAGCGCCGCAGATACGCCCAGGATGGCTCCGGAGAAGATCAAAAACCAGCGGGTTCCCTCAGTTTGGAAGCTAATTTGGGAAGGCCGTGTGAGATAAAGGTGGGTCAAGACAGAGAAGGACGCACCACCACAAAGCCCCGAGGTACAGAACATAACCGAGTGACCCTATGCAGAGCGTTATCTTGGGTCCAAGGACTTTCACCAAGGTAAGATGAGATAAGGAAGCATCCACGGAGACGGGAGACCCACGATTGTTGACCCCCCCCCACCAGACACGAGGCCGGTAAGCGCGAACATACCGTACAGAACACCATTGGCAATATCCGACAGTGCGACGTCCTGGGTGCCGCCTGCACCGAGGCTGCCGACAGCACTCAGCATGCCCACGGTCGCGAAGCATGTTATCCCTGAGGGAGAACGACGTCAAAACGCTTGCGCGACAGAGAGAAGTGGAAGTACGCACCGACCAATACAATTTGGGCCATGGGGGGATCCCGGCGACGTCTGCATCTCATTTATGAAAACACTTTCACCACGGATGGCACGCACCTATACCATTCTGGCAGGGGGACCATGGTTGTGACGAAGTCCTATCAGCAGTCAGAGAGAATTGAAACGCAGATCCTAAGTCTCAACCCTGGTGCATTCAAAGTAGACGACCCTCCTGGAGCTTTAAGACCAAACCTACATCAGCTAGGCATCAAGAAGAATACCAAATCAGTATACTCTCAAGCCCTCTGAGCGATTCTGTTCAAGAAGGGCGTCACAAGGCAGAAGCACAACCTTGATAACAGGCAAGCACATGCTTGTTCCGCTTATAATGGCTCTTTGAGGAAATCGCTGAACCTTCGCTGGCATCAGATATCCGTATCAGTTGGAGACTTGCGTGGACATTTCATGTTGGCTGCCTCATGGCAGTCATTCGCTGTGAGCCAATCTTCATAAATTTCAGAAGTCAACGAGATGATGTCTGACTCACCCGTGCCATGCTACCCTCCAACTTTTTCAATATCAATCTCCAGTCTCAAGCTTCCGGCCTCATTGACGCGTGACGGGCGACCCTGTTGCATAGATAGAACGTCGTACACTGGCACGAAAGCTCCCATTAGAAACATCAGGACCAAGAAATAAGACACGTTACAGTCTGTCCTCAAACATAAGTCAATACGTAAGTGCGATCGTGAGTCGTCCGTGTACCCTCGTAAGATAACCATGGGGGATGGCGATATCAATCAGACCCTTCCTGTACCGCCTCCTTCGTCACCGAAGACGTGTCCTCCCCCTTGCCCACGCCCTCCTCCGCGTTTCCCGCTTTCACATCGTCGATGTACACCGTCTTCTCCTCGTTATACGACGTCTCCTTGATACCGTGGATGACCCACGCTGCGAGAGGGAAGGACACGAGTAGCATTATCCAGCTCGCGAGCTGCGCAGACGTCAATACTATGGATAGGCGATTAGAGATGGTGCTCACAAGCTCATTCAAGAATGGCGGCGCCACTGCGTCCATGCCGTACGATCCTGCGGATCCAGCAGACTGGATGGCTTTGTAGAATCCGGCATAACGTGCGAGTGTGAAAGGGTCATTCGAGATGGCACCCATGATCCAGTACGCAAGCGCCTGATACGACGCGTCACCGAAGTAGTCTGTATGCACTGTTAGTCCAACCACAATATGAAGCACCTCACGAGAGGAATACGTACAGAAGAAGTACAACGCGCCCTTGCCATGATAGCCCTTGTCAGTGTAGTGCTGCTTCGGCGAAACGGTGTTGCGCGTGAACTCGACTTGCCATGCAAGACCGCATGACCAAACAATGATAGTGGTGATCGTGACAAAGGCGAGGCCGAGATACCCGCGCGTGCGCCGTTTGAAGTAGGAACCATCGAGTACGAGGAAGCCGATGACCAATGCACCAACAATCGCACCGGCGCCCTCGAGCGTCGCGTTCAGCGCACGGGTGGGGCCATCGAAGTAGAAGGTGTTGACCGCTCCCTGGTAGGAGTAGAAATAGTTGCTTGCAAAGAACATGGGGATGAGCGCAATCATGCGCCGATCTTTGAGCACGACGATGAGATTTCGGACCTCTTCTCGTGGCGTCGACGCTGCCTCGAGCTTGACCAGTGTGCCATCAGCCCGGACGATCTTATGAGGCGGGAGAATCAAGATTGTCGACGCTGTGCCGATGAACATGATAATGATGAATGCCTGAACCAAAATTGTGATTTAATGACTACCATGAACCGGAGAATAGGGCCTACCAAGTATGTTCCTGTGGAGACGGCACTCAGCCCGCCGGACCTGATGTTGATTGCCAACGCGATGACAGCACCAATAAACGACCCGAGCTGGAAGATAGCCCAGAAGACGCCGAAGGCCTTGCCCTTATCTTTCTCTAGCGGATAGCTCATCATAATGGAACCCTGCGCGGACCACAGCAGTGCCGCCGATATGCCGAGGAGGGCACCAGCGAAGATCAAGAACCAATCTGTTCCCTGAGTTTGGTGGCTATAGTGGAAGAAAGCTTTGTGAGCCGAGCGGAAATATAGTCGGATGATTGAAGGGGTGCGCACCACCACAGGGCCCCGATGTAAAGTGCATAGCCAAGAGAGCCGAGGCAGAGCGTAATCTGGGGTCCAAGAACTGTGGATCAGGCCAGGTCAGGGAAGACGCGTTCCAGGGAAAAATGTCGATACCCACGGTTGTTGATGCCGCCGGACACGAGACCGGTGACGGCAAAGAAACCGTACAGCACACCCGTTGCAGTATCCGACAGAGTGATATCTTGCGTACCACCAGCACCGAGGTTAGATACCGCGCTGTACATGCCCACAGTGGCAAAACATGTAAATCCTGCGCAAGAGGATCAGTTCGGCTAAAGAGAGATGGCACTACTGAAATCACGGACCGACCAGAACAATCTGGGTCATGGGAGTCCTGGGTACGTCAGCTCTTGCTCGCTAGACTACGAGGAGATGAAAGCACGTACTTGTACCATGCCGGTATAGGAATGTTAACCATGGCTGCAGCGATTTGTGGGTAAAGCTGAAGCGCGAGTGTAGAGGGACTGGCACTCGTCGCGGCGGGGGTAGAAACGCTCCCGAAGGTCTTATATGCCCGGCATCAGGAAGCCTAGGTGGCGCGTAATGCTTGACGAACCTTCTTTGGCCACTGTGTTGCAAAAGGAGATCACAAGATGGGAGCACACGGTCGATAACAGTGCCATGAGGAGCTCACCATGCGCACCACTGCTTCTTTCCTCCGAGAAGGCGCTTTACGTAAACAGCCGGCGGTTCGACAAGACACTCGTCGACGTCGTCCAGCGACGACAAGAGCACGCTGGCAGCTTGGAGTGAGTGCAGCTGTCGGCGGTAAGCAAGGCGTAGTTAGAGTGGTCCTTGTTGCTCACCTCTGGCACGAAGAAGAGTGAGGTAACGGCAGAAAAGTCTAAATCTGGTATCAGTTTGGAATATAGCCGCCTTGTATCCTGCGGCTCTCGTGCCGGTCTCCGCCCAGCGTTTCACTAGGGCGGTATACTTAGGCCTTCTCCATTACCCTTCCTATCGCTGACAGACAGTGGGACCTGGATGGCGTTCGGTGTCCGCCACCAGATAGTGTAGCTTTCGTCCCTCGCAGGGAAGAAGGGAAAAGAAAACTTCTCTGGTTACCCGATCTCTCTGTGAAAATGAAGCAAGATATGAGCATTTCGCATCGTCGCTGACTTTGGTGAGCTGTGAAAGAATCAAACTCACCTTGCAGCCATCTTTCCACGCCTTCCAAGACGATAAGCAACCTAGATGCTCCTGGATGCAGAAGATTGAACATCAGCGCCTGACACGTACAGCACACCTCTTAAAATAGGCCGCGAAGCACTGGCAGAAGGCACCTTCGCAATCGCGATAATTGAATCGACGTAGCATCCTTGGCAGGGCCGTAAGTACATGGCACGCGAGTATACATCGCATAAACAAAGCGGAGCCGTATTGGACTTCGTGGGACTTCATCCGCACAAGATATATTATATTTGGAACTTCACTGCAGTCGGTGCACTCGCTGATGTTGCAACAGATTGTCGTGTCGAGTGAATCTCTTGTCACAGCCCTCGGCGTCGCACTCGAATGCTAGAAGCTCACGTCATTCGGGGTTCGCCACGCAGAACACTAACGTCAACTCACGCTTCTCGTAGGTGTGGATTGACACGACATGGCGCTTCAGGTGCTCGCGGCGCTTGAAGCACTTTGCACATCCTTCCACCTGGCAGACGTGCAGGCGCGGAGAGCCGGCCCTCGGGTTTTTTGTCTGCGAGTGGCGTTCGGCAGGCTGCGCGACGACAGGCACCTTCCGTCCGCGACTCTTTTTGGTCAGGTTCGGGACGGGAACGATGGGACGGCCGCGTGTGCGTCGGGGAGGTGGAGAGGGAGAAGGAGACGAGGCAAGGGCGACAGCTGGTTGAGTCTCGGCGACAACAGGAGCAGGGGGAAAGTATGGGGCCACGGCGGGAGGCGTGGCGCCATTAGGTTTAGGTTTGGGTTTGGGAGGAACATGGTGAGGAGGAATGCGAGCTTGTGCAGCAATACGACTGGAAGCGCGCCGGGCCGCGAACACGTGTGGATGTGAGTTCTCGGGACTGGGAGCAGAAGGCGGCGTCTCTGGATACAGAAGTTCAAAAGATTCGTCAAAGTCATGGATCGAGTTCCCGGGCGTCAACGGTCGCTCAAGGGTCGGAGAGGAAGCTGATGGGTCGACTACAGGTGAGAGACGGAGATCGGGCGAGGAAGTCGGCTTGCCGTCAGTGGAGAACAAGTCGTCATTTTCTTCGTGGGATACGTTCAAAGGCACATATAGAGGAAGGATTGTGCTATCCTGGTGCGTTGCTATGGACTCTGGCTGCCCGTCGCATTCGGAGGTCTGTATGCGTCATAGATGCCATGAACAAGAACACTTACGGCACGGGTGGTCAACAGCTCGATATAATGTTCGCCAGTCGAAGATACTTTTGGGTACGACATCTTGATGCTCGTCGAGCTCAGGACATTGCTGAGAGTGAACCTTTTCATCGGGACACCGCGTCAAGCCCGACGAACGATGATAGCATATGTTGGGGCTCACCTCGATACCCCTCTCGATGAACCCTTCCTTTTACCTCGACGCTGTCGTCCGAACGTCGCTGTGGTTGCATCCGACGATGTGCGCAGTCGACAAGCAAGCCCCTAAAAGCCTGATGGGCGGGAGCAAACCACAGTACCTTCCTTTTCAGGAATGGTAGCGCATCACGTCGCACGTGACCGCATTTACCCCAGAAATCAGAAAATAATCGTCAATTTTTCCTGCTCCCCCTCCATCTCCGTCCTCCATGTAGTTGCACGTCTCGACGGCCTATTGTCATTCTTCATGCATCTTTCCACACTCAAACGCCTCCAAGGGCATGCCGAGAAGGGACCGAGTGGGAACGCGCCGTTACACCGTGACCGTCTGCGTTACAGTTTACTGCGCGGAGTGGACAAACTGAGAGGGTACGCTTCAGTGGTGCTCTGGGCACCCCGGAATCAACTATTTGAATTGGAGGAACTAAAACCAAAATTTTAGCATCTGCATTCTAGCTGTCCAACCTCGTGTTAAAATCGGCGGACGTTCAGACCCGCGATCGTAAAGTGCGCGTCGTCCGAGCGCACCGCACTATTGTTATATCCGTAGATCCGAATCTCGTGCATCGAAATCCCGTGCAGTGAGACTCTATCCGCTTGGCCATGAATCGGCGAGTCGAACTCTTTGTAGGGAGCTCTCTATGCTCGTGCAGATGACTCGGACGCCTGCGCATGCGCTCCACCAGGTCCGTCCGCCATTTCGTGCCTCTTTCTTTGTTCTTGCACACAGATTATTTTCCTCCGATATTAGCCCCGTATAAACATAGCCCCGCTGACGTGCCTCGAGGCTCGCAACCACGAGTCCACACTGCGGTGCCGGTAAGCCGAATATATGCTGCCACCGGTGGTCAGCAGCTCCGCGGGTTTGCTCCCGCCTGCCCGGAATCCCCTTCCTCGTCCTATGGAAAAATCTTGTAACACAGACCTCAGCAGCGCAGTGCCTGGGCACCTGCGCGGTGGCCAATAAAGATTAATCCAGCAACACCATCCGCCGGCGGATCCATTCCATCTGGGAATCTGCCCCTCCGACGCGCGCACCCGTGGCCACAGACCAGCATCGACGGCAGCCCGCACGATCCTCTTGAGCGTGTTCAGCTCCCGGGCTGCCCTGGACGGCGCCTGAAACGGACGTCGTGTCTCACTTCTGCATTCGCATCCGCTCTTGCCCAAGCTCCGTGCGAATCGCCCGGCGCCCGCATATAGCGCAGAGTCGGGGCCGAGCCCGAGGCGGTGCTATGCAATTGGTCCGCCAGCGGTGGCGGCGGCGGCCTGTGCACTCGCGGGGCCGCCCGCTGCTGAGTCGCTGCTCGCCGCTCGCCGTCTATGAGTCAAGTGACCTGCCTCGGCGATGGCGAGCCCGCCGATGCGCACGACGCAACCGGGGGAGCGCGCAGTCCGCGGAGGCTAGATGCCTAGAGCCCGAGTGCGCTGCGGGCCCCGCCACCGCCGTGGGCGTCGCCGACGCTCGGGGTCTATTTCCCGAGCTTCCGCATGCGGATGCCTCTGAGAACGTGCTTGCTGTTCTCACCAGGCTTGGGAGCTGTGTACGGCAGGGTGGGACGGCGGTAGGGCTCCCGCTCGATGTGCGGTGGGTATGTGGACAGAGACGGTGTTCTTGCACCGTCCTATGCGCGATAGCGATGCTGTGGAGTCGACATCTATTGCTGCGAGACGACAAGAGAACGCTCCCGCCGCCTTCTCTGCCATTGCGTGATTCTGTGAAGAGGTCATGGCAGCGGGCTAATCGACAGAAGGTCTGACGCGCCGATTGCATTCGCAGCGTCCTCTCACGAGCTTCCAGCGACCTGCTCGTTTCCCTATCGTCCTCCTCGATCCTAGACGGCCGCCTCCCACGTCACAGCGTCCTACGCCAGCCCAGGCCCCCCATCCACGTACATTGCCTGCGCCATTGTGCGCCGCATCAAGTCTTCATCACGCTTGCGACGCGCTTCCCGCGCCCCGGTGCACCTCTGAAAGCAGCGCCCACCGCACTCCCGCCTCTACCGCCGAGCCGCCCAAACGCGCACATGTCAAGGGTGCCGCGCCGATATCTAGCGTTATCCTTTCGCAGGCACGGATCAACGAAGCCTGCGCCCGGGGGGCAGGCGGGAAGCACCACGACGGGGCAACTGACTGACTGACTGACTGCCTGATAGACAGTCAGATTGCTTCGCCAGCGGGAATTCGCGGACGCACCTGGGATCCCGGAGAAGGCGAAGCACGGCTGGGTCAACCTGTGCGCTGGACATGTGCAGATTCTGTGCTGGCCGTCGCGTTATCGCGTCGGTTGATCCGTCAGGTGTGCACGGTGGATGGGCTCGCTACGCTGGGCCACGGCAGGCTACGCGGCGGAAGCCAGCAGGCTCGCGTCGCGCTTCTGAGCGCGCTCTTCACACTATCGATGGGTGTGGGGGCGTCGAGGACGGCGTCCTGATCCGGCTGGTTTGGGCGTGACGGATCTTCGATGTCTGCGGCGGTGCCGTTACTGGCGTGTCGCCCACGGTGCGTCCTTCTTCCATCGACAGCCATCTGCAGCGCAGCGATTCCCTCCTGCGCAGCGCGAGGCGGTGCGCGCGGGTCTGCACGCTCGCAGTCGGCGCTCGCCGGCGGGCGCTGCTGGTGCCTTCGGAGCGGACACGCCACGGCACTATGAAATGAAGAACGCGGTGCCTCCCGGCTTATCTGGACGGACTTTGCCCCGCCGAGGCCAATACACTCGAGATTATCTGTTTGCGGAGGGAGAAGCAGCGCGGGTCTCATTTCGGGGGGAGTTCGCGAAGCCGAAGACAGCTGGAGGGCCGGGCTGGCGGACGCGCAGCGTGTCGAAGCGGGGCGTGGGTCCGCGGTTCACATCGCCCGTGGCAATCAGTCGATCGCGGGGCCCCGGCCGGGTGGCTAGAGCGGGCATGGCAGGTCAGATGGCCCCGCGTTCGATGCAGACGCTGGGAGAACGGGTATGCGAGGTACGAGATACGGTGCTATGCTGGGTGTGTCGGGCGTTTGGACCGTCGAGATCGATGGGTGGAGGGGATCTATCGAGGAGGAAGGGGCCCGAGTAGTTGTTGCGGTGGGAGACTGGCCGAGGGAGCGCTGGCCGGAATAGGACTAGCGGGTGATCAGGATCGGAGATAGAGGATAATTGCTGGAAGGAGCTTAGATTCGGTTGGGCGATGGCTCGTGATTGGGGGAGCGACGGCGGGGAGAAACGTGTGCAGGGCGTCTGGTAGCCTCGTGTGTCGGCGAGGAGGAGGAGGGCTGGCACCAGCTGTGCGGAGGAGCGTGGGGGGCACTCCGGAGGCTTCGGCGGAGGCGGGGAGAGGGGGCCGGGAAAGGCAAGAGAGGCCCGGGCAGCCGGCCGGAGGGGGGGATAAATAAGGATACACACGGGCCAAGTAGGAACGTCGCCCAAGCTTGGCCCAAGCTGTGCGTCTGCATTATAAGGTCGGTTCAGGCTCCTCCCGCCCGCGTCGCTTCAGCTGACTTTCCGTGGCTTGTCAGTTTCGAACGGGGGCCCTCTTTCTTTCTCTGCCCTCACCTTCGCCCTTCTTCGCGTCGCTTTCTTTCATTCTCTTGTTCGTCCTCGCCCTCCATTCCCCGGCGGTTTCATCTCCCAGACACGTCCCCGCACCCACCCCGCGAATCTCGCAACGACCGCGCTCTCCGACACACGCCCGCGCCACGAACCACCAGTCACGCACAGACGAGTCACATCCGAGACCGCACGACGCATCCGAACTCCAATTTTGAACCCCTTTTCGTTCCAAATACGACCGCTCGACTCATCTGGCCCTTTCAGTTTACGATCACATCCGCCTCCCGTGGGTCCGGTGATTATTCAGGCTCAGCGTACCCTCGCAGCGCATTGCGATGTCGACTGTATGTCTCTCATCGTCCCGCCTCTCTCTCTTTTCCGCCCAGAACATTCTACTCAATCTTACCTCACATCACCAGCCGATACACCCGAATCCTTGGTCTCACATGGATCCACGAGCCCGCTCTTTTAGGCCGATGCGACTCCAGCCCACTCCCAACTCTTCCTCTTACTCTTACCACCATCGCATTATGCCTTCTGCCCCTCCTCTCACACGACACATCTCGCCTACTCCCACCCAGTACCCCCTCATCTACAGCCCAGACTCGTCCAGTCCCTACGCGTCTCACATGCCCTCGTCCTCGACCAGTGCACCGCCGCAAGGCGATCAACTGATGGACTACTTTGATCCTATGAGCGAGATGGAGGCTAGTAAGCACCCTCTGCCTTATGATCAAGGTTTCTACGAGACCGGCGTCCTTGGCTGGGGCGACAGACACTCGGCGTCGTCGCTCGAGCTGTCTCATGACGAGAAGATGCGACTCGTCGGCTCCGCCGCGTCTCCCCGCGCCTCCTTCGCGCCTGGCGGCATGTCTCCCTCTCATGTGAAGCAAGAGCAAAATCCTTCGCCTTTCTTCCCCATGAGCATGGTTGAGGCGAACGAGTACGCCTTCTACGGTGGTGGCGGGCAGGTGCCACACATGGCATTCTCTCCTGGCGACGTCCAGCATATGGCGTTTTCGACCGCCGGCCCCACAGTCGGCTCCGGCTCTGATATGTCTCCGCCGCACTCCATGATGCCCTCGCCACCGCAGGCCACCGTGTACTATCCCGCCCCGGCGGAGCACGAGATGGAGATCGACATGGCTATGTCCTACCCGCAGCCTCATCAGCCCGGCATCGTCCCCGCATCCCTCGCTTCCCCACCTCGATTCATTCGCCCCGCGGACCTGACTCCCTCGCCTGTGCCGTCCCTGCAGTACCCGTCCACAAACCAGCTCTCCCCGACGCTTAGCTCCGCCAGCGTGTCGCCGCCCGCCCCCGTCGCGTTCCCGGCGGCGCACACGTATGGGTCGAGCAGCCCGCCTGGCCTGACGGGCGGCGAGTCAGACTACGACGCGTCGGACGACAGCGGCGAGAGCGAGATGGAGGAGCCGGACGCGGACGACGCGGACTTTGTGCCCCGCACCCGACGCGGGACACGCCGGCGCACCCGGCGCACGAGCGCGACGAGCGACAGCGCGGGCGACTCTGGCTCCCCGCGGCGTATGGCGCGCGCGTGCAAGCTGCGTGCGCCGGTGCCAGTGCCGAACTTGACGAAGAAGAGTCGCGGGCGCAGGGTGCCGACAGCGCCGGTGTTCGTGACACAAGGTGGCGTGCAGAAGAACACGCGCGGTTACATGTGCTACGTGGACGACTGCAAGAAGTGCTTTGCGCGCGGCGAGCACCTTAAGCGCCATGTGCGCTCGATCCACACGAATGAGAAGCGTGCGTCTTTTTTGCGGGGTGGGCGCTTTGTCGGCTGACCCTGTTTGCTATTTGCCTTGCAGCGCATAAGTGCCCGGTGCCTGGGTGCGGGAAGGACTTCAGCCGCCACGACAACCTTGGGCAGCACATGCGTGTGCACAAAGGCTACACCGCCGGCGAGGACTACTGAGCGCGCGCCCGGCTGTCTCTTCTGTCTCTGTGTCTGCATTCTCCGCCGTTGCTTCATTCTATTTTACGTCCACCGTTTTCATCCATCTTGTGTGGGCGCCAGCCATGCCGTACCCTTCCAGCCTCCTCTTCTCTCTACGGACGAAAAAGGACATTTCATGTACCTGATAGCAGCATGAATTGCCCACATCGATTTTTCTTTTCCCCACCCCCCGTGCGCGCGCCGCGCTTCTCGCCCTTTTCATCCCAATTTTTTTCATCTTCATTCCTTCTTTCTCTTCTCTTTGGATGCGGCGCCTCGATTACCCGTTTTGTTTGGGATTTTCGCGCGCACGCCACTCCCCGTCCGGCATTCTCCCTCTTCTCCCGTGGTATGGTATGGTATGCCCCCCGTCTCGCCCCGCCCCGTCTTGTATGGTTATGACCCGAGATCCACCTCTCATGCCCAGCGCCCGTCTCCACTCACTCTGCATCATCCATGTACTTCTACCATCCCGTCCCCGGTCCTGTATCATTCAAACCCCATCCATCTATCAGTGTATTCCCTGCCAGCCCGCGTATTTCCAGCCGAAGCCGTGTATTATAAGCAGGAGGTCCCAGCCATGTGTCTGTCCTATGGCGTATTGTACTATAGTGTCCGCCTATTGTCTATTACCATGGGTCCATCGTTGTTATGTTACTATCCTTATGGTCATGAAACGAAGCGCTTGTTTTCTGGACCGAGTCAACGTGTGATGGATCGTTTACAGCGTGCCCGGGGTTGAGAGGTCCCCGCAGCTGATCTGTGATCTGTGATAGATGCGGGTCCAGCTGCCGGGCGCATGAAGCTAGGTTTAAAATACAGTCGAGCGATACGCCCCATGATCCATGCACCGTCCTGCCGAATCTCGCACCCGTGGTTCTTCGTGCTCCTGGACGCACCGGAGCGCCAGCTCGTGTTCGTAGATGCACCGCAGACGCCAGCCTCGTGCGGCGCATTCCGCTCATCCCGTATACCGTGATGAATGGGGCCCGGGAATCCCTGTATCATTGCAAATCGGCGCCCGCAAGATACATGTACATCAGGTTCTGTGCTGCGCGGCCGGAGGGCAGTGCTCTGCACACACCGGACATGTGATTGTCGCGGCGTTTGCAGCTTTGGAGCCTAGGACGTCGACCCTGACGCGAGGCACCGTGAGCACCAGAGGTGGAGAGCTGTCAGTTTGGACAGATGCAGAGGGGTAGGACCGAGAAGTCGAGGGTCTTGCCGGCGTTCTCATCCCTTGACACGGCCGTGAGACACACACAGCGAGCCTACGTGCGCCAAGGCATGTCGTACTCATCCGATGCATTGACACATCCAGGCGCCAGCCCATCTGGTATGCAGTCGTCAAGCAGATATGGCACGGAACATACACCTTTGGTATATTGCTAGCCATACGAAGACGCAGCAGGCAGACGCGATGCGCCGAACAGCCATGAGGCCAGCTTCGCGCTTCCTGCAGCGGTGCCTGTTGAGGCAGGTAGTAGGGTCGGCGAGATGATCTTCTGCCCAGGTCAACTGCTGACTGGAAGCCGGTGGCTATTACCACACATCCGATCTCTCAGTCGGCGCGGACACTCACCACAGGGCACTGCCTATCCTGCAGACCGGACGTTCGAGCGAGACGATCGTAAGGAGTAGGAGCACTCCCTTTATTTGGTCGATGGATTGCCCGATGCGCATAGTAGGACGTCGGGCGTCACGCGAATGGATCTACAAACACGAGGCAGAGCTCAGCTGCTCGAGAAGGCGTCAACGTGCCCAGGAGCGCAAAGAACCAAGAACATGGGATTCCGAAAGACGCTACACAAGGATTCTAGAATGCTATGAGGGCCTTGCGTAGGCACAGAAGCCACATACAGTTCGAACTTTGCGCACCAGGTCGTCAAAACAAGTATCTCCGGGATCGAAGGTCAACCCAAGGAGACTGCGGATTGGTGTAGTTTGTGACCGTGGCTATGCGAATGTTGCTGACAGCTTGTTAGGATTGGACCCGTAGAGCCGGGCGTGAGTCCCAAAGGGCAAGATGCGAGAGAGCCAAGAGACGATGCCGTACTGTCTGAGCGCTTTCAAAGAAGGCACGAGGTATAATAGGTCAATAAATCATGGTTGGATCGGAGTATAGGGTAGATAGACCGGGGAGCGCAATCGACACGGTGCGGAAGTAGCTGAAAACACGCCTTGGAACTCTGGGTGACTCCGAGACTTCGCCAATGTGCAAGTCATCTGAGTCCCTACGGCATTCATGAATGGGCGCTCACCAGAACTCCCTCGACTGCGACCTGTCCTGTGCGTCCGACTCCTTTGCGGGCGACAGCTTTTCTTTACAAGGACAGGTCTGTGCTTTGAGTTGGGTTAGCGATACGAGACCTGTGAGGATCCGGCGGCGAAGCATGATGCATGGCACAGCAGGACATGAGCGCAGGGTGAATAGCCATAAAGTGAGAAGCAGCCCGTGTGGCCGAAATGCAGCTTCACAGTCGCCATTGAACTCGACTTTATCTGAGTGGTCATATTAGTACATTTGAAAATGTGCTACACAAGCAAACGGCATGGACTCACCCACCTGACATTGCAGGCAGGACAATTCCTCCTAGAAGAGACAGGCTTGGTCCGTTTTGGAATGGGTAGGCGTAAGACCAATATGAAAACAGCCTTGCCAACATAGCACGGTTCGAGGATACCAACTAGGTTACCTGGCGATACGTGTATACTAGTAGTGTGCGGTCGGAACAAATAGCTCACCCAGAAATCGTACTTGTTCCTCCACATTTGGGTCAAGGACAGCGTCTGTTCCTGCGTGTGAGCCAGAAGAGTCTTCCATAGTATCGACAAGACATCCGTGATAGATTGAAGCCCGTTGGGACCTCCTATGGCGGCAACGTGTGCATCGCTCGGATGGATGCTGGCACGTATCCTACATACTGCTGCCATCCGAGTCCTCGGTAGTCCTACAGGTCGAGCGATGGTTATCTCGGAAATATCAGAATCAAAACGTTGTTGTTTGGATGGCCCATGGCGGTGAAGGTCAAGTGAAGGTCAAGAATATTAAATAGACTGACAAGCGCGTAGAAGACATCCTTCTTTATTTAAGCGCCGATGTTTGACTACGCGCTGACAGGATTTCATGCAGAGCGAGCGGCATGCTTGCTACTTATCATCTGCTATTACACCACCTGCGACGACTTTACACTACGAACAGACGTATTGACGGTGAAGAGTCAATCGGGAGAAAGACACGGGGAAGCCACCCGCGCATGTCCGAGTCAAGTACTTAGCGCGGTCGTTTGAGTTTCACCCGTGAGGTGAGCGCGCTGCTGTTGCATAAAATACACGTGTGGATAACAAGATAAATACATGCGACAGCGACAGAGGGTGTGAGGACATAAATACGGCGGGGGGCGTGGGGTTTCCGACATGGAGGTCATGCGTCGTCCGTCATGATAGCAAAGAACTCCTGCTCGTTGATCTCTCCGTCCTGGTCGAGATCAAACTCGTCGATCATCGCTTGTCTGCACAAAAACAGACACCGCATCAGCGATGGAGGCGCAGTGGATATAGAAAGAAGACGCACAGCTCGTCGTCCTCGAGGCGGTCGCCGATCTCCTTCGCCACGCGCCGGAGATTGCGCAGCGTGATCTTGCCCGTGTTGTCCTCGTCGAACAGCTGGAACGCGCGCCGGATGTCCTCCATCGGGTCGCGCGCGAGGATCCGCTCGGTCACTGCCGCACGCGCACACATTATTAGCCAAAATCTCAGCGAAAGCCACAAGCTGGACGCGCGACTCACTGATCTTCGCGAAATCCTCAAACTCCATGAGGTTATGCCCCGTCTTATCATGGTCCCGTAGGATCTTGAGGACCTCTGCCTTCTTCAGGTCGAACCCGAGCGCACGCATCGCCACCTTGAGCTCGTGGTAGTCGACGCAGCCGTCCTTGTCCGTGTCGAACAGCTCGAACGCCTCCTTAATCTCCTGCTTCTGCTCCTCCGAAATTTCGGGGCGCGCGTGCGTACGCCGCTTCGCTTTTGTCGCGGCTGACGACGTGTACATGGTGGAGGTGGTGGCGGTAGGGGGTTTGTTGAATGTTCATCGTCGACGCGACGCGTCGAGGAGGGCCGGGATTTGCCGATACATATTCTCACGCCTCGCGGCCTCTTCCTCGTCGCTTTCCCCGCGTTTGCCTCCTGCTCTCGACCACGACGGTTGGAGTGACTCTTTGACCGATCTGGTGAGTACACGCTTCATTCATGACTTTTCGGTGATCGTGTTGAGCTCATGTACGTTACATAACTACAAGCCGTGTACACACCCGGAGCAGCAAAACTCAGACTCCAATACAGTTTGGGCAATGTCGTTTTTAACCCGTGTAGCCTCGTTTTTTTCGCTCTCGAGCAATCGCGCATCTTGTATGCGTCCTAAAATTACACTGTATCCCCTCGGTTGATTGACTCTGCTAGCCTGCAGCGGTGCATCCCTCCCTTATTCTACCCCCACATACGCGAACGACAGCAGTGCGTCTTCGGCACCAGGAACTACAAAAGGCACGTTGCTCACGTCGCTCACGGTGGTTTATATCATCCCTTATGTACGTGGTGTCTAGGTAGAACACTTCGCAAATCGGTGCACATCGTTTCCAAGTCCGGAAAAGCCAAGGAGAGCCGCAAAACTCGCGCGCCGGTACCGCACTCGAAGAGCCTCTTGCCGAAGGCGAAGAAGATACCCGAATCGCTTATATGCCCCGTACCAAGCTGTTCGCAGCGCTTCAAGGAACGTCGCACTCTCTCGCGCCATATAATGTGCGTTCACACGGACGAACGGCGTAAGTCCACCATCCTCGATGTTGTGACTCGTGCTCACTGCCGTCCGAGCAGCGTTTTCATGCAGCCGATGCGACAAAACCTTCAATCGACGCGATCATCTTGGCAAACATCTGCGGACGCATTCGGCGTAAATGGTCTCGCTGCTGTCTAGGCTGTCGAGGAACCTTATCGTGACGCTTCTGAAAACGGAAGGAGCCCTTCTGTGCTCGTCGCGATCGTTTATCTCGGAACTGACGTCTGCCGACTCCTCCACTTCTGGCTTCCTACGATCTGCTACTGCACTTGTCCAGCTGTTCCTCTCTCTGATCGCGATCTTGCTATCTCGTGTTTTCTCAATTGCCTCTCAGGTGCTTCCTCTCAGTCGACTTACGCATGCTCTCCGTACCCATCGTTGTATTTTGCTCTGTACCATTTCTGTCTTTCGCTCGCAAGGCTCGCATACTGCATTCTCCACTTTTCAAGTGTCACTTCGACCGGCGTCACTCTCACTGTTTCCCTGAATTTTATTTCTTACTTACATACTGTCTTCCGTGCTCCCATCCAATCCAATACGCTCCCAGTGTCATCGCGGTATCCTCGGTCAAATATACATAGCACAATTCCTCGCAGGTCGGAGGATCAGATCGTCGACTGCCCCGTCTGAGGCTCAGCATTTCTACCGGGACCGGCCTCTTCTGGCTTATATGACAGCTTTCCCTCTCGAAGCTGGCCGGCTCGTCACTGAAAAAACAGTGCAGATGAAACTGAAACATCATCTAGTAACCTTTCCAAACTCCCTACAGCCTTCGTCAATGGATCCGTATAGTTTACCCTGTCTGCCAGTGTCTCACTCAGCGCCGTCATTCGAATTCTCGTTTCTCGAACCCTTTCCAATCAGCGAGAGATCCCTCCCAATATCTTCCGAGCCGTTTCCCTCACTTCTCGATTCTATCCGGGCAGAAACTGCCGCAGGAGCAGCCTCCCACACTCCGCAGCCCTGCGCGCACATCGCAGCCCAGCCGCCACCGCCGAACCTCCGCCCCACAACACCCTCCCTCCTCGACTCCATCCGCACCACTGCCACACCGTCCCCAAGCACGCACACCTTCCGCCTCGGTGCCGCCTCTGCGAGCTTCGTGTGCCCGACACCGGGCTGCGCGCAGACATTCTCGACGGCGGGCAATATGCGGCGGCACGCGCAGGCCGTGCACGCGCGCGTGCGCCACCGCTGCGCGTGCGGCGCGTCGTTCTCGCAGCGCAACGACCTGCGCGTGCACACCCTCTCCGCCCACGCCGCCGCGCTCCCGCCCGCCCGTGTGGACTTCGCGTGCCCCGTCGACGGGTGCGACGCGCGCTTTGCGGCCCGGCGGGCGGTCTCGGCGCACATGCGGCGCGACCGGCACAAGTGCTTGGTGCGCGGGTGCGAGGGGACATTCTCGCAGGTGCGGTATTTACAGCGGCATACGATGAGTATACACGGGGACTATGAATGTGAGTGGTACTTTGTTTGGTTACATGGTTCGGGCTGACTGGTGGGCATTTTGGTGGGTTGGGTAGTTGCTGCGTTCCGGTGCAAGTACGACGGGTGCGGAGAGCTGTTCAAGCGGTGCGATCACCTTGCTGCACATCGGCGTACACATGAAGGTCTTGGGGGTATTTGAACTGGGACAGGGACACTCTTGCGCGCTCTGTAATCCTCTGTCTGTGTGATGTACTCGTCTCTTGTTCGTCGGTTTCTGCCTCTCGCTTGCTGTCTGCTTCTTTGTGTCTTGGCTCGACAGAATCTGAACTTCGCTATCTGTTCGTCGCACTTTGTACGATTATTTCTGGAGAACTATGCACATATGTCAATCACCTCCATGCATTCCGATTGGAACTGCATCAGCCTGAACAAATCTCATGAAATTAACTAGCCGAGTCCTGCCCTGGGCGAAACCGCTATTCGTGCACTGACCCCCATACCTTAACATCTATCCTGTAGCTTCTCTCGCCTATCCATTCTACCATCCAGGTCCCTCTCATACATGCCGCGCACCGCTCAACCCCCAGCTTCCCTAGCAAGCATACCACCAAGCCTGCAAAAACTGCTCAACCCCGCCCCCACAGGCGTATCCGACCCACCGAACGCATCCCTCACCTCCCCATACCCCCCCCCGCCTCTGACACCCGCCCCGCCCCCCCAGGCTGTCCACAGGAGCATGCCAATGAGCGCATCCATCCGCCGCCACTCGGCGCTCCTCGCCATCCTCGCGTCCCGCACCCCCGGCGGCACCGTGCCCATCGCATTCCGAATGCGCCTCCCTCCCGGGACGACGCCCACCAGCCTGCTCCGTATAACCCCGCAGCGCAACCACCCCGCCCCCGCGCCCCACGTCATTCTCGCGCCGCCTCCCCCCGGTCGCACGCGCACGCGCGAGGGGCACAAGACGGGCGGAGTGCGGCAGGAGGCGTCGCCCCGGCCCCGGCTTCTGCACGCGTGCGCGGTGGCGGGGTGCGGGCGGCGCTTCGTGCAGCTGGCGGCCCTGCGGCGGCACCTGCTGAGCCTGCACGCGGACAACGAGGGTGCGTCTATGTCCTCCTCGCGTGCGGTCGTCTAGTGCTGATTCGTGGGCAGCAGCGGTTCGCAGGCGGTATGCGAGGCGGGGCGCGGGCGTGAGTGTTTGAGAATGCGGATCTCTTTATTGTAGCAGCGGGATTGTGTGTCTGGTATGCTCGCATGCATATATAGGTATTTGAAGCGTCTGAACTGAGCGGTTTACTTGGAAATCCATTGTACCATCATATTCGTCGTGTTTCTATAAGATCTGTTGTGGATGGACTTCGGGCAGTTATCCCAACTATATCAGCTACCTGGACGAGCTCGAAATTAGAGATCCCAAGTTGCCCGTGTGTCATCTCTGAGATCACTTATTTACATGTCCTACTGGATAGTCTTTGATGCCTGATATTTTCAGATACTCCAGCAAGGTGTAAGGCGCTATAGCCAAGTGGTTACGGCGACAGATTAGAAATCTGTTTCCCTCTGGGAGCGCAGGTTCAAATCCTGCTGGCGTCGTGAAATCTTCTGGGTATTTTTTTGTCAGATTGTGTAGTTGTTGGCCGAGCTGTGCCTCATTTTTCGATATTCTTCACGTACAGAACAACGGTCGACAGCAGCATGATTCACGAGACGCTGACATTCATAGATTCACATACACCGAAGAATGAAACATACACAACTAGTCTGTCTCGTTGCATAGCTGGCACCGGTACCACTCACGGCCTCCACCGCGGAATCGCACGCACAAACCCGCGCGCCCTGAACCCATCCCGCGCCGTACGCTCCTTCCCCGCTAGCGCGCCCCCATACAGCACCGCAGCGTCGAGTGACCGGCGGCGCGACGCCACGGTGGGCGACTGGAACGACGTGGGCGACTGCACCGCGATGACGGACAGCCGCGACCGGATGCGGAACTTCTGCGGCGTCGCGGGCGTCGCGGGGCCCACCGACGTGTTGATGGTGCTCGCGGAAGGGCACGCAGCGAGGGCGCTCGTTGAAGTGTCCATGGCCGGGAGGGACGCGTCGTCGGGGGCGTCGTCGAACTGCCCGGAGACCTCTGAGTCTTCGGTCGAAGTGTCGGGCGAGGGGGTAGAAGCGGAGCTGGGCTCATCTTCGAGAATAGCGTCGAGGGGGCCGGCGCTAGGGCTGTCGAAGGCTGCGAAAGGCTTGTAGGCGTCGACAGAGTCTGCCGAAGGAGTCTGTGTGTCGTCGCTCGTAGAGAGGGTAGGGATGTCGGTGTCTTGCTTGGTGCCAGGGGTTGCGTCCGGAGAAGATGTCGCATCTGCGGGTTCGGAATCACTATCGTCCGAGCTCTGAGCTTCACAGCGTTCGTCACAAGACTGAGGAGCCTGCCTGCCAGTCTCCAGGTCGATAACGGAGGCGTCGAGGTCGGGTGAAGCAGCATCCGAGTCCGCCGAGTCCACCATAGTCACATCTTTGGTTGAGACACCAGAGACGAAATTTGCGCCGCCAGCCACAGGTTCAACAGAGCCAGTGGTTGTGTCGTCAGCCAAGTCAAGCAGTCTATTCGCCAGCGTCGACACAGGGAGCATGGGGTAGTCCGGCGGCAGGCAAGGTACATCCAGATCGGGAGTCGGGGAAAGCTTGAACGTCGCGAGGTATGGGTACTGCCAGTCGACCGCCAGCGCGCACACCGCGGGGGCTTCGTACAGCTTGCTTCGGAGCGTTGTCGCGCGGAATGCGGGCGAGTGGAGGAACGCGTGCATGAGGTGCCCTATCTGCGCGCACAAACCGAAAGTCAGCTCTGATCGGCGTGCACGACGGAGGACTCACCACGAACGACGTGCACGCGTACGAGGGTATGAAGATGACACGCGCGTCCACGCGCTCCGCGACGCGCTCAATCGACCTGCGGTCATCCAACGTGAGCGGGCTCGTTGCGGGATGCTCGTACACCGTGACCGCGTCGAGCCCAGGGTAATCGACGCGCAAGACACGTCTTCCGGCGGCGTCGTCCGTCTCGAGCTCTTGACGGATGGCGTGGTTGAAAACGGAGCGCCAGAGCTCGCTGGGCGGGCAGGCGGTAGCGGGGGGTTCAGAGACATTATCCGAGGGGGCCTTGAGGACACAGGCGATGGAAGCAGACCAGCTGCGCGGGACAACGTCTGTAGCAGACATGGCGGGATGGAGGGAGGGGATATAAGCTACTAATAGCTAGAATTCAAGAACGTTAAACGGTTCAGATAAGCTCGGTATGGACCCCAGCCACCCCGCCTGGGCGACCAGGTAGCCTACAGTGGGTAGATACATAGGTGGCTCAAGGGTTAACCGGCGCGGTCCCATTAAGTCAATTTTCAACTCATGGCTAAATTTAATAGAGAACGAGAGCGACTTTGAAGGATGTCGAACTTTGACGAGACAGCGGGGGTCGAGGAAGGAAAGTGTCGGCGTGGGCGGCGAGGATGTTGTCACTCAGGTAGTACGGTGCAGATGAGCTTGAAGATTCGAACTGAAGGCTGGAACGGTTTTTTACGACGTCCAGAAAGAGAGTCGCTGCAGAGACGAAGCGCTGCTCTGGAGTCTGGTTAAGATTGCAGGAAGTCTTGCATGCGAAACTGGGTACTGAATTGAGATCGGCGATGCAAATACTATACAGCATGGCAGCAATACCATCAAAGAATACCTCATCATGTTCGAATCCTCGTCGCCGTCGCCTTTACCTGACGAGTCTCGAGTCGCCCTTGCGATTGAAGAGGAGGTCGAGGGAGGAAGACCGATATTCGCACTTTCCACTAGTACTGGAGCTCGCTGTGGAGCGTGCGATGTGGTTCTCTTCACCATCTTGATAACGTTTGTTGAGCGTAACCTCTCCGAGATAGAACCGTCCCGGTTTCCCGCACCCATGCTCGAATAGAGCGCGAAGACGCAAGGCCATGGCTCGACAAGGATGCAGCGCGCCAGAATCCCGCGTTGCCTTGAAGAAATAAGCGTGTCGATGTCCAGCGGCCCTGGGAGGGTAACTGAAGCAGGCGGCGAGGAATAGTGGACCCAACTGAAACGAGCACCCTGACGCGCATGCCTGAAGACGTGAAGGTTGCCCCGAATGGCCGGTCGAACGCGCGGCACAGGGACTGTGTACTGCCCATGCCGAAGGGTATATGATTGCGCAGAATGCGAGTAGTAGGACGCTTTCCCCATTTGCCCTAGCAAATTCAGAATCAGCTTTCACAGTGCCTTGACCCAGTTAATCAACCATGGACCCAGTATGGCCCTCAACTTCTCCCATCGGCCAGATGAACAGCGATGCCCACAGGTATCCAAACACACACCCAGCGATGGCCCCGGGTCACTCCCGTAAGTGTCGCTTGTCAGGACGATACGCACCTGTGGATTAACGGGCCTTCCTAGTGGACCATCCTGTTGCGAATGCCCTGGACCTGGAGAATAACTATTGCCCTGAGGGAACTGTAGCGCAAGCGATATCTCCCTCGAACTACTCGCACAACTTGACCCCACCTCCCCAATCGATTCTAGACAGTTATCAGCCTCGTATGGACTCCTTCATCGAAGACAACAGACAGAAGGACGCGGCGGGTAGCGCGGATTGGTACAGGCCCGCGACAGAGCCATCCGTCTTTGTGCAGCCCCTTGCAGCCGGCACCTACCCAGAGCACCAGGGCCCCCCAACGCACGATGCTGTGCCGCCGACCGTGTACGAATATACCGACGTTGGAAATTACCCCAGTCCCGATCCTCAGGTATCACGTCTTCCCATCAACGCGTTCCGCGCTCCTGCGAGAGAGTTCCCTGCCGAGTATACAGAAGAGGGTCAGTACGGTGGGTCTTCAGATAGCTAGCTCATTGACACGACGCCGACTCCTGATGACTATTTGTTAAGCCGTGCCGCGCGCCGATCCAAACGCTGCAGGAAATGAACGAGAAGGCAGATTCGCGCCGCCAACTGCTGAGCGCGATACGGCGGGACGGGGTCTTTACGATGCAAGCCCGCCTTTTCATTTCACGTCGCATGAGTGCCAACCCCGCATCGACTGCGTGGTCGACTATAACGGATATACGAAGGACGCACTACATAATACGCTCGTGCGCTCCGGCATGAGCGCCGCGGTTGGCGTTTACAGAGGGTACCAGACGGCCGCGACGGACGCCATGCAGCCTGCCGGTGCATGGCAGCACAACGCAGTGCCGGCTTCAACGTATGTTCTCCCGAGCGATGAGCTACAGCTTTTCGCCGCAGACGAGTGGTACGCGCCTGCCGCCGGACAGGTTGTAGCTCCCTACACAATCGAGCGTCGCTACGCCGCGGGCGCGTCGTCCAATTACGGTAGGGCTTCGAACAACGATCACAATGGAAGGAGGTTCCTAAATATCAGTTCAGTTGTACCGCGCACGGACCCAAAGGCTGTAGAAGCCATGATCGCAACACTCACAGCTGAGTGCGACAAGGCGCGACGCGACGTCCGTGCTGCCCTGGATCTCGTCCAGTCGTACCATACGGATGCGACGGAGGCGCTACGGCGCTTGGCCGAATGCGAGGCGGTGTTGAGGCGCACCTTATACAAGAACGACTATCTTCTTGTAAAGTTCAGCAACGGAGACTAAGGCGCAGGGGCCTTCAATCATTGGGCAGAGGAGAGTTCGCTAGTTATCTGTACGAGTCGGATGATGTGACTAGATACAATCTTTGAATCTTGACGATTATCCTGGGCGTGTTTCCAGACCTTCTCCGGACCTGAACGAGTGCGTAAAACGACGCACGGACGGTAGTCTGTTGTTCTTGTGTTGCTAATCAGCGTACACGCTCTAGGAGTGCTTGATTGATAAGTGGATCCATCGGGGATGTAGCCAGCTGCTGCGAGAGTGCGCGGAATTATACGTGACATGCACTGGGGCAAAAGAGAAGGGGAAAGTAGACAGATGGATCCGTTGTACGTGGAAGATTGGGAAGGGGTGGACCACTCTGGGAGGCCTACTGGCCTATTAGTATCAGGAGTCGGAATCAGATCACCTGGATTTCGAGCTTGCGCCGGTGGCGTGGGCTGAATGTCGACGGTACGGGCCTACGTGGGACAAGCATGGGAGGTTGAAGCAGGTCAAGCCGGCCGACCGACCTGTGTGTGCGACCGGAATTCTAGTATCCTGCCAATGAGAATATGTGACGGTGAGACTGCGAAGGGCAGGTTGTTCAACAGTTGTTCAACGCAACCCAAGCAACCGAGTGAACTGTGTTGAAGTTCCCACGCTCGGCCCCCGCATCCGTCTCTCGCCTTCAAGTCACCTTCACCGACAATTTGCATGAGTCAGTAATTCACTCCAATTCAGTCTCGAGCTCGAGGCGCAAGTCGCATAACAATATATCACCCTTCACATTCCGATGATGTAAGTACTCAATTTGCCTCTAGTCGAGAGCGGTCCGTGTGCGGAGGTCTGTCTCGAAGCGCGCACGGGCACGATGTCAACTCCCACCCATCATCGAAACATCTACTTTCGAGACTCCCATAGGGACCTCATCGCGTTCGCCGAGGCGCTGTACAAAACCTATGAGGAAGCATCGCGTCAGAGGAACAGGGAGATGGTAGTCCAGCGTACAGGGTATGACAGGTGCGTGCATCCCGGGCTTTCGCATTTTCTCGAACCCACTGACTATGTCGTACTTCATCAACACACACGGAACAGAATATGTAGATCGCGTCCTCATCCGATTGCCGCCGTATGCACCCTCATGCGCTTCCGTGTTTCCGCGTTGAGCGCTTGTTGTGGCGGATCGCGAAGACCTGACGGCAGTCTTGCTCAACTTTCGGTCGTCCACACTGGAAAGGCAAGATGTTGGCCATGTAAGCAGGATATTAAGAAATGCGCTAAGCCGTTACTGGTGGCATAGCTAGCATTGCTCGCGCGATGCTACAGTATTGACTTGGTGCCGGTTTCCGTCTCAGGACGAGGTTCCTGCGCGCGAGAGAAGGAGAACCCTAGGGCAAGCCGGGCATAAGTACACCATCAACCTATTCGGTGCGCCGATAGCCGACTGCTGACAGAGCCAGCATTGTTCGCAGAAGGCGGAGCGCCAGGGCAGGCCATGGCTGTGGGGCGTCAATTGCAGCGGATATCTTGGATTGTACGATCAATCGCTGCCGAAGCCGTGTATGATTATGGACGTAAGAGAGACTTTGGTAGCTTCGAATTTCCACTTCTTGTTATTTGCGCTCTAGGTTGACGGCGTGCGGTGAATGCGATATGTGCCTGCGGATGTCGACGAATACCCACGTTGTAAAAGCCCGATCTCTCTGTGCTACCGCGGTCTAAAGCTCAGCGCCCAACCTGAGCCCATAAGAAAGCGGGACAAGAGCCGAACCTTGACTTCACCCACCCCCGCCGCCATGTTTCATCCTCCAGCCAACCAGACCAGCAGTCATGGCCCAGGGTATCCCGTCAGGAGCCAGCTGGCACTTGACAACCCCACGGGGCCTTCCCCATACACAATCTGTGAGCCTACCCGAGTCACTTATATCCCTGAAAGACACTAGAGCTTTCCCTCCCCTCAGACACCCACGCGGCCCCGCCCGCGATGGGCCAGCATCCCCAGCCCCAAAACGAAGCATGGCAGAACGCCGCGCACCACCATGGCCGGTCCATGGCCGAGCCGCATGTCCTCGCGCAAGGCAGACACGGAGCACCCTATGCGTACCCTGTTCACGGTACACAGAGTACGCCGAATCCGCCTTCGCAGAACTACCTTCCCCATGCACACATCGGCCAGCAGCACGCGGGCTACGCGACAGACCATCCTATAGCAGGAAGGACGTCGGAAGGGTATCCCGTTCCAGCGACGGGTGGCCTCTCGGATGCGCACGGCCAAGGCTACATCCCTCGAGAGCGGCGTGCCCACTATGGCCCAGACCATCGTGTCGAGATGCCGTCGGACTCGGATCGCGGTGAGTCCGCAGTGTGCAACGGCGATTGTCGGATGCTAAAATGTCGGCTCAGCTTCTCCGCACAACTTGGACGGAGACAGGATCGTGCGACTCACGGCTGAGCGCGACATGGCGCGACGGAACTTTCGCGACGCCCTGGAGTTGATCCGTGCCCTGACGGCGGAGGTGTTGCGGCTCTCGGCGTAGGGCAAGGGATATACCAGCATGACGTTAAGCGGGGACCTCAGCTCTGTGGCGGTCATAAACCTAGCGTCTATTCGTAATGCCATACATGCTTCGGCGTAGAGTGATCCCATGTGCAACCCCGCATCCGATTGCATGAATCGGGAAACACTACCGCTTGCGCGACTATCCGCAGAGGTAACGGACGGGGGGCGGACCACATTTCTAATTGATGGATTATTCTCCCAACTATACGCATCGAGCATAGAGCGTTGGAGGTCGGCAAGGAGCCAAGGATAACGCACCTCCGATGGCAAGGAGATAGACAACCATGGCGTCGCTCAGATTACATTCAAGTTGCTTCGGAAAGTGGCCTACCTCCGCAGGACCACTCGAGAGCAAAGCGCGAGCCGCAGGAGATGGACGTGGTGCCGGGGCAACACCGGGGCTTGAGAAGACGTCCAGATTCCGCCTAATAGTCACGGTCCTCCAGGCGACTTGATAAGAGATACCGCTCCGGGTTGACGGATATCTGCAAGAAATGTATCTGGCGGCGCCACCACATACGCGCCAATCTGCCAGAAGGTCAAAAAGGATTAAGACATAGTTTTGTGTTGATAGCAGTTGTTCTCCTAAGGAGTTTTGTGTGTGTCGAGACGAACGACAGGAGTGGGTGCAATCCAGGGAGACAAGAGTACCGAGCTCCCAGTCTGTCCTTCGAGATACTTTATTTGTTGGTTTATGAGACGCTAGCAAGCGCACGCCAGAGAAGAAAACGCATGTGACCAAGCGGTGGAAATACCTGAGCAGACTGAGCATCAGTGGGCGCGGAACACTCTCACCGCGGGGACCAGATCTAAAGCGGGGTCACCAATCAACTGACAGCGTCACGGAGAGCAGTTAGTGTCGGGGAGAAGAGAAAATAATCAAAAATGGACTTCTCTAGCCGAGTGTCTGAATACATGAAGCCCGAGTGCCTCGCAGCATACTGCGGAGAACGGGGGAACACCAGATCAGTCCCATTCCGGTCACGGCCCAAAATCGAAGCGCGGACGAACTCACCATGGCCACACAAAGGACACCATTACATGCACTATTTCTCTACGGACATCCGTGCTCCCACTCTATGCCCATCTCATCGCCACATGCAGGGGGTAGAGACAAGCGAAGGCGGGTACCAGTGATAGCATGTCCCCGAGAATATCCGCATTTGGGAAGACCATCGCTGCAGCTGTATCGTCTCCGTCAGGTCTTGGATAAGTAAGAAAAAGGGCCCAGATCAAGATATGCTTAAGATGTGCTGGAGTGGGTGGAATTCTGCGGTGCGGAGACAAGAGCAACTTGGCAGCGGCAAGACTCGAGCAAGACCGTTGCGGACAGCGGTATTTGCCATGCTTTGTCAGCGAATCGGAGCGGAGAGCCGATCGCGAGCGGAACAGGACCGCACAATGACGGCGTACATATACTCAACATATACTTACTATGCATCACATTCAGAGACAATTCCAAAACAAAGGGTCCGCCAACACGGAGACGAGAATTCAGTTCAGTAAGAAGCGAGAGCGAGTCGTACGATACAGTTTCTGGGTGACCTTTTGCCGGCCATATCGACCCCGAATCTGCTCCGGTCGCCTAACATGAGTAGTTATTCCACGGGTGACCGCCGAAGATTGGAAATACCTCCCTGCAGGCATATGCGTGTAGTCGGGACCGCTGCGGCTTTGACGGCGCCGCTGTTGCTATGGGCTCGAGTTATATACACGATCGGTCTGCACGAGACAGCCGGCTATCCAGGGATGTGATCGCATAGCAGGCATTGCACTTGCGGCGTCCAACAATTCACCACGAAAGGTACGTCCGTCAATCACTTCTGTCTCGAATTCAGGATGTTGGAAAGTAGAAGCAGAAGACTGGATTGTTGACTTACCAGAGCGCCGGCTAAGAAAATGCACACCTACAGTCGTAGCATGTCAGTATGCGGGCTATGCCGCGGAGATATCGCGGACAGCAAAAGATGCATCGAAGCAAGATCGGAGAGATATTGCGGTCCTAACCAGGGGGGGAGTCTGCAGGACTGTCGCCGCTTAATTAGAGACGATGGTGTCCATTGCTCAACGCGGGCGGGTGAAATGTGTACGCACAGATCATGGATGCAGTAATTTCAATCGGGAAGAGCGTCTCTACTGATCAACAGCTACGTATCCTGCAGATCATACTCTGGTGTACCCTGAGGTGATTACATTTGGTCAGATGGTCGAATGTCGAGATTGAATGGAGCACATACCTTGTAAATCGGGTTGAGTCGCCACTTACCACATTTCTGACATACTGAAGCCAGTAGCTCGAGCCTTCCTGACCATCGTCTCTACCGTCCCTCTAATCACACCCTCCCTGGTATGGACCCTGTACGCAGGGCAAGCCATCGAGTGTGCAGATGGGCGGTTGGTTGGCGATTGCACGACAAAACCATTCATCCTAGCATCGAACGCAGCGAAGACCCGGCGCCCATCACGGAGAGTCTAAGTTATTGTGTGATGGCCGAGTTGCCAGCCGATTCACCGCGTTGCCAGTCGCCGCGCCTCCCGTACAACGCGGATACCTGACTAGTCAATCCAAATTGAGCGAAGGTTTTACGGTCCCAACCCCCGGAACGTGTATGTGACGCGGAAGAGTGGCACTCTCATATCTGCATAAAAAGGCAAGAGTAGTGAGGAAGATCATCATACCTATGGATGCCCCATCCAAGTCCGTCTCCGCTGAACGTAAAGAGGGCGACACTCTCCGCGATGACGGCGAAGAACACCCATTCGTTGGCCCCTCCCCATTCAGCGGTCGCTCTCTAATGGCAGAGCGTAGGTTTCACAACTCATATTTCTTCTCGATAGCTGAAAAAAGGTACAGTGAACGCTTCCACTTACGACTTGGGGACCTTACCGGCGGCAGTCGATGTTCACCAAGCGTCGCCCTCAATCCCTATGACCCCACCTGACGCCCACGCGCCTCATACGGTGTCACCACAACATCTCCAGTATACGCCGTGGCACCTTGCCCACACCCCGCCCCAGGCTGTCTGGCAGCACGATTACTATTCGCCACAGAAGGCGCCGCATGGATACCCGTATGGTTCCTGGCCCTCCGGACATCCGTGGTACGGGGAGCTTTATGCGGAGTACTCAGTGCCCACGACGCCCGCATGGCAGGCGGCTGTCGACCCGCACTACCGACCCAGGATGTATGACGGGTACGTCCCGGGGACCCAGTACGGTCCCGTGGTCGTGTCACACGAACACAGTGGGTCTTCGGGTATCGAGCTCTGCGAGGGTAACTAATATGCGCATGGGCTCAGCTGTAGAGCGCACATGCTCCGTCGCCACGGAGCAAGAGATGAAGATCGCGCAACTCACGGCGCAGCGGGACGCTGCAGAACGGGGATTCCGTGATGCGGTGGAGTTGATCGAGGCAGTTCAGTCGTATGCGGAGGATGCACTGCGACGATTTGCGTCCTGCAAGCCGTGAGGGTAGAGTCACGTAGGAATTCAGAGAGCAGACCTTTACTCGGAGGATGCTGTCTGCTGTCGTTTACTGGTTTGAAGCAATGTATTTATGAGAGTACTGTGCTGGCGAGCTGTGATTGATTTCAAGCTGGGTAAAAAATGGTCCGCATGGTCTGCTTTTCCAGCTGCAGGAAGCCAGCTGGCTTGTATTGGGTATGCGAGGCATTGTCAACATTGTTGAAGTTGGACGTTGGAGGTGAACCGTATGTGTCGCGTACGTGTGCCCGGCGCCGGTGAACAAATGAGGCGTGGGAAGTTGTTAACGCCGAGGGCATATATAAGCTCGCGTTTTTCGCCGGTTGACCATCAAGAGATATATGCCACGCTGCTCGATGCTAGACGTCTCCACCGTCGTTGACAGTGCCAGTGACTCTCTGAGTCTCTGATACCTCGAGATGGACCCAGGTTAGGAAGTGTGGTGTCGTCACCTTTGGAGGACACGGCATGTCGACATATCCCTGGAACATCCCTCGTTACGAACCGACCTACATCTGTATATTTACCGAACCTGTGTACGCTCCAATGCTAGCTGTTCACATTTCTTACATTCTCCTGTTGCATCTTGCCAGCGGCCTCGATGAAAACTCAAGATAGCTCAGTTATACGACGTCGTCGTTTGCAAACCCTGATTGTACAGTGTGAAGGGGACAGTGTCTGAGCGGTGGGTGTCGTAGACGACGTCAAGGAGTATATCGGTTGGGGAGACACAGTATGCACGATATCTATCTATGACATGGCACGCTCATAAAAGAAACCCTTACTACAGATGCAATCGCCACATAGTATTACGACTGCTACCCGACTCTGCGTCATCATCAAGTGTGCCTCCGTACCCAGTCAGCAATCGCATTTCCAGTCTCAGGATTGAATGAAACCATCAACTGGCAGACCTATCTCTGAGACCGCGGTCGCTCGCGTTGACTGCGTCTTGATTCTCAATCGACTACCGTGCACGTCGGTCGCATCTGGCGCAAACACAAAACACAAAACTGTGACCATCGTCCCTGGAGCATGCTTCAGCTGCTCTTTGCCGCTCCTCGACACCTTATTGCAGAAAAGGTCTTATTATCCCGTCGTCCGAGGCGACGCTCTCGTGACGCATGGACTTCGCACCCGATCAGTACTCGCAACCCATACGAGGCAAATCCCATAATTCGAACCAATCAAGCTATGGGCTGGTCATCACCTATCTGAGAACCGGAGATGCTATCTCTCACACGCTGCGCTAGCTCGATTGTCTAAAGGCAGGAGATATTCATCCAGGTGCGCGAAAGCCTCCCATCTTCATTTCACTTGCTACCGCAGAACTGAGTCGCGTTATCCGTTCCTGACCAGCCGGATATCCATCGGCTCGGGTTGGCGCTTGGGTGCCGCCGCGGCGGAGTATTCGGGGAACTTGCATTCGAGATGGTTGGCTCAGAACACACGTTAGCCCCCGGGAACGATGTCGCCCTTGAGGCCGTGTATCTCGCGTGAGTGGTGCGCGCCGCGAGCGGCGCAGAGTCAGACGCCCATGCGCTCGCTCGCGCTCGGCATCGTTAGTGGCATCGAATGGTGTGTCCGCCGCGCGATGCATAGCCATGAACAAATGGGCTGAGGTCTTCTAGTAGAGCGACCTCGGATCACGGTCGTCGTAAACAGACATCCTTCCCAATATCAGCGTCTTCGCACTCTAGGCAGGACACCCCGCGCGGTCACAGCACAAGATAACCGTCTAACGCAGAAGGCGAGCTCGCTCGCTCGCTCACGGTACTCCACGGCACGGCACGGCTTCCACTTGCAACTCATCATTCTAATGTCGCTATCTCACCTCTGTGCATGACCGGGGATCGATGTCAACTTCCCTTCACTCATCGCCACCGGCAACGACGACGAGTCATTGCGGCACAAAGCCGGGTACGTGTACATGACGGGAGCCCGAGGATGCCGAGCGAGAGTACCTCGTGGAACAATTACGCCCATGCTACTCGTTCACTCGTAAGCTACGCAAAGCGCCCAAGGGCATTTGTCGGTGGCCACAAGTAGAGATGTATCAATCAAGGGACCTTTTTGCAGCACCCAAAATCACTTTTCCTCTTAACAAGTCCCCTTCGCATACTAACAATCTACCTTCGTCCGATCGAGTCTTCGGGAATCACCACAAATCTTGGATCTCTCGCAGTCTAGGACAGTTCTCGGGGCCCAGAAGTTTCATGTATGGCATACATGTGCGAAGTCAATCAGACAGGGCGCGAAACCATTAAGGAGTTCAGTTACGATCATACTGAAGAAGGATGAATCTAACGTGATAATTACATGGCACATTCACGAACAAGCCATGCTCAACGGACACAGATACACCGCATCCATCTATTTACATCACGACTGCTGCACAACTCTCTGCACAACCGCAGTCTCCTCCACATTGAGCTGCCCCACAAGATCCGCAAAACCGCTGGAATTCGTCGCTGCGCACTCCTTGATAAATGTCACTAAGTGTGTCTGTACATCCTCGTAAATGACCGCATTTTCAGGATCTGTTATAAACAAAACCACGTACGCGCAGGTCAATCTGGGAGATCGGGTCGTTTTTCAGGTCCTCGTCGTCGCTCGCGTTCAGGACGTCGTCATTGTCGAACGACATGCCGCGCACGCCGATCATATCCGACAGGAATGCGAACTCGTCTTCCTTGAAGCCCTGGTTCTGCTGTTCCTCATCTCCCCACTCGGAGCCCTGGACACAACGCATGCATTAGCGCAAGCACAACATATCTGAAAGAAAATTGTCTTACGCCGTCGTCCGACTCGACATCCGCGAGGTCGCCCGGCGCCGACATCGTCGCCGCCTCGCCGTTCGTCTGCAAATCATGCAGCAGCAGTTTGAGAGCCTTCACCGGGAACCGGACCGACGTGAATTCCAGCGGCACTGTATACACACCGTAAACAATCAGCACTCGCAACAACAAAGTGCACATCCCGATGCGATGCACCTGCTTTGGTCCTGGAGCGCGTCATGATGACTGCGGCAGCTGCGTCAGGCCGCGCCGCACCTCCGGGGACACTGCGAGCGGACTCACCGTTGCGCGTTTCGGGCTTCACGATGATGTCGCCCTTGACCACGAGGGCTTGCAGGCTCGGGCGCTGCACGAGGACTAGTTGACACAGCGCGAGGTTGCTGATGCGCGTCGGCCAGAAACCCTGGAACGTCTCTGCGTTCTCGCACCACGCGTTGAGCAAGATATCGAGCCCGGACCGCCCGTCAACTTGTACAGCTTCGACGAGGTCGAGGATGACGTCGCGCTGGTTGTAGATCAGGAACGCGAACGGGATGATCAGGCTCTACGCGCGGGGCCGCAATGAGTAAGGGGGAAGAGAAGTATGGGTTGCTCCGCGCACCTGCAGGAATGTTGCGGTTTTTGCCGTCCTCAGACGGCCAAGCATGGCTTCTAGCAAGCCTGGTAAGACAGGAAGAACGGCATCTCCGGCCCGACGGAGCAGATGGATGATTAGGTCGCCGATGACCAATCCACCAGACTCGTCCTGGTTTCGCAAGAGTTTAGCGATGACCGCGAGGACATTCTCCAAACCAGACTGCCCATTTGCATCCGCCCACGACAACAGCTGATTCACGTCTTTGCGGACAACAAGAGTGAGTAAAGACACCCCGTTCTAGCGCATATCGCTGGTCAGAGAGGTCGGTTTCAGAGCGCAATGACGGACATGCCTGTAGAACATCACGGTCCTCGGCAACTTTGAGGCAACTGAATAAGTTCGGGGCAACGGCAGCGAAGAACCCGTCTCCGATACCAGACTCGGGCGCGCCTTCGACCAAGCTACTGACAAGATCGATCGCAGATGAGGCGATCCAAGACTCTTCAGGGTTGACGTTGCCGATTGCCGCCGCGAGCTTGGGTAATGATTGCTCTACTGCGACTTGGTACACGCCGGGAGTAGAGGACGATGCGATAGAAGAGAAGAGATCTGTAAGGATGGAGAGGAAGATTGGATCTGTATCGAGAGGAAGCTGGATTAGGGACAGCGGCTGGACCTGACTTCATGTTCTTCACCTTTGATGTTCTTCGTCCATACCTCCAGGAGCGCGAGGACCAGGTCTCTCGCGAGATCGACCGTCAGCCACTCGCTATCATCCACCTCCAAGACAACCGATAGAGTTTCAAGAACCAATGACAGTGTGTCCTCTGTCGTTTGGAACAGAAACGGGCCGAGGTCTCTTGCAATCCGCGGCACCACCGGCTTGAGCGCCGAGTCGTCGATTCCTTGACAGAAACTGCCATGTGATACTTGTCAACGGCTGCCAATAAGATAGAAAGTTGACATACTGCTGGATCGCCTTGACTGCTGAAATTTTGAATGGTATACCAGTCTCAGGGGACTCGATGACCTGCACTGCAGCGTCCAGATATTGTCCACTGATCTCCAGGGGAAGGAGTTTGGCGTATCTGCTGGCGAAGACAAGGCATCGACCTTGCATGAACGGATAATCTGCCCAAGCATCAGCACTCCAAGACACAAGTTCATCACCAGCGCTCACCCGAAAGTGTGAGAAGGGACGGGATAACGTCGGACAGGAGGTGTTCGATATCAATCGGCCTCGGACGGCCGGAGTCCTGTTCATCGTCGATAGAGTCGAGGATGGGTTCATTTTGGGAGCCAAGAGCAGCGAGCACTCCCTCTAGAGGGCGCCACCTGGTGCAACCATGAAAGTCAATACGTATAACTGCCGTCCACACCGTGCTACTCGCCACTCTGGATTTCCGGCTTGACGAGCTTGAAGAGATTCAGCGCCAACGGTCTGTACAGCAGTTTGCAGCGCTGATACCGTTGCCACAGGCCCATTACCGAGGAGGGACTTCATGGCCAGATGCATTAAGGTCTGAACGGTCAAAGGAAGAGGAATGTACGAACCGCAAGTAGATCAAATACAGCAACCCGCACGCTGTACGCCTGCGTCTCATCATCTTCCTGTGAGACGAACAAGTTCGCGTCCGTGGCCCACTCTTCCTCCTGCATCACCAAGATCAGCACCGCGCCCCACAGATGAAAGACAAGGCTCACATTTTCCTTCGTCATTTGTGCCCACTTGACGAGTACATCGACCAGTGCCGCGAGATTCCCCTGCTCGAACCACGCTCTCGCCTTCGTGCCCCTCGCCACGCTCGAAACAAAGTCAATTAATGGCGCCGCGAGCTTGCTCAGCTCAATCGGCTCGCCCTCTGACGAATCTGGAACCGTCCCGTTGTCCGTGAGGTAGTACTGCGAGAATGTCGGGTATAGTGCTTGTAGGTGGATCAGCGCGGCAGTCAGATAGTCCGGGAGGTAGGGCGCGAGGACACGAGGGAAAGATGTATGAATGGTGTCTAAAGTCTACGATAGAGAAGAGGTTACGACAATCACGGAAAACTTCGGCATGGCGGACTCACCCTGAAGATTTGCAGTCTAATTGCGAGTCCGTCCCAGTTCTCGCCGGAAACATCCTGCCGCGGATCGATATTGAGGAGTAACTTGAATGCGTCAAGCCAGACAGGGAGGACGGAGGCAGACGCTTCTTTGACAGCTTGTGGGTGTTGGCCTTTCACCATGAAGAGGGCCTCGACGCATTGACGGAAGACAGAGATAGTGCGGGAGCGGGTCAGAGGGGAGTGTTGCTTTTGACACAAGAGCGGAAATGTCTGGTTGGAGGTGTTCGAGAGAGTGACCAGAGAGGAGACTCACTTCGTTCGCTCCCAAAATATTCAAGAGGACAGGCAGCAGGTCGCGCAGCACGGGCAAGATCTGGTCTTCTGTCAAATCAGCCCTGACAAATTCCGTGAACACTTCCATGGCACCGTGCGTTGAAGCCGGGGACCCTGAAGACAGTAACTGTATGAGATTGGTGAGCAGGTCGGGGTATTCATCTGGCCAGTCGCTGTTCGCGATGGTCGACAAGGTATGCGCCTATCTCCCCCATAATCGCGCGTCTATCAGAGTCAAACTTTGTGACTCCCGTCAAATGGCACTCACGCAGAGCGATCGTATCTTTCGATTTGGGTCCGAAAGTCCCTGGAAGACCGCTGCCCGAATCTGCGCCTTCACCTGCACGATGTACGCGTATATCAGCTATACCTGCCATAGCAATGCAACAACGACGCGTCCACACCTCTACTGGGGGTGCATCTCCCCTGAACTGCGAGAAAAATGGCGACCAATGCTCTCTCACGTACTTCCTGAGCACGATGCTCGCGGAGTGCTTGCCCGAGGAAAGTCATCAAGACGCGATCGCTGCGGTCATAACGCGTAGAACTCATCTGGCGGAGGGACATCTCTGCATCTTGGACGGAGATGAGCTGCGAAAGGGAGAGCGCGGATTCTGTGGGACGCGTCGACGGATAGTATTAGGTGCCACAAATGCGAGGAGATGACGCGACGGCACACACGCGGGTTGTTGAGCAGCTCAGCGAGGTGTAATTCGGCAGTTATGCGGACGTTTGGATCGGGGTTGAGGGTGGAGGAGAGAGCTTGGGCGATGTCTGCAGTGGAGGACATGGTGGAGGAGGACAAGGAGCGCGTCGCGCGACTGGCGCCCGTTCGCGTCAAATTTGCATCGCTCCTCGCAGGTATCGCTTGAGCGCGCACAAATCGAGAAAACCAATCGTTTATACAGTAGAATTACAGTGATAAGTTATGTAAACAAAAGGTGGACTATTGCTCTATGTCGGCACCTCCTTGCCCATATCCCACTCCCTGACTGAACCCCGCTTCTTGTATTCAATCGCCATAAGATTAGATCCACCTTCCGACCACCCGTTCATCTCCCCAGTCAACCCACTCTCCACCTTCTTCTTCTTTCCCTTCTTGTCCTTGTCCTTGTCCAGCAACCCCAGGCGCTCCATTCGCTTCTTCTCCTCCTTGTCCTCGCGGCGCATGCGTATGAGCTCGAGCATCGCGTCCCAGCCTTCAAATTCTGCATTGTCGATGAGGCCAGTTGCCGGCACCTTGGGCGCAGCGAGTGGGGCAACATCCAGGCGAGGGTCGTACGACTCCTCGAAGTACTTGTCCATTTTGGATGGAAGATCAGGGCGGGCGGAGAGGGGCGACGTGGGACCGGGCGGCGGCGGACCAGGTGGTGGTGAGCGTGGGCGCGAGCGGGGAAGCGGCGGTGGGGATGTCTTGGGCGGTGCGGGTCCCGACGGGCTCGGGGACCGCGCCTTGGCGACTGGCACCGGGGAGCGTGGACGCGGCGAGTCAAGCGACTTCCCTTTACCCTTCAAGTTGCGTCGCAGTTCCGTCTCGCGGTCGACAGTGTCCGAGGTATCGTGCGTGGATGAGCCACGGTTGGGTTCGCCGATATCCACTGCCTCTTGCTCCGACAAGGTCGCGGAGCGTGATCTCCTGGGTGTCCTTTCTCGCGAGCGGCGTCGATGGTGGTGACGGCGACTGGAATCCTCGTGACGATGGGAACGCCTCTTGTGCCTGCGGTCGTCGTCGCTGTCCACAGAGCGATCACGACTCTGGCTGGGCGAGCGGCGCTTCCGTTTGGAGCGGCGCGCCTCGCGGTCATCGTCTTCATCGACGGAAATAGGTGAACGGGAACGAGAGCGGCGGCGACTAGAGTGATGGTCATCGTCTCTGCGGGACTTCGACCTGGAGCGATGGCGGTGCCGTCTTGATTTACGGGAGGCGTCCTCGTCGTCCACCCGTCTCCTGCTGTGGTACCGCTCCCTTTCATCTTCATCCTCGTCCTCTCGCTCTTTCCAGCTTCTCTCACTCCTTTTTCTCCCCTTTCTGTCCCATTTGTCGTCAGAAGTACGACGTGAGCTGCCCCCCAACCGTCTCATGCGCTCGGCTGCCACAGCCTCCTCTGCCCTCGCCCTCCGCTCTGCACGTTCCTGCTCTTCCCTCTCCATGCGGATTTCGGCCGCAGAAAGAGCTTGCGCCCGAAGAATAGATTTGTTGTGGTCGTCGGTGTTGCGAATGATGGACGACAGGAAGCGTTTGTTCGTCCTCGGAGCGTTGCTCTCCGCCCTGCCTGAATTCAGCACCCAGTTAATTGGACAGAGAATATGAAGGCTGCATACTGAGGAAGAAAGGCTTTGTATCCATCTTTGCCGTATCGTTCTGCCTTCTGCCTGGCCTCCTTGAGGATGAGCTCCGCAACGTGCCGGTCAAGATCGTCGTCCGTGACTGTGCTGGACACCGAAGCCCCCATTTGCGCACGGACAAGGTCGGACACCACAGAAGACAATGAGGAGTTGGCCATGATTTCCGTCCTACCCCAGATTACAGACCGCACCAAACCAAGAAGGCACAGGAGGGCAAGGAGTCGGACGCTTGTTGAAGGAAGGATCAGAGACGGAGACGGAGAGCTCAGAGCGTTGCGGTGCAGCCACAGCTTCGGCAGTCCCCGGTGGCAAAGGACTTGGGCTCACGGCGACGCCTCCAGCAAGCTTTCGTCCGTCCGTCCGTCTGTCCTCACTTGTCCTCGTTCAATCTGCGTGCTAGGAGGGTTCCTATATACCGGAAGGTACGACGGCATGTTGCTTGCTGACCTCTGCGGGGAGACTAAACTGCCGTGAATGACAGCATGCTGAGGACGCGATTTGCTCAACGTACGCTTTCCGCGTCTTGTGAAGGCTTAATTGCTGAAGGTTTGCTCCAACAGCGATCACTGCAGCGGCATCATCGTCAACGCGCCTGCAACTGCACACGTCGAGCGTCCTCAACGCCGAGTCCCAGCGGCGACGACAAGCGCGTCAGACGCGTCAAGGCAACCTCGCCAAGCGCGCAGAACTGCAACAGAAGGCCGCCTCACAGCGACCCCATGTAGTGCTCGGCACTATTCCCGGAAACGAGGCTAAATGGACATCCTGTGACCTTGCCCGCATCCTCGTGCGGCCAGAGGAACTCGCACCCCCCGCGACGCCCGAGGTCGTGCACACGATGAGCGGAGACATCAAGCTGCCCAAGACGTTCAGCTACGGCATCGGCGAGCACGAGAAGACGCTGCTGTTCTCTCATCTACCGATGCTGACGGCTGAGATGAGCACTCGCTTCCTCGAGGCGCGTAGCACGGAGACCACAAACCAAGAGAAACTACAACAAGGCTTCAGCGATGAGTTTCGAAGCTCAGTTACAAAGGCCAACGTTTTCGCCAAGCTCGTTGACTTGCGCAACGCGAATGCCCGCGGCATTGCGTTCGAAAACCGGAGGAGGGTCATCGCAGAGTTCTCGGAGCCAGGCAAGCCGAACGACACTGGGAGGGCGGAGGTGCAGGGTGCGTTTTCTTCGTCCATTCTTCCCTCGCAGGCTTACTGAACTAGCTTGCACAGCTGCGCTTCTGACACTGCAAATCCGTAACCTTTGGAACCACCTCACGAAGTACAAGCGGGACACCGGCAATCGCAGGAGCCTGCGCCACCTCGTGCATCAGCGTGCGAAAATGCTGCGCTACCTCAAGAGCGTCGACCGGGATCGGTATGACAGAGTGCTGGAGCGAATTGGCTTGGAGCCGACGAGTGTGGAGGGCGAGCTAGTTGTCTAATCCTCTCTGAATGTCTGCACTTATACCGCTAATTTCATCGGATATACTTCACATATTGGACAGGACCTCTCGCCCATATACCACATCCAATTCAAGCCTGTGGGGTTTGAGAACGGTGGAGCCGCTTTCAACCCGTTCACGATTTCTCGGAAATCACCCTTTGTCCTTGAGCATTGACACGCAAAGCGTGCGATCAGGAGCCACGCTGTGGCCGTCTTTTGTCCTCTTTCTCTATTTAACGTTCGCACTCAACACCTCTCTCCTTCCTATATCCTTCCAGCAACATCGACGCTCGATCAACATGCCTGTCCCAGCCGTCAACTCTCTCGAAGATTTCCGCCAGATCGTACGCTAGCCCATTGCCACGCCACTCTCTTACTGACTTGCGCGTTTACAGGTCAACTCCGACCAGCTCACGATCTTCCACTTCTGGGCGAAGTCTTCGGGCCCTTGTCTCGCGATAGCGCCCATCTTTGAGGAATTCTCCGAGGAGGCTCGCGGCTTCCTGCCCTGCTACACAGTCGATATCGACGAACAGCCCGACATCGTCAAAGAGGCTGACATTCACGTGGTGCGCGTCCCCCCGTCATGTCGCTCGGGTGTCCAATCTTATCGCTATTATGTAGCTTTCCTCGTTCGTCGCGTACCATTATGGCCGGAAAATAGCGGACATCGCTGATGCGAGCCCCAGGGCTGCCTTTCGGGTGCGTGTCAGATCTTTGCGCGATGATCGAAGGTCAATGTTAGCTGATTTATGTCGCTGCAGCGATTGCTCGCGACGCTGATAGAACAGGTGAAAGCACAGCTCACCCCTGATGAGCTTCTGGACGATGTAGCATCGTCAGGAGAGCATACGGGCGCATTTGCAAAACCTGCTAGGCGGAATTCATATTGAATACGTCGAGCCATGATGCATGAGCGGTCAGTCATTACATGTGAAGGTTACAGGGAGAGGGTTGGAATTGAAGAGAGTCTAGCGGTGGCACCGTCGTCTACCAACTTGAAGGATCGAGACGAAACTGCGTTGAGATGGTCTAAAGGAAATTTATCCGACGGTATTACTACCACTGTTAGAATGGTGACAGTTCTCAACAGGCAACGCCCACCAATTCTAGTGGAAAGCCAGTTGAGAAGGCGATAACCTGTGAGCTTGAGTTGTCCTATATTGGATGCTATATCCTCGAAGCACGACGTCACGATCCCGACCGGAGGCGGTGTTCCGGGGGCCGCGGCTCCTGCAGTATCTACGGCGTTCAAACACTCCCGCTCATCAAGTTTGCACTCGGACTTCGACAACTTATTCCTTCTTTATGACTACTTCACATCCCTGCCGCGACGTTTTGACCATTCCTCGCACCCGAGGCAGGGATGTGAGGTAATAGGTATCAAGATTACTGTCACAGCGCGGCTTCAAGTCTTCGGAGTCTAGCTGCTGGGAGGGCTCACGACTCACAATCCACTCTTCGTGCAGATATCGAACACCAGCTTGGCTGAACGACAGACCCACTTCTGGTGAGTTCGTGCTTACCACAAACAATGTTTAAGAGTTTCAAGACCTCCGAGTTTCAAGACGCGTCAGGCATGGATCCGAAGCACTCGAAGCACTGACTGGGATGCATGTGCTCTCCACTCTGACAACTCGATCAACTTCGTTCGTTCGTTACTGGCAGGCGTACGATAGAAAACATCGGTAGTTTGCATAATTCATACACCCCACCACAATTTTCATAAGGGCGTGTTCGAAGAGTCTTGCGCATGGTGAGTCGTGACCCTGCACTTGCGATGCCACCGTCAGCATGCCACGCGCACTTCCATTGAAACGCTTGGATACCCGTAATCGCCTTCACAGGTCTGCCGTGGCTCACCGGCTTGACGTGCTTCGACACTCCCACACCGCCCTGTCTTCGATGCCTGCTCCTCTACACGATAAGAACGTCGCCTCCCTATGTTGCTCCTCAAACAATCCCCATGCATCCGTTGCTCTTTTCCTTTGGCTTGCTAGCGATATTCGACCTCGCTCGGCGGGTGCTCGCAGTCCGCCAGATCACGCGCGGCTTCGGGTACTTCCCTGGTGCACGCATGTTGATCAGTCCCATATCTCCCCTCACAAGACTATTGCCCAGAATCCCATGGATCCTCGACGGGGGCGGCTACACGCTGAACCTCCACCAGCACCACGGTGAGTTGCCAATTGGAATTGGTTTTTATTCGGGCCCTTACCTGTCGGAGATCGCTATGCAGGCTTCCTGAAGTATGGTTGGGATGGGTATACGATGGTAGGTCGGAGTACTATGACGTCCTCAACCTATTCTAATTGCTTTATTCAGGTCAGCGCGTTTCCCAGTCCGGAAGGATTCATCGGCCTCGCAGATGCCGCTGCTATCAAGGTAGGCATATGGGTGTTCAGAAGAGCAGAGCAGCTCTTCGTTGACTACCTTCAGGAAGTGACGACACATCGAGCCCGGTTCCCTAAGCCTGTGAAGTTATTCAAACTCATGAGAGCTTTTGGGCGCAATATCGTAGAGGCCGAAGGCGAGTTGTGGAAGAGGTTCAGGAAATCAGCCGCACCAGCGTTTTCAGATGTAAGACGAAACTCGTTATTATTCACTCACAGTACATCCACTTACTACCCGTCTTAGAGAAATAATGCCCTCGTATGGGATGAAACGGTTCGAACTATCCAAGAGCTTGGCGACACCGTCTGGAGCAACAGATCAGAAATTACTGCCGAGAATGCGGTGGATATAACCAGAGCGGTGAGTCGTCCGTAGTGTGCAGTGTAGCACAATAGTGCCAATTGAACCTCCAGATTGCCCTTTCCGTCGTCGGCATCGCAGGTGCGTCGGTATATTATTCAGATAAGTACCCTGCGACCTTTCATCATTCTCGCAGGATTCGGACGCAGGATCTCTTGGACGGATGAAAAGGTCCCTCAAGGCCATAGGATGGCTTTCAAGGACGCTTTGCACATCGTCTGCGCCGACCTCATTCTGAAAGCCATCACCCCGGACTGGGCAATGATCCTGACGCCACGGCTGCGTAAGCTGCGTCTGGCGTTCGAGGAAATGAAGGTACCGTAATCTCCTCGCGGATGTTGAGCGACATTGATGATGTTGGCAGCAATATATGTCCGAGATGGTCGTTGCTCGTCGGACTGCGGACACGAAGGCTGAGAGATATGACCTTTTGAGCAGTCTGATTGATGAAGGAGACGAACCGCTGTCGAAATCCGAGCTGGACGGTGCGTACTGAAGTTCTACTGTCCTTCATGAGACTGGAGGACAATATTGTCAGGGAACATTTTTGCGCTCCTGCTTGCGGGGCATGAGGTCGGTACTTCAGCAATGGCATTTTTAAACTCACATCAATTCATAGGACAACATACAGACAATCGCACACACGACTTGCTTCTGTCTCGGATTTCTTGCGTTATACCCAGACGAACAAGAGCGCTTGTATCAGCAGGTGAAGACCGTGGAGACCGCCCTCGGAAGGACGCCGGTATGCTCCCTCGGAGTCCCTCCATGTCTCCCATCGCGACGACGCTCTCAGGCTGACCTAGATCCTGTAGACTTATGACGACATCCACCTGCTCACGTATCCCTTGGCGTAGGCTTCGTTCATCTACCATCAGTCACCCGCTGACTTTACATCCCAGCGTGATGTACGAGACGCTCAGACTAATGTCAGTTTCTAACATTATTTGAACCAACCCGCATTGACGCCCCACAGGCCTTCTGTAAGCCTTTGAACTTCACCTAGGCCTCAGTTTATTCGAGGTTCGAAACACACACCTTACAATATGCAGGCCCCCGTCATCTCCAAGATGAGCGCAGAAGACACGTCCCTCGTCGTCTCCAACGCCAACGGCGACAAAGCGACACTCCCCGTCCCTAAAGATACATGCATCCTGATAAACATCGCAGCCCTTCACTACAATAGTAAGTGTCGTATCCCTCCGTCCGTCCTGGCGCCGCACTGACGCCGGGCCCCAGCGCGGTACTGGGACGACCCGCACGATTTCAAGCCCGCGCGTTTCCTCGGAGACTGGCCGCGCGAGGCGTTTATGCCGTTCAGCCAAGGTTCGTTCCCTTAACCACCAATACTGCACTGCCGTTGAAACGTTGATCCCCCACACGCGCATAGGTCCGCGCGGGTGCATCGGACGCCGGCAAGTTCAATCTTTCTGAGCATCTGCCTAGCGGCTAATTAGGTACTTGTTTTAGGTTCGCCGAGACGGAGGGCGTGGCGATCTTGACAATGCTCGTCTCAAGGTATAAAATCGAGGTCAAGGACGAGCCAGCGTTCGCTGCGGAGACGCCCGAGGAGCGTAGGGCCCGCGTGTTAGCTTTCACGACCGGCGTGACTATGACGTGAGTAACGCCTCGTCGACTGTGCACGATTTCGCTGACATGATCTGGTCGTGTCGATGCCCAGACCTGTGCGTGTGCCACTGACATTCAAGAGACGTTGACAATTTGGCTATGTTTCACGATACGTTACATATGAAGGACCCACATTGTGTTTAGATACACTGTACAGGACTGACGCGCCAAATGTTGCAACTACTGCTGTTCAATACGTAGCGAGCATTTCTATACGAGCATCACGCCCATCGCGCGACGTCTTCCTCGCTAGGGCCCACAGGATCCGACGACGCCGCCAGATTGCACTGATGGAAGGCGCGCACCTGGTCCGGCGTAAACGCGCCGACCACGGAATGCAGCACACCGCGATTATGAAACAACACAAGGTCCTTCTCGTGCCAGTCATGTGGGTAGACGAGCTGCGGGGCACAGACAAAGGTTAGCGATTGAAGTGGCCAGCCCGCGCGCGAACACGTACGCTAGGCGCGATTGCGGGCCTCTGCATCTTGTACAACAGATCGCGTACTTCCTTCAGATCTGTGATGTGTGCGCCGTCGGGGAACAGTGCGCCCTCGCGCTTGGCGCCTTCCGGAAGCGCTGCGATGAGCAGCTCCTGCGCGCCTGCAGGGTGTACCTGGAAATGTAGCGCCTGCGTCACCGGGTTCTTCCAGAGCTGTGCACAGAAGATAAGTGGGCCATTCCAGAAGAACGTGACGCGTTTGCATACCACGGGGAACACCTTCACGTCTTCCTCTGTCCACTCCGGGAGCTCTGACAGCGGCAGCTCCTTGCCCTCGCTCTCGATCCCGAGCCCCGTGCTCAACGCCCGCGCGGGTGACATCCACACATACGGGTGTGGCGCGTACCGCACGCGCGCACGGACCGCGACGCTCTTGAGCTCTGGCGGCAAGATCTCAAACATCGTGCGCCCCGACACGAACGCGGTAGTTCCGAGCGGCACAGGCAACTCGTCGCCGGTACCGTCGTCGTACCTGCACACCTGTGGCGGACCCTGGGGGACGGTGAGCCCGTAGAGCGTCGTGACCTTCGGCGGCGCAAGCTTGTAGAGCGCGGCGTCGATGTGCCAACGATAGAAGCGCGTCGCACCGGCGGCTTCGTCCTCCGGGCTGACGCGTGTCTTGTGGAAGGTGGTGTGTGAGGGGTGCTTCAGGCGCGCCTCCGCGAGGCCCTCGTGATTGTACACAGTGCCGTTGCCGATGAGCTGCACCTGTGGGACGCGTGGGATGGTCTTGAGGTCAGGATGCAGGATCGACTTCTTCGTGGACTCGGTCTTATTATTCCCATGCCCATACGACTCAGAAGCCGGATCGAATGCCTAGAATGAAGAAGGTTGAGTACCCTGCATGGAGAAGTATGACCAATATGTCGAAGCTGGCCGGGCGAAGCTTGACGCTACGTCATGCCCGGATCAGCACGTACATGCCGAAGCGCAACGAAGTCAACGTTCGCATCGCGCAAACAGTCTTTCTAAAGGCCTTCGAGGCCCGAGAAACTACCGCTGATATTCCAAGGCTCGTCCGCGAGCCTGCCAGACACCCGTGTTTCGCCCACAAGTCTCCTAATGCTGGTGTGACGCTCGATTGAGTAAAGGCACACACCTTGGTCAGAGCATACTGCTGCTCTGGAGACAGCTCACAGTTCCGGAAAAGTAGGGCGTCGTGCTATGTCGCCTCGCTTTTGAGTCCCATGAATGCCGAGTCTTATACGAGGGCAAACCTTGTACAACAACTGCTGGATCTCCTCAAGCTCTTTCGGGCTTAAGTTACCCGGATCCACGCCCTTCACCTCTTTTCCAAACTCTGTGAATTTGGAGGCATCTGCAGAGGGTGGCAGGGGAAGGGGGGCGAGTTCAATGGCCATTGTTGCTAGAGTACGATGGATGATGGGAGATAGGAAGCAAGAGACGCTGCGCGTTCGCGGACGGAGCACGCTTAGCATGTCGCATCGCCTAGACCTTAAATAAGCTGGGATCCTAAGACGGGTCTTACTGTACTAGGTCTTACTTGAGGCACCCGGATGACTCAGCGTTCACATCACGTGGTCAGAACGCGTCGCGTCGTGTAACGGTTCGGATTCACAGGGCCGACGGTTCTGCTTCCTTCGTTGGAGAAGCCGAACAGATGTAAGCATCAGAAGAATTCACTGGACCAGTATATACACGGAATTTCAGGATATTTACACGTCTATATGTAGAAGACGAGATAAGTGAGTGGGACATGAAAGAGGACTCGGAAGAACTTGGGTGTCGCAATATGAAGAACGTGAGTTTAGAGACACGGGAGGCATGAGCTCACTAAGATGAGAAAAGCTTCATCCAAGCTTCGTGTATCTTCTCGTGCTCCGTCAGCTCGGATTGCTCAACAAACATCTTTCCACACGCAGGATAGTAGCACAGGAAGGCTACATGTCCGTCAGCATAACAACCCTGCCAACAAAAATCAAACGCACTATGTCTTAGCGGCTCTTTCGGAGCCTCTGCATTCTTTTCGTGTATCGCCTTGAGATGCCGCTTGAGCCCATCCTCCGTCCTGTATGACCGCACACACCCCTCCTGCTGACACGCATACCGCCTCTCCCCCTCCTGTTCCGGGTGAATCTTCCGGATATGCTTCTCCACGCCTTCCTCTGTCCTCAACCGAGCGCTACAGCCCACGACAGGGCAACCGAACATCCTGTGGTCGCGCGTGTCAAGCACCGGCTGGTGCACGTGCAGGATGTGCTGCTCGAGCTCCGCCTCGCCCGCGAACGCGCGCGCGCACCCGCCGATGAGGCACGCGTGCCCCGCGTGCTCGTGTACCTCTCGCGTGTGCCGCCTGAGTGCGAGCTGTTGCGGGTACGTGTTGCCGCAGCCCGCGTACGGGCACGGGTACATCGGTGCGCCGATGCGCCTGTTGGGCGGGATGACGGGACGCGTCGAACCAGATCCAGACGGCAGGGGAGCGTTTGGCTGGACTTCTGGAGATGGGGGCGCTGTGGTCGTGCGGATATCTTTTGGTACGGAGTTCGTGGACATGGGCGGGCTCGACGTCTGCAAAGCTGAACCTGGAGACTCTGAAGGAACCGCCGGCTCGAGGGGATGTGAAGAGGCTGCGGCGGCGCGAATGGACTGCAATAGAGACGCGCTTGTCGTGGGTGGTGTCGGAGGGTGTTCTCCAGAAAACTCGGGATAAATCATAACGCGAAACGGGGACTTGAGTGCGGTTGTCGCTGGCGGTTGAACTAGCGTGAGGGAATGGGGAGAGGTCGACTTGGATGGAGAGACCGGCATCGAGTGGATGAACAAGCTGAGTCATCTTCTCCCTTTCACCAAACTAATCGGAATCCCCGGAGCAGCTAGCGGCGTTCGTGGAATACATAAAGGCACCTGTTATAGCTAGGTTCCTTCACAACGAGCTTCTAGCTTAGGCAGCTACAAAGACGAGCATTGAACCACCTAGAGCAGTCACGTAGAAGTCAAGAAAAAACTGTAAGGAAGCTGCTGGGATTGTATAGAGGAATGACCCTGGACGATTGGCCCAAGCATGGTTGGGTCAAAGAACATAATAGCGTAGCTGAGTGTTGTCTGAGCAGCACGCGCGAGGGCGTGCGGATGATAGGGCGTGTATCACTTCGAACAGAGATGCTGACCCAAAGGACACAAGGGACGGAGTCGTCGATTTGCAGACGCACAAAACAGGATCTGGTTGCTGAATCAGCAAAGCTAGGTGTCAAGCTAGAAGCGAATCATTTCCTGTTGGACGCAGTAGATTGGACCCAGATACAAGTCGTGAAACTACACCTGAGAGATGAACCAAGCATAGATTCGAAAAGATCACAAGCCTCGCATGCAAGCAACGATCAATAGACAGATCATTCTAAGATGCATTCGCCTGAGTGAGCCAGGAGGGTCTTCAAGTTCCAGACGTTGATGTTCTCCGAACCATCAGAACTATTCGTCGTGCGACTCCATATGCAACAGCAGGTGATCACTCCTGCCGAATGCCTTGTCGCATCCCGGAAAGTCACATTGATATGCTGCACCGTGAAGAACCCACATCAGCGTCAAAATCGACCAAGTTGCGAAATAAAAAACGCACGCTTGTCTCCCTTGTGGATCGTCCTCACATGCCGCCTTAAATTGCCCGCCTCCGTGAATGCTTTCGAACAACCGTCCACAGGACACGCCAACACCGCCGGCTTCGGCGTCCGCTCCGCTTTGCCTCCCGTGTCCGCCTGGGTATGCGCGTCCTTCGCGTGTTGCCGTAACGAGTAGCTGTACTTGAAGCGCGCGGCGCACCCCGCGATCGCACACGCATGCGTGCGCTCCGCGTCGGGGATGTCGGGCGCCGCGCCGTGCGCGCGCAGGGCGTGGTACTCGAGGTCGTTGGGCCGTGGGTACGACGCGCCGCAGCTCGGGACCGCGCAGCCGTACGCAACGCTGTTGTGGATGGTCTTCGTGTGCCGCCGGAGGCCCGCCGCGTGCGCGTAGGTCTTGGCGCAGCCTTCGACCGGGCAGGCGACCGCCCTCTCGGAGCTGGACTTTGGGCCTCGTCGCTCGAGAGGCAATTCCTCGAGATCGATTCGGAGACGGCTCCTCTTGGCCTTGGGAGAGGGGATGGAGGAGGTGGACGCGATAGGACTGGATGGCGTAGGTGGCGTAGCATGTTTGCCGTCACAGTGGCCTGTACCGCTGGACGCGTGGACAGGCGACGACTGTGGCGAAGTGTCCTGGAACAATCTTGGTGTCAAGACGGAGAAGCTCGAGATAGCGGCGGTTTCCCGGATGGACTGCAGGAGAGTCACAGAAGGACTTGAGGGAAGACATGGATCGCCTTGCGAGCGCGCATCTGAAGGTTCTTGGAACGTGTCGCCTGTTGACTGGGACTCGGAAAACCTGGCTGAGGCCGCGACAGCAGTAGCAACACGAACAGAATGAAGTATAGAGGGAATATATGAAGGTGAATTCGGCGAGATATCAGGATATATCATTCGGGTGTGAATAGGACTGGACAAGCGAACTATAGAAATGTCTGGCGGGAACCAGCGTAGATGCCAGAGGGAACGCGAGAGGAGCACAGGGAATTATTGCGCGGCAGAAGGTGTTGGAATATTGGATTGCAGCGTGCATATCAAAACCTGCTGAGTCAGCGTTCAGCGCGGCAGGAAACGAAGGACAAAGCCATTCCTGGAGTGGCTAGCATGCACATACTCAAAGATTGTGTTCACACTCAGTCAGACAGCCATGGGCGAGAGAAGAGACCATCGAACATTCATTTATGAGATGAACCAGAACACTCAGAGATTAGGAGCATCTCACAGACGACGACGGGATGTAGAGGAACTTGAAGCACGAGACTTATTCGGGAAAGGATACCAATTGCGAGAATGCCCCGTCGCTCGATCATGTTCCGACCAGGCCGACTCCCAATCACGCTTGTCCACAGCGAGCTTGCTCATCGTGTCCTTAACGAGGGCTTCGAACTTGTCGATCTCTCCGGTGATTTCGTACGCCGTGGCTTCACAATAGATCCTGAGAAGTGTTCGTAACCGTAAGCATGTGCGCTGGAAATATCGAATTGAACTTACGCCTTGGCGTTGTCCGAGCAGAGCTGTCGCGCATTCTGCGCTTCGACAAGAGCCATCTTGACGTCCATGCCGGGACCTCTCATGAGGTACGCGAGGGCGAGACCCGCTATGCAGTCGGCCAGCGAGAATTTAGTGAGTTTGAGTACTTGGTCCTTGCGTCCAGAGCCGTAATTTTTGACTGCGAGAAGCATCCATCGCCTCGCTGAAGTATATGCTCTGATAGCACCGTCGGGATCCCTTCTCGTGCGAAGAGCTTCGCGTCCAGACTTGGTCGCTTCAAGTCCGACTTCTATATATGTGCGAAACCAGAAATCGTCGTCCATGGTCGCCGTGCGAAACATTTCGGCAAGCCATGGCGACTCAAGCGTCCAGATGAAGGGGGTGGGTATCGAGTCAAGAAAAGGCTGCAGGACGTCGATGTAAGGCATTAGTGCTGTGCCGATAAAGAGGAGCTGTGGGAGACACGGTCGGTTCGGCGGTTCCGGGTGTGCAACGGATCGACGAAAGAAACTGATAGAATAAGTACTCAAGATAGAACGAAGTCAGAAATAACGCACTCGAAGACCATCTGAGAAGTAAGATTCGAGGTCCGCACCCATAAGCGGGGTGATTTGGCTGTCTTGCCCGAGCATGTGAGGATGTGTTCGACTGGAGCGCCGTCCTCCCGCTTCACGAAGGAATCCACCGCATCAAGACGCAAATCAAAGATCCACACTGTTTGCAGCTCAACGGTGAATGAGCAAAAATCGTACCCAAGTCGGTCTCGAGTGGCCATCGGTTGTCTCTTTGAGAGTTGAAAGTTGATATATGGCTTGCTGCACTAAGCCGGCGTCAAGTCAGCGAAAGAATTCTGCTTGACTTAGGAAAACACGCACCCTAAGTTATCTAAGAGTCTGTTTTGAACGTCTCTCGCTTGCTGCAACCCCATTTATATAGACTCGCCTCTCAACCGGCCACATACCCAAGTGAACAAAAGGTTGGTTTTGATGTTCGAAACGCTTTGTTCCAATGGCATTGTGGTTCATAAGGAACGGGGCTTTGCATGGCGACGACTTCAAGCTGGTGGCGACAAGCCACAAGCTGACCGTGTACGCTGATTCAGCAATTTGTCACGTGCATCGTCGCGTCCGAGTCGCGTCGCGCTTGTGGGCCATGGCATTGAAACGAGTCTGCAAGTGCTTTAGTGACCTGAGCAACGTTCTGCTGCATATTGTCGTACAGTGTGAGGAGAGGGAGAATACGCATGGTAGTATACATAACGAATGCCTGTCAGCGCTTCAGCAGTCATGAGGAGTGTGCGACCACGGTGAGCAAGATTCTCAAAAAATGAAACATCGCCCAGAGCCAGCTCCGTAGCCTCCACTCCTTGCATCTGAATCACGGCTATCGTTAATATCCGGTTGTAGCCATGCCTCCCTCAGCTCCCCCCAGGTGTCCAGCCCAAGGTTTTTCAGTGCCCGCTGGGCTACACTCCGACTTTTGTCTGCGTTCCCAAGGACCTGGTGCGCTCGCCATTGGCAATGATAGCTGATATATAAACGTTAGTCAAATCAAACATATCATACTAAGAGAATCACTGACGCCTTGCAATATCCAGGGAAGAAAGTCTCAGCGGCCTCCGCGTCAAGCAGTGCACGCTGGGCGTCCATTCCTTCCCCTTCGAGCAGCAGCGCAGTCGCGCGATTCGCGAGGAAGATCGACAGTATACTGTGAGCGGTCTGCTTCTGCGCATCATCGAGCCTTGCCTTCAATGCATGGCGAGTCTGATTGATGGCTTCGGTGTACGCACTCACAGCTTCGGAGCGGTTGTCGGCGGCGTAGGCGGCGTTGCCTAGTCTGTTCGCGTCGCTGGCGAGCTCCACGAGACATCCAAACACGTCGCTTGGGCGATCCGAGAGAATAAGCCGCGTGAGAGCTGATGACTCGGCCAACCACACAAATGGAGAGGGAAGAGACTGGAGGAATGGGCGCAGAGCGGAGACGTACGCCGCGAGTTCAATCGATATGATCATGAAGTCTGGAATGTGAGCTTCTTGCGAGGAACCGGGGTCAGCGATGCTGAGTTTGACGAAGCTTAATCCAGTCAGAATCGGAACTCAAGATCCTAGATTGCGACATGCTCACTTCAAAACAGTCTCGGGGTCCGGTACACCGTGACATTCTGTGGCGCGTGTCGGTAACCCCGGGGTGTCGCCCGACCAACAGAGGAGAAAGTGCGATAAGCACCCCTGAGCAGCATCGCCGTAGATCTCTTTCGCAGAATCTTGCAAATCTAGGTGTGAATGCACAGGTTTGACTTGGTCCATGCGAAGAATCCAAATTGTGTGTGGTTGGATCACCGTCGATGCAAAGTCGTACGCTGTCAGAACCAGGTTGCCTTCGCATGGTTCGTTCGGTGAGCTGCGGCTTGTGTGTCAATAGAGCCATTGTCGTTGAGCGGATATAGCACCGACCTGGATGGACACAGCTCGAGCTCAAACGCTCCTGTTGCGCGATTGCAAGGTAAGCCCTCCATCAGAGACTGTAGTAACGATGCCTTAATCCTGAGTCAAAGCATAGCTCAGTGCGGTGAGTCCATACCCATATAATCTCAGGTGCAAAGCCGAAACATGGATCGGACTGACCGTCGTTCATGGCGCTCAGCTATAGTCCACATAGGTTATTAGTCGGCTCGGAAAGATATGCTCCAAACGCGAACGGTACGAACCAAGTGCGTTGTGAACTTCACTCGTATTTGAAAGCGGTCGGTGCACGTACTGTGTACATGCAGCCGAGGTATTTATGGGTGCGGTACGACGCGTCACCCGCTTGCGCGAACGCCCCGGTGCTGGGAGAGGGGTAGTTCGTGACCTGAAGGAAGGCGCGGATCTGCCATCCCCTCAGCCACGCTCCGTTTGAGCGGTATCTACCTAAACCAACCGCGATAGATGAATTCGATGCGTCATCGAGGAGAAGCCAAGAAGTGTGTGCATGCATAGAACTTGACATATTTGGTTTGGAACGTGTGGCCACATGGTTTTCCGAGGTTCGAATCGCCCACGCGTGTGTATTCAAATGCCAACGGCCTCCCCGTGATAGCCGTCGTAGGTTGTGAGATCTGAAATTGAGGGTCGAGTGTCGCGTGCCTTGACCAGAAAGGGCCTGTCTCCAGTTTTCAGACGCGCAGACGCTGAATACGTACCAAGAGTGGACTAGCTCCCTCGATCATCACCCTCAGAAGGAGCCAGCGCTGCAGAAGTCATGTTCGTACCATCACGTTAAGTGAAGCTTGTGTATTGAATGCTGTACATGGGTCCTGGGCGCCGCGTTGTATTCAAGCTCTGCCTCAGAGGACATACTCCTCCTTGACAGGTGGTGTATTTGTGAAAGCACTTCACTTGTTCACCGGTAGCCGCTCGTCCGCACGTGGGATCATGAAGTTGCAGTTAATTACCCCAGAGAGTTCCAGCCGGGGTGAGAGCGGGTGGGGTGAAGCAGTGGCGTCAAGAAGCCAGTAGCATCCGATGGACCCCGTCACGCCTCAGCGTCTGCCGGAACGTGGTATTTTTTGATCCCTGGGTGAGACGGCCCAAGAGTCGTAGAATATTTCGTTACTGTAAAGAAGGCGATCGCAGAGAACACTGAGTGTTCGAAGCGATGGCGTAAATAGACCAAGGACATACGAAAATGCTGCCGCTCACGGCCCTCCACTCCGAACCCATCATCTCGAGGCACAAATAATGCATGCATCTCGCTGGCAGGTTGCAACGCCGGTTTGTACGGCAAGTTACATACGTCTCCCTCGGCGTGAGCTCATCGTCCCAGCTCGTTACAAAACGTCAACTGATCCGAGGTGATGTTGAGAATGAGAGTGCTCAAGCTGAGGCTTCCACGCGACGGTGACTTCCGGCTGACTCAGCTGAGACAGGATCACGTGCGTCCTCGCGACGCCGCGTCGCGCGTCGTCGTCAGGACTTCAGAGTCCATCGGCTTCAGCAATAACCAGTTCCAGGAGCATGTAAACGTGGGCAGAGTGGTTTTTGATAGTCGTCAAATTTTAAAGCCATTTCGCTATAGGAAAGAAATTCCGACATACAAGTCGATCAAGCATCCCATCCCGTCATCGGTGTATGTAACGTACAGGTTCTTTTGCCACAAGCCCATACATAGCTTTGTTAAAACGTTATTCGCTCGGACCTCTACTCGGGGCGAGTACTAGCAGTGCGCTTCCGAGAAGCGATGTCTCTCCGGTGTGACCAGTCATTCCGCAACTGTCTCCAATGACCCAATCCGATGTTCTTCAGAGCCCGCTCGGTCACGTCCTGGCTCGCGTACACGTTTCCGAGGATTTCGTGTGCTTTCCACTGACAATGATACCTGAGTAATAGTCAGCAAATTTCCATACTTGCAAGAATTACGGTAAAACTGACGCTTTGGAGAAACCCGGGGAGAGAACTTCCGAAGCTTCTGCATCGAGGAGAGCGAAGCAAGCATCCATCTTCTCGCCGGATTGAAGTAAGGCGCATGCACGATTTGCAAGGCAGACCGAGTATAACGTTTTAACCGCCTCCTTCTGCTTCTCTTCCAGAGCAACCAGGCCCGCAAAGTGGATGTGCTGAATCGCTTCGGTGTACGCGTGCATAGCATTAGCGCGATTGGCTGAGGCCAACTCGGCGATCCCACGTTTATTTGCGTCGATGGCGAGCTCAATGAGCCACTTATAAGAGTCTTTTGCCTGAGTGCATTGCAAAAGCCTTGAGAGCGCCCGCGATTCGAACATCCATGTGAACGGAGAGAGGAAAGAACGAAGGAATGGCCGGAGGACGGAGGTGTGCTCTCTGAGCTCCATAGATATCAGCATGAAGTCCGGGAGACAGGGACCTTGTTGTGGACAAGGGTCTGCGATACTGCGTTGCAAGAAACTCAATTGAAGTCAGAAGAAAGAGGGACATATAGTGGGATGCGGTAGGCTTACCCTAGAACAGTTTCAGAATCAGGTGTACCACAATATTCGGCCGTGCGGGTTGGGTATCCTGGCTTGTCGCCCGACCAGTAAAGTATGGCTCGCGGAAGGCGCTCGTCGGCGCTTCCAGAGTCGTTCTGAACTTGTTCTGGATCGACGAAGACAATGTGATCCATGTGGAGGACCCATAACGTCTGGGGAAGGACGGGCGCCGAGAAAAACGTGGATAAATCGAGGGCTTTCTCGTCTGTATTACCGGACTCGAGCTTGAACGCCCCAGTCACGGGATCGCGGGGCACACCCTCCGTGAGAGACTGCACAAGTATTCATGCGTCATAGTATAGGTCCATAGCATGACCAGGACGTACCCATACAAGGTCAGGTGCAAAGCCAAAGTAAGGGTCATCATGTTCATCGGTCATGATAGAGTCCCGATCTGCGAGGAAGGTCAATCAAGGTCGAGTTATGAAAAATGAGAGGATGCGTGCCAGAATACGACAGAAGAAAATTCGGAAAGCTCACTGGGGGGATACTAGGAAAGGAGGGTCCAGTCGATCCATTTATACATGGCTGGCATGGAGGGCGACGCCGACCGTCGAGCTCGCGAGCTGCTCCCACGGGTCCGCAACATCCTGGAGAGCACTCTATGGTCTTGAGGAGAGTGCCTTGATCTGAGTGTAGACGCTGATTCGCCAGATGTTATGAACGGCAACTAGCGAGCATGACCGCTCGAGACTGCGAAGCAGGAGGTGACAGGGCTCATCGATACCGTAACGGAAGACCCACATATGGAGTTGTGTGATGGCAGACACAGGACGCTCGACCGCCAGCGGCCAGCCACCAGGCCAGGGCTCGACCCTCGCGCCCCCGTCCCAGACATGAGGCAGCCAAAACCGGATACCAGTGCCGCAGCGCCTGACTCGATACAAACTATTGACACATACATGTGCAGGATGGGATTGGCCAGGGATTGGCTTGCCCAGTCAGTGATCACCTTGGAGCCGCCGCAGTCCGAAGTCAGGGTATGTTTGGTAGGGAGCTGACCTGAGTTGGCATCTGTGGGCGTCTGTGCATCATCGGAAGCAAATTTTAGAGGCCGTAAAATTTTCCACGCCCACGTCGCGAGCCCGAGCGTCGCGAGCTTAGGGCCTTGGGCCGCAGCTGATAGGTCCGCCAATTGACTTCTGGAAGCTTCTCGACGGATGAGGGTATTTGTGATGCTGTCCTCGGGACCGCTTGCACAGTCGTGGGCCTGTCAGGGCTCACGGCATCAGAGCAAATCTCTACGTTTGGCTCAGAGGAGCAAAAGAGCGCGGGGATACAATACGTACCGACTCATGGTACTTTCTAGCGCACCGCGCATGAGACCAGTCGAAGCTGGAGATCTGGCGTGTCCATATCCGGATGTCTCGATGGCAAACAGCCAAGGGGTGCTGATGATGACTCAGATGAGAACACAGTAGCTGCGATCCCACCATGAAGGACAGGGAAAGAGGAAAACTTCAAGGCAAATCGCGGCGGGTTTTCGCTTGGGCAACGCGATCACGTGCGATGTCGCGTCGCGTGCAGCAGCAGACGGGATGTGTACGGTCTTGCAACTCTTCCTACTGCATCGCAGATTCGCAGTGTGGCAGTAACAGTTATTTACTCCGATACACAATCGTGTAGAGTACTGCCCGTAATCGAAGAAGATGTGTAGTCATACTGCTAGCAGCTACAAATTTAAGAGACAAAGACGATCATCACGAAGTGAACTCAAGATAGATAGATATTATGTTGAACTGTGAGATCGAGCAGATCGCTATCAACCTGCATGGCATCTCAGATCGTCATTCGAGTAAACGGAAAGAAGACTCACCACTTTTATGGCCATGCTCGATCGACAAGTGTTCCGCAAGTTCGCTGTTCAATTGGAATTTCTCGCTGCAGCCTTGCACCTCGCACCCAAATGCTTCACCCCCCAAACCCATCGGATCAGCATCAATCACCACCTTTCCCACGAAAGAGGACTCACGCAGCACCGCCATCCCATGCACATCGCCCGCATGGCGCCTCAAATACCCATACCGCGCATACTCGCGTCCGCACCCCGCCACCGCGCACTTGTACCGCGGCGCTTCCGAGCCCACGTCCGCACAAAGTCCCAGCTGCGCGTGCACGTCGCGCATGTGCCGAGTGATCGAGCTGTTGTACTTGAAGCGCGCCGGGCACGCGGCGACGGGGCACGCGAAGCGCGGCGCGGCGTGCGCGGCGGTCGTGTGCCGCTCGAGCAGCCACGCGCGCGTGTATGATTTTGCACAGCCGAGGACGGGGCACGGGAAGGACGAGTCTTTAGGAAGTTTGTTCGACGAGGAGGAGGGTGGGAGAGGGTGGAGGGTGGATCCTGCGGACCCTGTGGGAGGGGGTCGGGAATATGGTGACGATGGGTGGGTTGTCTTCTGGGAGGCGGTCGTGGCTCGCTTGGTGACAGTCCGAATAGACTGGAGGAGGGTAGGAGGGGTACCAGGCGCCGCGAGCTTCTGTCTCGGATGTGAAGACAGGGAACTACTTGCAGACATATTGTCCTGCGAGGTAACTGACTGAGGCCCAGCAGAGTTAGAGCCGCCAGCAGCACGGAGGAGAGGGGTATAGTGTCCGCGAGGTGGCACCGCGTCCATTAATTGGGGGTATATCATCGGGCTAGTCCTTTCTCGTGAGATACAGAATGAAAATGGTGGCAAAGCGTTGCGCGCGGCCTTCTAGCGAGTCCAGTTGGATATTTAGGTTTCGACCACTACGGTAGTAGACCGTTCGTCTACAATGAAACCTGAGTCATAATCGCGAATATGCTGGTCGAAAAGGTCGTAGTACAAGGGTATCCGGAAGATTGTACAGGGGAAGCGTACGACGGATCTGGCAGATTACACGAAAACGACATGGAGCAACAGCGGGGAACAAAGCGAGAGACAACAGTGTAGCAGAGTGACGATAGCGGGTGTAGCAGAGCCGAGAGGGCAGATAATGGCTTGAGGGGTATCTCGAGGCACATGGGACAGAATGGAAGAGAAGTTCTTAGAGCTGACGACGACAATATATAGCAGAGCGGTAGAAGTTCTCAGGTACGTGGCGGGAGAAACTTGCGGATTTCGGATTGCACAAGGTGGCGCGGAGTCTGGTTAAATCTGATTAGCCCTAGTTAGCCATCACAGCAACTTGACAATGCAGCATTGTATGGACGCACCATTATTCATGACGCATGCCTTCGCTCGTGATCCACAAAGTGATCGCGACGCTTGAACGCCCTATCGCAGCCTCGAAACCTGCACACAAACGCTACGCTACCATCAGTATAAAGCGAACGTTTGGGAAAGCTCCGGACGCACGCTTTTCGTCGCTATGGACGGACAGACCGTGCCGCCTCAGATGCTCTGCCCGGGTGAAGCGCTTCCCGCACCCCTTCACCCTGCACGAGTGTATGCGTGCCGCCTGTTCATGGATCGCCTCGATGTGCCGTTCGAGGTGGTTCTTGCGAGAGAACAGCGCGCCGCAGTCCTCAACAGGGCAGACATGCCCTTCCACGTGAATCGGCGCCTTTCGCTTCCGCGGCTTCAACGACGGCTTCGTGTATTTGCGGATAGGCGATGATGCGGCGATGGTAGGTAAAGTCTCGACAAGCTTGTGAGTTGGCGAGCGCACAGCAAGGCGAGCAGATTTCCGCGGTGTCTGCACAGTGGACTCGGGGGACCTGTCACTTTGACCGACCTCAGAAGGTGCGCGTACATTGTCGAAGGCGGTAGAGTCAAGTGATGATTGGAAAGGTTCTACTGTGATTGGCTCGTGAGGTAGACTGAGGCTGTCCGGGTATAACAGCTCAAGGGAGAGTTCTGAGTCGGCGGATGGGCTTTGAGGGATGGAGAGCACGTCCGCATTCCAGTAAGCTTCGGAAGTCGGGTCCATAGAGTGCAGAACATCCGTCTGGCCAAACGAGAAGCCGTTATTAAGGAAAGACATGAAGCCGTAGCGATACGCCGATGCCAACCAGATACCTAGAGAACGAGATGGTTAAAGAGAGGCGAATATTTGCCATGCAAGACGCACAATCGCGGTCGCGCGCCAGTGCGGCAGTGCCCGACTACTACTTCACGATCCAGACGACCGAGAGGCGTGTAAGGGGTCGTCAAGTTAGTTCTACGAAGGTTCTGCTTGAATAGTTAAGAGGGAAGATACGGGTTGCCGTACGTGTCGAGCAGCCAGCCCAGTCACGGTGCTCGTCGACCCATCGGAAATTGTCAGCCACAGGCGCGACTTGGTCCGTGCGCACCGTCCTCTTTGCCCGCCCATATAAAGCTGACTGCACAAGCCTCTGGAATCCTTACCACTCTGGCCTTTTGGCTGAGATCAAGTGTAGTATCTGTTCTTAATAGTTTACCCACTATTACGGAGGCATCGCCTCTGTTCTTGGTTATCTTATTTTTGCCACCTCTGCTCTCTGAGCTCTGCTTGCAACTCGGAGACGGGATGACCTTGCCGCTGCACTTCTGGCTCGCGTTGTCGGAGGATCTCTCTTTCATTTCATTTGCTGGTCATGCGAGCGTTCGTCAGTCGGCAGACGCTTGGTACCAGCAAATGATTTGTTGAGAGCGCTACATGATCCCGGTGGCTTTCGCTGCAGCAATTCTCCCTACATACGTATCATCGTGGATAGTTGCGACGTGGTCAATCATATGGTAGACTTTAAGCTGTTCTAGTTGCCAAAAGGGAACGCGATCGAACTTACGTTAGGTAGCTCGTCTCACGTTTTCATACCTTCGCGAAAAGTATCTTGAGAAAATCAAAGTCCCACATTTCAATTCACAGCAGGTTCACAGGAAGGTTCGCGAGCGGGCCACACAGGACACAGAGGCATGGTACCGTGCCGCATAACAGGTATACTTCTAACGCTCCCTTGAGAACGTTCCTATTGCGTCGATTGCCTCCTGACTCAACTGTAGCTGAGTTGTCAAAGAACGTCGACGAGATGATCAAGATGCTAGAACAATGCATGGTCGTCGGAAAGGGAGCACTCGCCTAGCCGTTCTGGGTTCCACAGCAGCAGAGACTTCGACATGAACAGCAGAAATGCCAGTGACCAAAGCTGTGTCAAAGAAGCAAGGAGTTTGAGAGTCAGTCTATTCTGGGCGAGCCTCAGACAATCCTCGGGCGGGGGTTCGTTGGTACGGTGTCAGCTTGGCTAAGTCTGAAATAGTGCTCATATCATCATGGACCTGTGCGGCAGGGCCGTCTGCGTGTGGATAAAACGGCCAAGCCCGTAGAAGTCGAAGGGACAAAGCCTTCACTAATTAATGAGACAATTAATGGTGTATACATGTGAGTCGCTGGTGACCGCGAGGCATCAGAACTCAGTGTAGCAGGCCCATTGTGCTTTGAAGGGCGAGAGGTGAAAAGGCTCTGCGCAACGATCTTGGAGGATACTCGGGTGATTCCTCGCTCAGTATGTCGACAGTCGAGCAGAGTTGAGTCACAGTATGGGTCGCAGCGTCCCAGTATCAGAGACCATTGAAGAATCGTTGTGGAAGAAGCAAGGAAGGACAACTCAGGCGGGGTGTCGGTGCCGCGCTGTGCCGCGGCAGTAAGTCGGAGATCGAAACGGCGTTTGAATCTCGATAGGTGCTCAACATTATTCTTCCGACTTCGTCAACGTCTTCGACCAATCTTCGACGCACAAGCGACGCGCACTCCGAACGATATACTCCTCCGTCAACTTCCTCGGTGTCAGATTCGCATCGTCACTTCAATTGCTGCCTTCAGGAGGATATGAGAGCACAACAAACGTTAGCCGACGTGCCACTCCACCAAGCGCTCGAAAGAAGACAGATCTCATTATATCGATCAGGAGCGCTTCGCTTCGCGTCGACGTCGCAACCATGTACATAGCTCTTAGCCTGGCGTTGACCTAGTCAGTATTTCGTTCTTTTACTCCCACCACATCCTATCAGCGTCCCTCTGTCACGCCCTGTCTTCACTCGCCCGCCCAGCCTCCCTCGCGCGACCAGTAACAGTCGATGGGGATATTTCCTTGGCGACGGAGAGCTCAGGCCGTCCCTAACCAGTCGTTTCTCGACCTTCCGCTCCATCACTCCGACGAATCTCTTGAATGGAATTCATCGACGACGACGGTCTCAGGTCGTCCAACGCAGCCTCAGGGCTACCAAGCCGCCATCCTCGGGAAGAAAGTTGGCTGGTGCCTCATTGGAGCACTCGTCTTTCTCGCCATTCTTCTCATGGTCTTCTTCAGCGTCGTCAACGAAGTTATACACGGTGTTGGTGAGTGCATGCCCATGGTGCTCGTCACGGTATGTTGATTGTCGGTCATCGACTAGGGCCCGTCGCGAGGTGAGTCTGGTCGTGTAAATAAATCGAAGGATGTGGATGTTGATTGCACATGAGGAAAGTACGACGGACAATGGAGGGTGGGTGCACTACCTGTGGAGCGCGCCGACAATCACACTCGTCGTCGTCTCGTCGGGTCTGTCGGCCGCAATTGCGGCAATGGATTTCTCTCTCAAGCGGTTAGAGCCATACCGCCGACTGTCACAGTATGTATCTCGTCTCTAATCTCTTTTCGAATGCTAATCATCTTCCCAGGGGCCGCGTGTCCGCCAATCACAGCCTGCTCCTAGACTATGTCAGCATGCCTCACTTCATTGCACCGCAGAAAGCTTTTCGTAACCGACATTATATCGTCATGGCAAGGTATTTTAGCCAGCGCGTTTGCGCGTGTGCTCAGACGCTGATGTTGTGGCAGTTCCGTAGCCACCCTGCTCTCCCTTGTCCTTTCTCCTCTCGCCTCTAGTGTCTTCGTAGTCCGTGCGGCGCAACTCCATCAAGGAATCTCAGGGTTCATCTCACAGAGTGTCGGTTTCTCCGCCCAATGGGATGCACTCATCCCTGCATACAACGCAGTCAATGCCGTCGCGTTAGTACCATTTCGTTTGCACTGTATTGTGCTCAAGGAGCTTTGTGGTAAATTGCAGGTCCATGTTTCTCTCTGAAGGCACACCGCCGCAGTATGTGTATGCGTCGTGGGCATTTCCTGCATTCGAACTCTTTTATGAACCCACGCCCGGCATATCTGATAACGGAAATTTCACGGTCGAGCTTCCCACCATCGTCACAGAGGACGGCTGTGAGGAGACGAACATTACTTACCAGGATCAGGGTCCGGGCAACTCGAGCTTCCGATATCTCGCGACGGTGACGGGCGTGAGGTCTGGCGCGACCTTCACAGTGGAGCTTCCGTGGGTCGCATTTCTCTCACTTGCATGATGATAGTCTGACTTTGAGCAGCGGCTTCGGTACGACACAGTAGTACGTCGCGTCTCCAGCATCTGGCGTACCAGCATCACTGACGTGTTTGGGCGCTGCACAGCAACGGGAGCATCGCGCCATTTAACAACCAGACGGATCCGCGGCGCCAGTCGTTCGTGTACACGATCTATACGCCCCTGACGGAGGACGAGAGCGAGAGCGATACAGCCGGACCCGCAAATATGTCTGCGATGATCTGCAGTCCGACGATTTACCTGCAGAACACGGTGGCCTTTATGGGTGCATCGACGCGCGAGGTGTGGGGGGTGCTATCACCGGCTGATTCCGTAAAACAACCCCTCGATATTCTCAACGGGTCTGCAGCTGCGTTCAATGGGTATTACTTTGATACGTCGAAGTATGGACCAATCGTCGGTGAGTAGTCGGATGCATGCTGTTGGGACCTGTTGCTAATGCGCGGACAGAAAACAGGAAGAAGGCGACAATGTTTGGCCTAGTCTCGGTGATGTATGAGGCGGGTGGTCACGATCGATTTGATGAACATGGTGCGGGCTGACAGTAATGTAGGCTGCGGCTGCGTTGCCTGGTGGGTTAGTAGAGGCATATGAAAGAGATATGCACTTTGAGTTCGGTGAGCTCAACTTAGGACCTTTCCATCATCGCACGTCTCACCTATCCGCGACACAGCAAGCGAAATCTATTCTCTGGTAAGCCTCGCATCCCGCTCACCAGCAGAATGCACACTTATCACAGATCACCCAGTACCTCTCCTCGATGGCGCGCACGACGTACTTCAACAATAACCAGCCGTCGGGGAGCCTGATCTTCGTCTCCTCCGTCGTGACGCAAAACCTGCTCTTCGTCTCGCCCATCTCTGCAGGATTCATGGCGGGAGTGCTCCTCGTGCTCGCGGCGCTCGTCGGCGGCGTGCTGCATGCGCACCGGCGCACGTTCGCGGGCATCGTGCTGCGGGCGGACCCGAGCACGATGGCGGGGCAGGGCATGCTGCTCGCGGGCGGGTCGGACGTCGCGCGGCTGCTTGAGAGCCCAGAGATGACGCAGCGCGAGATGAAGGACACGCTGCGGCGGCATCTGTGGCGGCTGGCGGGTGGGAAGGTGTGTGTGGAGGACGATGAGGGTGCGAGCATGAAGGAGGGAGGGGTGCCCGAGGAGGCTAGGTTCATGGGAGATGTCGCGTGATTGTGAACAAAATAGATCATTGTATTTGCTAACTTATTAACCCATTTTTCCGTAGTCTGTATCGATGTCTTTCATCTTAGTTCGCGTTCTCCGTCACTACTTGCTTCGCGATTCGGCGGTTCTGCAGAAGTGGCCGATGAAATGATCAAGTGATGGTCATGACCAATACTCTGACCTGTCAGGGCTACTAGCCAATTGAGATCAGACCGTGTTTTTGTAGTGACTTTGCTCCTCCTCCTCCTCCTCCTCCTCCACCCCCACTTCCACTTCCACATAATCAAGTACTCACTCAACACTCGACCTATATCTCGATGGTCATGATCTTGTGGGAGTCTTAGGACTGATTCAAGCATGGCTAGCCCCCGAGGCAACTGCAACCTCAAATGAACTTGGTCTTGCCGTCGAAATGGGCCTCCTGACGGGGGCAGCCCCGGTGCTAGGGAAACATCTCGGTCATTGCGAGAATAGCTTTCTTCTGGGCCATACTACCTTTTCTGATGTTGTCGGTCTCGGAAAGCGCGGCGCCTCTCACTCTCTGACGAGCAACGAACGCACGCCGTCTGGTCCAGACGACTCAGTGAGGCCTCCAAGGTTGCGACGTCTATCCGTCTATCCCGGATTTGAGGGGCATGCGTATCGATTCAGGCTTGGCGTGACTGCGCACGCTCGTCCGCTGCACAAATCCGATAGTCCTGCCATGCTGGTTTGCGCCATCCTGCAGGCGTACATCACTGCGTCTGGCTTGGTGGCATTCCGGTCTGAACGACATTTTCTGACCGTTTTCTCAGCATACTGGAACTTGTTACAAAACGTACAAAACGGATGCATACTCCGCAACGTGAGTTATTCGAGTGTGGCTCACAGGTGGTCCCAGGGAGCAGGAGCCCATAACTACGTGCGTGACAGAACAGTTTTCACGACATATGTGACAGAGGGGAATGTTAGGCTGTCGGATGACGCACGGGGAGAGCCAAATGGACCGTGGGTCGTCGCGCTCGTTGACTGGGACCAGGAGGGCGAGTGGCTTGCCGATCATCCCGAGCACCTGGCGAGTATCCCGTCTGTACGTTCGTCCATCCACATCGCCCTTCCTATCCCTCCCAATTTATATTAGGGCGCGCTTCCATTCCTCTCCGAGCGCTTATTGGCAATGGAGGGACTCTCGGGATCCTATGAGGACTCCTTCCCCGACGATCTCCAGTCCTTCGTCTGGATCTTCCTCTAGACCGTCCTCCGCATACTGGACGAGCGGCAGCGGCGCGAGCCAACCGAGGCTCTCCTACGGCAGAGCGATCTAAACTCTTGCACCAGCGCCTCGTCAGGGATAGCGTGATCAGGCTGTTCAAGGGCAAGAAAGGGACTGGCGCGTCCTCAGCGATCGGCCCGTGGATCCCGCTCGCGACGGAGCTGATTGCGATTGTGGAAGACCGCATGGCAGCAAGTGGCGTCAAAGGCGATTCTGCAGAAGTTACGAGAGCGCGCACCGGGCGTTATGTGGACGTTCTCGTTCGTTCGCTCGCTCCGGAATTGCTCCCCGTGACATGGGAATCCATCAATGCTCCCCCGAAGTAGAGGTTGATCTTGCAGGCGGCAATGTAAGTTTCCTGCCAACTATGGATTGCTTTCGTTGTCTCTGACTACCTTCTTCGTTCATCAGGTCATGAATTCGTGTATGGTCTATGAATAGTACTGAGGCGATGCTGAAGAACATTGACCAGGAGTCCTACCCGCAGACCGTCAAGTTGCAAGACAATCTCCACATCCTTCAGGAGAACTTGCAACCGGCTACCTCCAAGCTCGCCTCATGCGATATCGCCGGCTGCAGTGCCTCCACCGAGGCACGGAACCCATGGAACAACTCCAGCACAGCCTGGAGGCTCTTACGCGCCGCGTCTCGCTCGGCCGTGAGACGAGCGATCTTCAAGTTGGCCTCCCGCTCTGCTCCAACGGCGGTAGCTGCGTGGCGACCGTACATGAGCAAACGAGAGGTCACCACACGCGATGTCTGATTGCGTACCGTAGGTATAGTGCGTCGCTGGCCCAGGCTGGAACTGACGAGGGCCTGCTGGAGCCTGTGGGTCACCGGCATACCACGAGGTGTCCTGAGCGGTGCCTCGGTACTCTGGGTACACGCTGCCAGTGGCCCTTTGCGTGTGCTCGGGGTGGACAGACGGCTCTGGCCAGTCCCGGTGCTGGACCGGCGGGCCCGGCCAGACGGTAGGGGGCGGGGCGCCAGTGTAGTGCGCATATGCCATAGAATTGAAGTGCGATGGCGCAGGAAGGGGATGGGGCGCATGTGCCGGCATCGACTGTCCATAGTATTCCGCCGACTGTGATCTGCCGATGTCGGGATTGACATCTAAATTGTCGTCAAGATCAAGTCGGGGTTAAGGGCATTACACCCACCAGATCGCCCAGGGAACGCAGGGGGGTTGTACTGAGGGCCAACTCCAGTGAGATACTCTGGAGCTGTGTTTGTCGTCTGGTTGTAAGCGGTCATTGAAGAGTATTGGAGGGTGTGAGGACCAGGCGTTGGCCATGCTCAGCCTTATATAGTATGTATATGCCAGTGGATATGTATATCGCAGAAGTGGAGCCCGACGGACGGCGCAGCCGCCGGCACCGACAGCTCGAAATCCCGGAAAGGCGTCATGTCGAGTGCCTCCAGCGATGGTATATGGTGAGCGGCGATCCTCCGAGTCGAGTGAACTTCCTGAAGGGATCCGCATTGTGTGGTCGTGTTGACAAGTCTGCGCCAGGCTGCTGGTCGAGCCCTCTGGTCGTCCTTCTGGCACGACTACAACCAGGACTAGGCAAGGACTAGGTACCAAGACCCGCGCTCTCTGCGCCAAGGCCTTCCCGCGCCCCTCAGGCTCTGATCTGCGCACTCACATGAACTCCCACTCGGGCGGCAAACATAAGCGCCCCCTCCTGTGTCTCCCCTGCGCACTCCCCACCAATTCCCCACCGACTCAACGCGCTGCAGCGTTCAAGTGCCCGTGCACGAAGTCCTTCACCGTGCGCTCAAATACAAAGCGCTACCTGCGCACTCACGGCGTCCTGCCCTCAAGCACCGCACAGGCACCAAACGCTCCGCCCCGCCCCCGCCCTATCCGCTGAGTTTGACAGGGCGACGACTCGGATCAGGACGACCCGGACGAGGGCAAGGACGACGGCGTGCGTGCCTTTCCCGTCTCCTGTTCGAAGTACGGAGGCCCGCCCGGTTTCTCATTAGCTTGCAACTATCCAATCCTATCACATACAGAACGACTATCTCATGTGCAAAGGTCTGCCACGGAATAATCCTATCAAATCCTGACGAGAAATATCTCCGCCTTTACATGACAATTCACGCACGACATCAAGGCTCATCCTTCCCAACCTGTGCGGCGATATTGGGCTCATTTTGGACACGCTCTTGCAACGTACGTAGATCAAGCCGGTGACCCGTACATCTGAGGTAGGATCCTCATTCAATACATGACGGCGAAAGCAACATTGGCACCACTGCCGGAACGTAGGAAGGTAGATTGCGCACCACGTATGAGCAGTCCAGTGCCCGACACTTATTCACGCGGCGTTCAAGATAGCTACCGCGTTGTCGGGCTCTCCCACCCTTTGCGGATGCTCGTATAGCGACTCGATGCTCCTCAGTTCCAGGAATCGAAATGTCTAGGAGGGTTTTCGGGATTGGCACGGGATCCCCTGAGTGTGCCGCGGCATAGAAGTTGGAGTCTCCAATGCTATATACTTCGTAGAGTACAAGCCATCACTTCTGAGCAATCCAGTGCTCGCTACATTTTATAGCAGCATTCAAGAGCTCCACTGCTTTGTCAAGTTCTTCCGCGCTGTTCGAATACATGTCCAGCAAATCGTCGAGCTCCTTGAATATTTCCCCGACGTTCGTCTCCACACTGGAAGAGGGCTCTTTACTTTCACTCTTGCTGCCGCCTATTATAACTTCCGAGATTGACGGCGATCGACTATCGGGAACCGATGCGCCCTCGCCACCGTTCACCACCATCGCATCGCCAGGTTGCCACTTGCAGACCGTCGCTTTGGTCTTCGAAACGTCGCACGCACCACACGCGATCGCTCCCTCCCGCAAAACGCACTCAAGCGAGCGATCCACACACCTCTTGCACGGACTGCCCGCGCGCGCGACCTGCAATCGCAACGTCCGATCTCGTCACGAATCGACAACACGAAGCGCAAGACACACACACCTGGGCATTCTCCAGCTCCTCACGTTTCCGCCCCAGCTGCGTAGACATCCCGGCTTTCGCTTGTGCGTGCCGTCTGCTGTGCAACGACGGCTCTGCGCTGTCGGGCAGGTCCCGGGAGGGCCGGGTCCTGGCCCGCTCTGCCCCCACACACACGGTGGACTTCGTCTTGAGCGCCTTGCACGCCTCGCACATGTGCGCACCCGCCTTCAAGATGCACTCAATCTTCTTGTTCGCACATCTGTTACATGGGCCCCGTGCGCGTCCGAGCTGTGATTCAGGACGTCAGGGCTCGCCCTCGGGTGTGCGCAAGATATCGAGAGACGCACCCGGGCTCTGCTCGCCATGTCCTTGAGTTCATCCACCGTCAGCCGCTGTCTCCTCCGGCTCTTTGGCGAGCGCTGGAAGGTTTCCTCCTCCCTCAGAATCTCGGCAAGCTTGAAACTCGGACGGCGCGGATGGCGGAGACGCGCACGCAGCTGGTCTTCGGAAGAGATGGTCGGCAGGGTAGCATCGGGCGCAGAGTTCTCAGAGCTAGGGGGTGGATTTTTCGACACGGACGCACTACCTTGTTCGATTCCGGATCCATGGTGCTTGCCATCGGAGTCAACAGACGGGGGTGACGGTTTTCTGGGACGTTTGGGATCGGGGTTGGGGTCGTCTGATGACCGGCGCTCTTCACGAGACATTCAGAAGAAATGATGTGGGAAAGTGGTCGCCGAAGTTTGTGGTATCTGATCTGAGGAGGATCCGCGGGCACACTGAGTAACGATGATCAGAGAATGGGATAGCGATATAAAACGCTCGAAGACTGACACCCAAGAAGGACCGCATGTTGACGTCTGTTGCTGCTTGTTGACCGTGGACATGCCTGCTAGCGCTCGTGTGACGGAGACAGAAATCGCAACGCGTGTCTGAGTAAAGACCGTCGCGGAGCATGGACACGCGACGCCCTAAAATATGATCTCCCAGCGTTGGGTATTGCGATGCAAAGCAAACGTCTCGTTCCTGGCGTATATTGGACACTCAGACGCACAGGCAAGCCACTTGTGCTGACTGCAAGGCGTGGAGTGGCTGCGCATACGTATACTTTACCACGACTCAGGGACAGGTCATGAGCACCAGAGGCCTTCTGAGTCGTCGTCTCGAGGCGATACGGTCGTCGTGTGGGGTGGCAAGAACTTAGTTCACTTGAAGGTCGCGGCGCTGCGTCCTACGTTGTCCGACAAGAGGTAGCAACGTGAGAGGGTAGCACGCGGTCATTTCTTGCACTGGATAGTAACTGGTGTTATTTGCCATCTGTTTCCAGCGACGACCGAGCGCCTGTTGAGTCCGATAATCGCTTCACGGAGTCAAGGGTTCCAACTATGATACTGCAATCGAGCACGAGCCATGATTGTATGAATGGAATACAGGCAGAGAGCATCAGAGAATACACGAGGCAATGAGAGGTCCATGGGATTACACGATGGAAATCTTTCAGCGAATCTGGCCTGCGGTCACTGGAGACGATTGGCGGGTGTGACTTTAGCGAGGTAGATTTTGCAAAGGATATACATATGCGACATACAAAAAAGATGATCAGCAAAGGAGCCTAACAGTGTGGGAGGCTGTGGAGTTGCAATGGCCGATGTTCTGCCCAAAAAACGGATGAGCGAGGTCTGCAAACATGTCGAGGAACACACCTTGCTCAAGAAGAGGAAATGTTTGAGTGCGGGAAAACGAACGTGAGTGGAGCGCCCAGAGACCATTTCGACACTATTCAGGAAGGACGACGGGTCCATGGATCTGCAAGAAGATATGACAGAAAATTCTTGGAAAGAACGCAAGGTCGACGGTGGAACAAGAGCTGCTGCTGTTCAGTTGAACAAGGTCATACACGGAAATGGGGCGCAGGGGGCGGAAGCAACCGTGACAGAAGTATGGTGTTCTAGAAAGCGAGACGAGAAGTTGCCGCGACACAAAGACGGACACTGCTCGATGGGATGAGCTGGTTCTCAATGTCATTTAAGGTCACACTTACCCTGATGAGAAGTGGTATCATTCAGCATCTTCGAGGGGAGACGAAACCGATTGTTGAGGAGCTCTGCACCACAGCAGGTCATCACCGATGATGTCGGTCAAAGCATCCACGTCATCCGGAGTAACCTTGCAACCGTGCAAAGCGAGATGGCAAGCGGGATACGGGCCTTCCCACCTCGCAGCCAGAACGGAGAGCGACGCCTCGAAGGGAGAAAAGCCGTCGGCGATGTCCTCGAAATCGACTTCGAAAATCACCAGGAGCTCCAAGGAAGGGAGTGGTGGCGGAATGTCGGCATGGGCGCGCGAGTGAACGTCATAGAGGAGTTTGAGAAGGTCACAAGCAGCAGCTCCTTTTGCGGAAACTTCCAGGACCTGAGGAAGTATGGAAGTCCAGGTGCTCGCCTTGATGATGGCAGTGCCGATGTTCAAGACACGCACCCCAGAGAGTGGCAAGCAAGACAAGACTGCTCTCGCTATGACCCCTGCTTCTTCTGCAGCGCGTTCCTCGTTCGCTCCCCAGTTCATATGGTGCAGGCTCAGATGCACAGAACCGGTACCACCCGAGCGTTGAGAAGATGGATCTACGGTGAGATGGACGTGAGTCTCTCCGTCCTCGTCCATGTGCAGAAGGGTCAGAGTGTGGTAGGAAACGCCGGCGTCAACAGCCGTCTTGACATGAGGATAAAGCATCGCCTGAACTAGTCCGACAAGTTCAGGGACGGTGTGTTCTTCATAATCGAGGACGGGCTCCAGCTCGAGGATCAGGCAAGCCGGAGCGTAGATCAGCCTGGTCGCCCAGGACAAAGAGAGAACTCCTCCACCGAGACTGAGATGAGTTAGACAGGCAAATTCTACCGGGGTGACATCGAGGGAATCGATATCAGGAAGACAGTCTTGGATTGACAGCTCCTGAAGGTTGGGTAACAGGCGTAGAGTTTCGACCATCTCTGCCGTTGTCGCCCATAGACACGCAAAATCCATCAGACTGAGCGAGGTGAGCGAGGATGGGGGCGAGAATGATGACATTGTTAAGAAATTCGTCGCTCCGACAATGTCCAGATGACGGAGACTTGGCAGATATTGGGCATGGAAGAAAATGGCTGGGACAGGTATGCGCTCGCTGATGGGAGTGACGAAGGTCTTGAGCGATTTGAGAAAAGGAAGACGGGAGTTCGTGAGATGCTTGATTAGCTGTACTGTCGGCAGTCCGCGTTCTTCCGTCAGATTGACTTCGGAAGCCCGCGCCAAAGAATCGAAGGCGAGAAGGACAGCGTCGGGTTGAATGTAGTCTCTTGCCACGTCCAATGTGTCCACATCAATGATTATCGGGATCGGATTGGAGTGCTGCAACGCGACCCTCGTCCACTCCACGCTTTCTAGCGGGATGTATGCCCACAAGTCTCTACACGCATACGCGTCGCGTCGCCAGTGCTGGGATACGTGTGTGACAGCGAGCCACCGCGGAAACGTTCCGGCCTGACGATATTCCTTGAGCTCATGGATACTAAGGGGCAAGTACGCGAAGATTTCGGTGAGTGTCTCGGATGGTAGGCGCGAGATGGGGGGCTGTGTGTCGATAGGCATATATGAAGTGGTATGAGAGACAGCGTCGACCTCGCCGGTGTTTTCCAGGGCCTCTGTGGTCATTCCTGTGACAAAAAGTGCCATCTCCTGGATATATGCGTTGGATATGAGACCTGGCACTATTTCCACGTTGAAGACAGCCTACGGCGTTTGAGAAAGTCAGTACTGACCGTCATGATCTCGGTCAAAAATGGGATTGAAAGTCTTGATGACAGAGTAAAGGGAACAGATACTAAGAAAGGAAGAATATGAGAGAGTCAGCAAGGTGATGGTGGTGTAAGGCGAGTCGGACAAGCAGCAAAGCTAGCGAGCAGGAATTCAGGATTTGTTGACACCTGTTTGGTTCGCCTAAACACGTGCTCACGACGCGTCGCGCCTGCCAGTGGCTTGCGCGCGTTCGGTCACTGAGTACGTCTTCCGCATTGTCACTGTATATTCCCATCCTGAATATCTGACATATGTCCAACTGTACATTTAATCCATCTCGCTCTTGCACGTCGCAGGAGAAAGACGAACCTCTATCGTTGCTATATCAAGCCCATTTCAATACATCTTCGTCACTCGGGCCCACTGGTCCCGATGATGCAGCAAGGTTACACTGATGAAAGACGCGAACTTGACCCGGCCCAAACACACCAACAATAGAGTGCATGACCCCGCGATTGTGGAAAAGGACAAGGTCCTTCTCGCGCCAGTCATGCGGGTAGACGAGCTACACGGCCGACAATCAGTACAATGTACGAAGTAACGTACGACCACCGACACCTACGCTCGGCGCAATGCCAGGACGCTGCATCTTGTACAGCAAGTCTCGAAGCTCCTTCAAGTCCGTGAGATGCGCGCCATCGGGGTACAGCGCACCTTCGCGCTTGGCGCCCGCTGGGAGTGGTGCAATGAACAGCTCCTGTACGCCGGCCGGATGCACCTCAAAGTGCAGAGCGCCCGTCACAGGGTTCTTCCAGAGCTGTAAATGGCGCACGTCAGTTCGCTCGATAAAACAAGGCGCGAAGTAGGAATGACTCACTACGGGATATACTTTCACGTCCTCTTCTTTCCAGTCCGCGAGCTCCGAAAGCGGCTTTTCCTTACCCTCAGTTTCGAGGCCAAGCCCCGTAGTCATCGCACCCGCAGTCGACATCCACTCGTACGCGTGCGGCGCATACCGTACGCGTGCGCGGACCGCGACGCTCTTCAGCTCCGACGGCAGGATCTCGAACATCGTGCGTCCCGAGATGAACGCCGTCGTGCCAAGCGACACGGGTAGCTCGTCGCCCGTCCCATCTTCATATCTGACGACTTGCTTGGGGCCCTGCGGAACGGAGATCCCATAGAGCGTCGTGACCTGCGGCGGCTCGAGCGCGTAGAGCGCAGCGTCGATGTGCCAGCGGTAAAAGCGCGTGAAGCCCGCGGCCTCGTCTTCGGCACTGAGGTGCGTCTGGTGGAAGTTCTTGTGGGATGGGTGCTGCAGCTCGGCGACTGCGATGCCCTCGTGGTCGTGCACGGTGCCGTGGCCGATGAGCTGCACTTGCGGGACGCGCGGGATGGTTTTGAGATAGGGGTGTAAGATCGACCGCTTTGCGGTCTCGGTCTTATTGTTTCCGTGGCCGTAGATCTCGGTGTCGGGATCAAACACCTATGACGGGTTGGAGGTGGCGATGAAAGGATCGCAATTACACATACTTTCGTCAATGCGTACTGTTGCTCTGGTGAGAGCTCGCAGTTGCGGAAAAGTAGAGCATCGTGCTGTGATGTCGCGACTTCAGTGACCACTTTTCACCGACAACGTGCACGGCGTACCTTGTACAATAAGACACGTATCTCCTCGAGCTCCTCTGGGCTCAACTTTCCCGGATCGACTCCTTTGACCTCCTTTCCGAACTCAAGGAAATTTGACGGGTCTGCCGACGGTGGGAGAGGTAAAGGCTCGAGCTCGATAGCCATGATAGTGATGGAGCAAGATGGGAATCAAAGGCGCCGAGGAAGCACACCAGCCAGGTCCAGCCTGCGGCTCGAGAGTCTGACATCAGATTACCTATTCCGGTCACGAGAAGAAAAGGAGAGGTCAGAGTCCATTCGCTGTGTGGTGACAAGAATTGACACGCGTGATGCTTCCGAGCAGTGAGCAGAGGGGACTGGACGAGGGCACTTACACGCTCAAACAGCGGCACCGGCACACGATTGCCTTCTTTGATCATCGGGGGAACACCGCACGAGATTATATTGACCGCGTTATCTACATTCACGGTGTCCAGGGCAACCAGTAAGAATTGATACAAAGCAGCCAGGAATTCCGGAGGGTGAAAGAAGCGAATAATTGCCGAAACGATCAGACAAGAATGCATGTCCGAACGGGAGAGTAGCGTACGCCCGCGCACTAATTGGCTTGGCCGGGAGTAGGGAAACGAAGGGCCTGGTTGCGATCCTAAATGTGTCGCATTATGATAACATTCCCTTGCCACAAGATCACGAGGACGTCTTGGTGCATGTCCAGGTGCCTAAGCATGTTCTCTGCAATTCGAATGGTGAAGCTTGAAGACAAAAGACGCACGCACCCAAAATCCGAGAACACGTCATATCAGCCAAAGACGAATCTGCTGTCACTGCGGCCCACGTTGAGACTGAAGTCGTTGCAAGCGCCGAATCCCATGTTCCACGCGAACGCGTAGTTCGTACGCTTGTCCTTCGGAAGCGTAGTCTCTTCACGGATGGGACTAGATACACGGGAAAGAATGACAAAAAGCGAATATGTCTGCCGATGACTCAGATACTGTAGCACGGTGAGAGTGGGGTGAAAGGCACGTATGTAGGTGCAAGACAAAAAGACAAAGAAACACAAAGGCTGAGGTCGTCAGCACCATGTGGCTCCGTTCCCACGGCTATCTCCATAAAACTTGACGTCCCACTTCGATTCAGTAGTATACCCTCCGTCTCTCTGAACTCTTGGTGGAACAAGCCCATACTCGAAAATTGCACACTGTTTGTTCACTTTACCCCGTTTGATGCAGTCGTCCCACTGACCAGAAATCCTGTAATCCATAGTCTTATATCGAGAAAGTTTTAATTCTTCGCTGCGTCAAACAACCCGAAGTGGACATAGCTCGAGGCTCGCAGAAGAATCTCAGAACTCCCAAATGACGAGCACTCATTCCCGGCCACCCATCTCTCGCTTACCTGTTGAACTATTATCCGAGGTGTTCTGCTACATGCCCGTGGACGTTGTCATGTTAGATACTCGTCGACGCAATACCTTCCCCAGCTGGTTCGCCGTCACTCACGTCTGTCGCCACTGGCGCCGTGTTGCATACGCCTGCCCGGGTCTATGGCTGTTCATGCCGCTGGAAAGCCTAGAGTGGACCAATGTCGCCTTGGAGAAATCAAAGCCAGGTCCAATTATCATTCTTGCAGACACGATCGACTTTCTATTTGGTAAATCCGAAGATTACCACGACTGGATCTTACCCGAGGCACTCGAAGTCGCCTTCGGATCCGTGTACCGCGCTGTTGAAATCGAATGGAGTGCGAAATGCGAAACAGAGGACGAGCAGGCCATGCTGGTACGCCTGCTCGCCGTCCTCCTTCGTTCCGCGGCTCCTCTTTTGGAGTCGCTCAATATCTGGTTTGAGGTCTACGAAGATATCCAAACCTTGGATATCCCGGACGGATTGTTCTTAAACTGTCCTCTCCCTCAGCTCCAAACCTTGGATATTTCGGGAAGCATAGCACTGGGTGAATCGCAGCTCTTTCGTTCGTCGTCCCTGACATCCTTAAGGATGTATGAAGTAGATGTACGACGCATCTGGCCCACGACCGGCGATATGATCAGTAGCCTGCGCGATCTTCCTCGTCTCGAAACCCTTGAATTGAACCGGTGTTTCTCTTCGATCGACCCATCCGCTCCTGCCATCGTCCTTCCGTGTCTTACACGCCTCATCTTACTCGGAGATTTCGCCCCAGTGTCACAAAGCATGCATCTCATATCCAGCCCTATCCTTCGAACACTAGATGTCACGATTCGCCTCAAACATGAAGCCGCACCGTCTGTACAAGAGAAAGTCGAAACACTCCAGGCACTGTTTATGTCTCGTTTCTCTGCAGCTCACTCTGCACGCAACTCGTACCGATCGTGCCAGATCCAGACTTCGGACCCGTATCTCCTTCTAGACGTGCAAATCCAGGCCGAAGACCCGCAGGTCGCCGGCCCTCATCTTCCTACCCGCCTTCTCCTGACTCTGTCGGTCGAAGTCGCAGACGATGTGGACAGGGGGTTAGGCGACGACCCTGAATGGGATATCGCGAAGGAATTCTCCCCAGTCGCATTCAAAGCATTGCCACTCTCCGGTGTGCGTACACTGGCTGTATCGCATGATCACGAAGGTGATAACTTCGATTGGGACACAATCCTAGAGCAATGGGTCGAGGTGGAAAATCTCATTGTATCTACTTCTGCCGCACATTCTCTGTTGGCTAGTATGCACCAAGCTTGGCTCTTGCGATCCCACTCCCTTCTGGAGTCAAATCTTACCTCTGCCCCTCCGACCCTCCCTCTTCCTGCCCTCGCGCACCTCACTATCGAGCAGCTGGATTTTATCGCCAATGCGGAGGAGTACAAGCCGTCCAGTTTTGCGTTGATGCAGGGCGTTCTGGAAGGGAGGGCGGACGGGGATTTCCCGCCCTTCAAGCTCGTGTTGCGCGGATGTACGCTTACTCCAGATATGCTGTCGTCGCTTTCCCGCAGCATCAGCGACGATATGTTCGAGCACGGCACTTGCGAAGTCAGGGAACACAAATTCGTCGACTGGGACGATTCTCTGTCCTCAGATTCCCACACTTCTTCGGCCATGTCTGACTCAGACTGAATACTCTACTATGTGATGAGTGTGTTCCATCGTGAGTCTTCGTCTCAGACATTCACTGACTTTCGCTAAGTATGACAGTAGGTGAACGCGACCAAGGTGGGATCTTCCTATGTCTATTTTTCATCACCTGAATCTGTGATTAATCATGAGTGTCAATAAGACGACGACCTGAGACAACAAGTCTGCGCACGCGGATAACAATCGGGATAGGCCATCGTTGAACATGTTTGAGCTCCCCCTCGGCACCCACGCACAGAGGATATGATCATCTGTCATGGTGGGCATAGTGCGGCATGTCAGGGACACGGTGCCTTCCACCGCCTTCTTTTTCACGGCCCTCTGCATACCCAGTGTCTCGAGCAGCATCTCCCTGACCGTTGCCAATTTGTTGTGCGAGCCTGAAGCGGGGATGCTTGGTAGATTGCGACAGCATCGTGACGATGTTCTAAAGACTCAAGAATCATTACAGCCCATGCGCGGCCGATCCAATCGCAAGCCATCCAGGCCGTCTGCTGTGCATGAAGTCTGTTGAAGATATCGAAAGTCGGAAAAGACGCAAGTTCCTACATGCGTGGACCGGACAGCCTGAATTTCGTCCTATGCCTTTCTGTGTTCGAAGAGTCTGCCGATCACCACCTCATCCAGAGGCTAAGTTGTCTTGCAAAGCTATTCGTCGTCCTCGAGCAACGCGAAGAAGGGGAAGATAGAGAAGAAGTCCGTCCGAGCAAGTCGCCGTGGGAATTTGCGCTCATTGGCAGGCCCCGCGGGCGGCGTCCTTCAACTCTCCCAGTCGATTAGAGCCTAAACACTTCACATTAACTTGCGCTCAAGGTCCCCCGTCTTTCCGCTGTCAGAAATTCGACCCTTCCCATCTTTCTAGGATATCAATTCGGCAGAACAGAGATCACGGCATGTTGACATTCTAGGACTTTGAAACCTGATCACAGAGCCAGCCCAATGACGTGCGGCATCGTTGAAACGATGGTGAACTTGCATGTAGCTAGAGGGGACTCAGGGGAGGATGTAGCTCAACATTAACGAGTATATAAAGCCAGGCAGGCCACCTGGACGATACTAAGGACTGACTGAGACCCACTTACATCTCGAGTCCACCACAATGCACTGGCAGCTTCTAATCTTCCTCCTCGCATCGACTCTGCTCGCCGCAACCACCAACGCACGCCCGTTAAGCATAGAAGGTCAGCCAGCTCTCGTATTATCCTGCTCTCGTCGCATGCTCACAATCCTAGCAGAGGACAATTACCCGCGCATCGGATCGTGCTGGCTCAGGCGCGACACCGGTAACTCGACCACCACCACATCCTGCGACTCCGGGTCTTCGACCTCGTCCACCACATCTCTCCCGTCCAGCTCGAGCCTCATTCCAACTTCCACGCCGTCCTTCACACCGACGTCTTTGTCCCCAGCCCCTTCTGCGACCGCGTGCGCCGCCGTGCCCGAGTGGGGACAGTGCGGAGGAATTGGTTACAGTGGGCCGACGGTGTGCGCGAGCCCGTACAATTGTAACTTCCTCAATACCTGTGAGCATCAGCACTGTATCGCGCTTCCGGCTTCGTGTTCATTGCTACTTGATGCAGTTTATTCTCAGTGCTACTGAGTACTCGACTTTTGCAACATTGCGTAGTCATTTGTTCGCAACTTGGTTCATCGTAGTCCAAATGATCACACGATCCTAGCGTGACACTCCGCGGCATTGGTTGTAATTATCAGCGACCTGACAAGCTTATTTTGTCCCGTGAGTATGGATACTATTGCGGCAGAAGATCTTGATAGGCTTGCGACCGTCTTGTGCTCCCCCTCGGAGCCTGCATCTTGTTGTAGGAGACGGACAGAACTCGAGCGCAATCCGGGCCTCGGGGCCACAATGGTATTGAATGATATTACAGTCGACGGAAAGCTGAATAATTCTCGACTATCCAAACTACTTGCAGAATCGATCAAACCACTCGATGATCGAACTGGCACTCTGCTCCTTCGCCCATCCTACGACCCTGATCAGTCCCTCAGCCCGGAGGAAATATAAGAGAAAATACGCACTCTCTAGCGGGACGTCCATGTTCCCGCGCAAGGCAAAGCCATGGGCAACTTTGGAGAACACTTGGATGTGGTAGTCGGCCTTGTTCTCGACGAGTATCTCTTCCGCGCGGTGCCTCGACTCGCGGGAGAACGTCTCGTCAATCTCTGCAAATCCACAGGGTCGGGAAAATACAGTCTGGAGCGAGAAGGGAGGTGAGCGGACCTGCGCATGCCATCAAGAGAGGACCTAGCATAAAGCGAGGTCAGAAAGGTCGGTGGAGCACAGTCGCTTGGCACGGCACTCACTTTTGAGGGCCTTGAAATGAGACTCGTCGATCATGGAGGGGTGTCCGAACGCGGCTGACATCGTGTGAGCTGATCAGGAACTGTGCAGGTGGACAAACGCGAAGCCGACATACCGACCGTGAGCCACTCGGTCGCAGCCAGAGTCATGACGTCTCTGCCACCGAAGCAGTAACCTGTCAACCGTGATCACGATCAGCGGTGCGCGCGCACGGATGCAGAGAAACACGTACCGACTGTCGCGTACTTGGTCGTGGGCAGACCTAGCATCGGGAACTCAGTGTCAGCGACGACCGGGACCGTAAAGCGATGTCGAACGCACCATAGCGCTCCTTCACGGCATCGACCCAGACCGGCACTAGCGGGTCCGCACGCTCGCGAATGGGCTTGATCCACGACCAGATCTCGAAGTTCGGTTTGGTACGGCGGACCTGGATCGGCTCTCCAAAGAAGAGGTCGACAGCGACGACAAGATAGCCTGGCCAATCACGAATCAGCCCGCGTCCAAGATCAACCAGAGAGGACCTTACCTTTGGACGCGAAGTAGTCCATGATGAGCTGGCTGTTGATGAAGAACGGGCCAAAGACGTCGGGCCAGTAGAAGATGATACGCTCGTACTTGTCCGCCTTGGTCGGCGGGTACGACACGTACATCTTCGCGCCAGCGAGCTCCTCCACGACGCCCTTCGCCTCGCCGGTGTGCTGGACGAACTTGGTGCAGCACTCGCCGAGCGGTCCTGCCAAAGCGCGGTTTTCAGATGCCATGTTGATTGTTGTAAGAGTAGAATGTGTGAGACGGGGAAATATTCGAGTTGGTGATGTAGGATCCAAGGAATTGCTCGAGCTATTTATCGGGCTGGCGGCGGGGGCGGTGGCTGCAGTTCATCGTACGAAGCACCAGTGCAAGCAATCGCAACAGTGCAAGCAATCGCAACAGTGCCAGATGCAGCAAAATTCATGACGATGAAGAAGCTAGGAAGACGGAGTGTGAGATTCGTGAGATTCGTGGGGAAGATGAGATCAGGACCTGATTAGATTTGGTGACTCTGTAAGCCAGCGCTGATGGGCGCGCTCGGGCGCGCAGCGCTTCCGTCAGCAAGTTCGAAGGAGTTGGAGTGGACTTGCAGAGCCTTCAACGTTCTTTGACGACAAAATTAGGTGAAACCTGTGTAGATAACGCAATGAGAATGACCACCTCCACCTCTGAGGCGATGGCACGACAGGCGATGGCAGGCGATGGCACGAAGGGCTTCGCACTGGCTTCGCCTCCTGGTTGTCGACGGCACGTAGATCTTGAACAGATCTGAGACACTCATACAGTGAGGTAAGCCGTTTTACGAGTAGGAAAAGTCCTGCCTTCAATTGCACTTGGTACTTACATAGCGTCGCGCGTCGCGCATCAGCAAAACCGACAAATCGTGGCAAGGCCTTGCAATGGCCTTGCAAGGGCCATAATTCCCGCAATCCCGGCCATAGGCCTCAAGATGGTGAGCTCGATTACCAGGCCATATATTGTTGCTCACTATCTTGCCATACACGGCAATGCTACCGGCTTTCTCGCAATGTCACTCGGGATCTGGCAAGGCATGGGGAGGTACGATGGTTATTATATTCATTGTGGCCCATTGCATGGTATTACACGAATTATAAATACATCTGAATTTGTTATGTACATGCAAAACGAGCCTCTATGCACAGGCAAAGGGATGACCGGCAGTGCTCGAGAGAAGGTCGACGCATACTTGACGCATACTGCACGAAAAATAGTAAGAACATTGCCAGTCCGCCTAGGCGTCAGAAAGACCATGAGTTGGGAAAGTGTGAAGGCTCAGATGTATGCTGACTGGGACGTAGCAAGTGCTGCAATCACGCGTGTTTCTCAATCGACCAGCTATTGTGATTGTAAATCCGTTGAGCGGATGCGGACGCGATGCTACCGTGTTCTCGCTCTGGTGCAGGTACGCAATCGCTAGAGTGTTCATCAGTGTAAGGCACGCAAGGCTGATAGAAAGTCGGTATACGCACATAGGCAGACGAGCTAAGATGGAGTAGACGGCAATGGTACGGACCTCCCGTACCTCCTTTGGGGCACCATTCCCAAACCAGTTCTCGGCCTGGTAAATCCACTGGGGATGCCATGAGTTCTCGGATGGCGCATATATGCATGTGAAGAATACATGAAGGTCAATTTCTGGTTTTGTCTTCGGATAACAACGCACCACCAAAAAAACTATCTACGCTACTGAAGCGACAGGTGCGCGGTAGTTTCAGCTTAGCGGGACGTCAATATTGGTCAGATGCGTGCGCACCTCACAGAATATGGTCACTAGACCGCGGTCCTCGACGGTCGGCACGATGTCGGAGTGAACGGATGGCGGGGATGGCGAAGGCGGCGCTGTGGTGACCATGGGCTCGAAGGTGGAGGTGGAAAGTGGGGCGAAAGGAGACAATCAGAGGACGTTCGCGAGAGTGCGGTATATGTGGGGAACGCGCATTGTTTGCACGTTGTTTGTTCGGGGCTCCTGCGACGTCATCGAGGGCCTCGCGCGTACATCGACTCGGTCCCGCCGATGACTTGGACGCAGACGACTCGGTCCCCTCACAGCTCGGACAGCACAAAGAACTCCGACAACAACCATGACGGCTCGCTCCAAGACGACAACATGCACAACAGCAATGTCTGAGACACACGGACAATGAGCAGGAAACCGAGGGGGACAGATGCACTGCCGAGGACAACAAGGACACCGCAGACGACGAGGGACACCGCAGATGACGAGGAGGATGGTGGCGAGGAGGATGGGGACGACGGTGACAAAGATGACAAATGCGGTTTGTCGTATGAGGAGGGTTACGAGGCCTTGTAATGTACATACCATAGCGAGAAAACGTTGCAATTGGGCCTGTACCGATGGTGAGCCATGGTGGCGCATTGTACAGCATGGCAAGGCCGTGGCATGGCGTGTCTATGACATGGCGAGGGACGTTGAGTGTGACGACACACATGGCAAGGGATTTTGAGGCCGATCGCAACGCGCCAGGTCTGGCAATCTCAGACAAGGCGTGGGGAAACCGGCCCGGCCCGGCCAGACCCGCAAGGGTGTACAAGGTTTCTGCAGGTTTGCTGATGCGTCCCTCAGGCTACCATGAATCATACCAGGCCCTGTTCAATCCCGCCTCCTAGGACCTCAGGGATCCGACCAAATCTTCGCAGTACCTGGCGTGCTGGACTCTCGGCATCGTCCGGGACCCACCTCCGCTCGCCAGGCGTTGGCCTCGCGCGCTACTCTGATGGCTCTGCATTCCAACATTTTCTCTGGATCCTGATTTCCTGGAAACGGTGACAGGGAAACATGCTCGACTCACCTTCCAGTTTGAGGTCAAATGGCATGTTTATCCAGCGTTCGTTTTGGGCGCTCGTGTCACCTCCCCTCGGCCAGCGTTCGGCGGATAGGCGTCAAGCAGCTTCTATCTGCAAGCATTGCTATCTGATCGCTGCCACACCCACCGACCCGCCTACGCATTACCATCACCAGCATCTCCCCTCATAATGTCCTCGTCAAGCGAGAGCTCTCACTCGCACAATTCTCTCGATCTGATCACCTTCACAGGTGGTCCTGACGAGGACGTATCGATCTTTCTACGTGATGTCAAACGAGTTGCCATTCGCCAAGGGGAGCTCGATGATGATGACTGGATCAAGCACTACATCGAGTCTTGTCTCTCTGGAACTGCGCTGTACTGGTTCCTCGAGCTAGATGATGAAGCTTTGGATTCTTGGAGATCCATCCAGAGGGCGTTCGTACGCCGATTTGCCTCCAAGCCTGCTGCACCCGCACCCCCTGTGGCGCAACCAGCACCCGCAGTCCCATCGCAGCCAGCTGAAAGCACCCGCTACACCCGTTCATCCAATCCCTCAACCCAACCCGCCCCCTCGCCCACGGTAGTCCCCGAACCCGAACCCACGGCAGTCCCGCCAGAGCCCAAGCCCGAGCCCGAGCCCGAGCCGATCGTGCCACATCCCTCGCCTTTCCACCCCACGTCACATTTTCAGTTGCCGCGGGACGCTTCCCCGGGCCATAGAGTGCGTCCCTACTCGTCATCGTGCTGCATCGGCCTACTCAATACAGAATTTAGTATATGACGGTCGGTGATTCTGGTGATTCCCCCTCGGTCCATATATCCAGCGATTGTTACTGATGAGATGCAATTTCTACGTAGGCGTTGGCAAGTCCTGCTTCTTCGCGACTCTAAGCGGCCGTGGGTGGATACCGTCGATGATGCCGACCGAAGGCGTAGACTACTTTTATCAAGCTACAGGAATGTACGACCGAGTAAGTTGATGCGAGTGCGCTTAAGTACTTGAATAGGTCCACAAGCTCATCTACTACACAGTGGGATCTCTCCGGAGCAGATCGATTCGAGTCGTTAAGGGAGCAATACTATCCCTACGGGGATGTGATCACCATTGCGTACGACGTCACGAATAGGAAATCATTTGAAAGTGAGTTTCACTGGGTCTTGGTCCTCACACTGCTCGATCTCAAGACGTATATTAGACATTAGGACATGGGTTCGGAAGATTCGACGCTACAACACCAAGGCTAGGCTCGAGAGCGTGGGCTACAAATGCGATTTGGTGGACCAGATTGTGGTGTCGGTGGCAGAGGACCACCGGCTTGCCAAGGAACTAGGAATACACAACTCCTGCAGGATGAGTAACAAGACTGGCGAGTATAATTTTGTGACTCATTAGCAGACGCTTTTCGAAGGTAAGCTGGTACCCATTTATCCTCCTGGTTCAGTTCCTAATATCGAAAAGGTGAACGATAGATGAATTTCTTGTCAAAGCGTAGCAGGGTTCCGGCGTAGGGGGACTCTTAGCATATGTTGAATTCAACCGTAACCGTCCGAAAGGGATTATCACAGTATGCGAATGATGTGTCTTAACACTGAGCTGTAAATTTACTTCGACTCCGTTTTCTAAATACTGATGTACATTTGATGGCCCAAACTCTACGGCTTGCCATCACCGGCCTTAGCACCAACCCGACCTCAGCCTCAGTACAACCTCCGTCCGCCAACACAGAATGGTAACCTTCCGCGAATATACAGATCATAGCCCAGAACTATTCGCAAGTCCTAGCATTAATATTGAAGGAGAGTCAGATTGGAGAGCGTACTTCAGACCTCGGTACTCACCTACGTATTTATTACGCGATCCTCACGAGCATACCAGCGCACATCCTCAGTACCGAGCCGACGGGCAAATTCAGTGCAGACTGCCACATACAGCTTTGGATCGCGCCAGGAATTTACGTCGAGACCCGGTCCCATCAAGTCGACGCGCCGCTGTACCGCGAGCACAGCAGACATCGCCAAGAACTGCGCCTCGTTCGGCGGAGGGATGAACAGCGACTGCAGGTTCGGTAACATACCCCTTGGATTGCCCAGGATGCGATAGAACTGGACGGCCTCCACCAGGAGCGCCATGCCGAAGTCGCTGCGCACGTCGATAGAGATGGCGCGGTTTGCGAGGCGCAAGAAATAGTCGAGATCGTTCCCTGTTCTTCGTGGTCGATCCGGGTACGTGGTGTCTATATCCAGGATGAGGTTGCGGATGCCACACGTGACAAACGATGACGACGAGAGCATCCCCAGTGCGAAGTCGAGGCATACGATCGGATGGAGATCTGATAGATCGTGCAGCAAGTAGATAGTGAAGAATGTCCCACCCTCCGTGGACGAGTCGGCGAGGGTGATTTCGACCTCGTGGTAGCCGTCGCTCGACGGTGGAGTGACGATCGAAACCCAGTCAAAAGTCGGGCTGTGGGCCTTCAATGCGGAGAAGTAGGAGTCCACGGCAGCGGAAAAGAAACCAGTGTGCTGGGCATGCCAGTGCTCAGCATGCATCGTTTCGCAAGTGATGTGGATATCAGTATGAGGCGGGAACGACATCACCATGAGTAGTGTCCTCAGCCGCGAAAGTCTGTCCGCGACGTCCAGGGTCTGCAGAGCAGGCAGGACAGCCTTCCGAAGAGGTAGAGCGTCTTCTTCATGAGGGAGTAGGAGGTCGCCGAGATCGAGCGATTCCAAACTGGGCATGGAATCCAGACACTGCTGGAAGGTCCGCCAGTCCGACCAGACTGGAGTCCACAAGGCGGTTGTTCGGCCTTCGGCCAATTCATTGGAGACGAAGGTTACCTCAGTTGGTATCCCAAATACTCCGCGAAGTGACAGAGAGGTGAGGGAGGTTCCGAACAGCACCGGCCCATTTGAACGCGGGGTGATATTCAGGAGGCTCAACAAGCGAAGCTTTCCTGGACGCCCCTGCAGGAACTGGGATGCAAACTGGATCTCATCGTCTTCGTTGACGCCGATGCATAATGTTTCCAGGTTAAGAGCGGGGAGGGCCTGAAGACCCAGAAGGAGGTAGTGAGCATTGTACGGAGCCTGACTGTCCCCTTCATCGGAGCGATCGAGGATGATGTGTTGTACGCGAGACAGGTCTCCAAGCGCAACGGCGAGAGTATTGTCAGTGCCACTTCGCTTAGGGTACGAAGACGCGCGGATAATGAGTAGAGATGGGTAAGAGCGCTCGACAGCGAGTTCAGTCCATCCAGCGTCGCACAACGGGAGAACGGTCCAGCACCTTTTGCACGCCAATGCCGTCTGGCGCCAGTGACGGCAGACGTGCATGAAAACGCGTGGATCTCGCTCCAAAGGGTCGATGGAAAGAAAGGGTATGTAGCAGAATATTTCTGCGAGAAGTTCGACGGGGAGGCGAGCGATGTAGCACGGAGGGTATAACGCGTCGGGTTGATGGAGTGCCAAAAGAGTAGAGGCATCAGACTTGCTATCTTGCACTGGTTCCCTGTGAGCCAGGACCTCGGCCTCGTGGGACATGACGGAATAGGCTGCTCGAGTGCGACAACGAAAGGCCAGATCTGTAACATGGACGTCGTGTCAGCTCTTCCTAGAAGTGTAAATCAGAATGTACACTGACTTTGCGTGATTAGAGCTTGTGTAAATATATCTGGTGCATCGTCCCGTCGAATAGTATTTATACCCTGAACTTGCGCGAAGAGGGCCTCTGCAGTAGACCAGCGCAGGCCAGAGCGCAACTTGAACTGGAGGAATCGCGACACAATCGAAACAACACAATACGGTAGATTGTTGGAAGTCTAATTACAATAGTTTCGGGCTACGACCATCCTGTGGGTGTTTCACGATGCCCTAACAAGATATTGAACGGCTGTGGTGAATAGAACGATGACAACGTCAGCCTTTAATCGTTGCGCAATTGCGCGCAACTCACCGCCATTTGCCATTTTGTTGGTAGATGAAGTAAAGCCTTCACCAGGCTCCGTGGATACATTACCGAGGCGGGGGAAAGGCTATCACTCCATCCGCGGCGCGCGAACATAGTGTGAAGTCGAACATAAGTTCAGGGCGACTTCGTCATCGGGAAGCCATTTTTGAACTGCGCTTGTTCTGTATGGAATGTCTCAGGTAAAAAGCAGGTGGGTGTATGACGGCTCCCGTCTATTGTATAAGAGTCCGGTTGTGATCATAGCATGAGAAACGCTTACGAACTGGTCAAAAACCAGGTGAAATCGCCGCCACGCCGCATACTTCAACGTACTTTCTGAAGGATGTCTGGTCCAGCGCGCGATACAGCCCGGCGTCAGAGATCGTGAGCTTGTGCAGCAAGAGAGGGCTTGGGCGCCGCGGCGGCGACTCATCAACATTGACTCCGTGCGCGACAACGTCGGCCTTCCTCGACCGCCGGGAGTGGAGTATGAGAAGTTCATTGCGTCGCCACTGATTGTTGCATCCAATGATCCATGGTGGCGTGCGGGAGAGGCACACCCAACATTCTTCTACTTACAGGCTACAGCTGCTGAGCATGCACACGCGTCTCCTAGTAGGGCAATAGTTGAAGTTGATGAGCCATAAGTAAGACAGATGGGCTTCGGTCGCACGTACTCAGATTTTCAAGTTCCAAAGATTACCCACTACCACTGCCAAATAAACCCCGGGCCACTATGTAAAGGAGGAGGACTCGTCGAGGGACGAATTCGTGAGGGGAGGCGATTGCAACTCCGCTCGGCAGCAGCCGAGACGCGACTTGTTCTGCTGCCCGCTCGACTTCAACTTGTCCTCCAACCACCATCTATCCCGCAACAGTCTACTCCGCAACACCGCTATGGCCAGAGTCTTTTTATCCGACAACGCTCTCATTACCACAGCTCTTGTAGCGTCGGCGGTATATACCTTGAGCTCGATGTTCCAGCTGGCGTGTCGCACGGCGCACTCTTTCCTCTCGTTCTTCTATCCCGCCGTTCGTTTTCTCTATGGTATACTCGATACTTTGAACCCAGCTCCTTGGATACCCACTCCGACTGCGTTGTACTCGTCTTCAGGCTCCACGGGAACACCTGCGCAGGAGGCGCGACCCATCGTCACCTTGGTCAAGAGGACTGCGGCCGGATATCTCGTGCCCTTCGCGTTGGTCAACGGCTCATCTGTCTCGATACTGGAAGGCGCAGGTGCCTCGCCCGCGGCACCCCGAACTTCCTTAAACACACCTGCTTCAGTTCAAGTCGTATTGCCTGGCCTGGTCTTTTGGTTGACTGTCTTCGCTGGGGGTGCCGCATACTACTTCTATCCGGTGCGAATTTTTGTTATGAGCTCCATTCCGAAAACCTCAATCTTCTGTATCATGTAGCGCGCTGGCTCTGGAACGAAGAGCGAGGGCAAGAACAGCAAGCAATCGTCTCAGGAGGCACCACCTGCGCTCTTTCACCCTGTACTTCTCCTCTTGGCCATGGCATCCTCTGGTATTGATGAAAATCTTCTCAAGGCTATGTTGACTCCGCTCCCTCTCGATGATACCGTGCAAGGCACCGATTACCCAACATCCGTCGACGCGAACCGTACCAACAATTTCTTACGCGGCGTCATCGCGTCAGGGACTACCGGGCGTAGTGCGGATCTCGGAGACAGCCATCGTACTGGAAGAACTGATGCCTGGATCGACGCTCAGCAGAATCTCTCGTCGCAGTCTTCAACTTTGACTCAGCCCACGCCGGCTACTGCAGACCCGCCTATCCCCTCGCTACCTCTTCGCACTCGTGTATCCGCCTTGAAGTCCGCGACCGGCCCCAGCTCTTGGCCCATCCCTCCTCCTCGCTCCGCCAGCTCTCCCCTCAACCCTACTGCTCCCGTCTTCACACCACGAACCAATCGCAATAGCGGAGTCGGACCTTCTATGGCCGCGCAGACGCCCACTGCGTTCGGTGGCAGTGCTTGGTCGCTGTGCTCTCCGGCTTCGTCGGCTTCACCTGCGACTCCTCACTTCACGGCCCAGTCGAACTTCGCCACGCAGCGTCCTGTGCCCTCGCGTCTCGGTCAATGCGTGGTCGTTCCGATGTCGCCGTTCGTGCCTCGCAAGCCGCTGGAGCCTCTCAACACCAATATCATGGGTCCCGGCGGTCCTGATGCAGGGATGGTGGGGGCGAACCCAGCGCAAGTCTGCCCGTTCTTCTGAGACTATCGTGGAAGGGAGTTGTCAACGGGGTTTTGGATGGCTTGTCTATTCGGGTCGATAAATTTGTACACATTATGAAGGATGCCCCTGCATTTACACATGATCTACCATATGTACAGACACATACGTAGCGGTTGGGGGGGATTGAACAGTTTCGTGTACGATGTATCTGGTAACATCAGTCTCGATACATATACTACATCTACATGTCTTAGATACCCATGATCACACTACCTCCATCTTCATCTCTGTTTGCCTTCGTGAACCACGAAAAAGTCAGGATGTCTCGCGATCTGAAGATATCGTCAGACATCGGAAGCATCCAAAGTTCAAACCGCATCACTCACATAGGACCGCGCTCGCTTCCCAAAGATGTACATCGGGATCGACGCGCTCCAGCACGCCGCCTGGCATGCCGCGAGGATCAGAAGGGACGTCTTGACGCCGCGCGTCTCCACCATGCCGTTTGCGAAGAAGCTAAATCCATAGAGCACCATGTTCTTCAAGAAGTTGCTGATGGCAAGACAGTGCAGCGCGTTCGGCCCGTGCGTGTCAAGGAGGTACGTGACCGCAGCCGCGCCGGAGACGACCATGCTGAAGTTTGCCATGCTGAAAGTGGATACACGTGAATACCTTGTCAATTGAAAGACTGGTAGGAGGGCTACGCTTACGCTATGCATGCTACGGCGCCGATCCAGGGCATGTTGTTTGCCGTGCCGACTGATTGAGGTTGCAGTCATGAATGGAGGCGACAAAATAGTGAAGGACGCTCACCTGCCCATCCGGCATACCCGAATACGCCGAACAGCATCGTCAACATGAACACGAGCCGGAACTCGGGTTCGTATACCCCGCCATTCCTCTTCGACATCCACACAGCACCCCGGTCTGTGAGGGGTCCTGATATCGCCATCGCGAGGACGATGCCGACTATGCCGCCGAGGTTCGTCAAGCCCTGGACGCCCGGTCAGCGCACGAGAAAAGGGGGTAAGAGATGGTACTAACGATCTGTGAGGGATTGAAGTTGTACTCGAGGGTGAAGATGGTGGACGAGCAAATTGGAAGGAGGCCTGGAAGGCGGTCAGAAGTCAGATGAAATGGCGTTGGTATGCGGGACTTACTCAGCCAGGCGGTCTGCATGCCATGTGAGAGGAACAGGAAGACCGTCTGCTCTTGCGTAAGCCAAGACGATAAAGCGATGGGACCAATATTTTACATACCACAGGCGAACACAAAAACGGCAAAGGCCTCATGATGAGCCTCCACAATGGCTCGTCGCTGAAAGTTCCATGCCAGATCCTCAGTTGTGACAGGTAGCTGGGCGCCGGCGGCGTGGTCGAAGATGCAGTCTCTTCGACGGACTCCTTCTCAAAGTTTCCTTTCTCTGGCGCAGGTGACTCTGCACCTCCCGAAACCATGAACGCGCGAGAGCGATCAAAGGTGGTCTGGTTGGTTCAGAATCAGTAACTTCCCGAGCAAGGTATCCTAGCAACTCACCTCTGGGACGAAGAAAAACACGAGCAGGGTCACGATTCCCAAAGGAATACTGACAAACCAGAACCCCATCTGCCAAGTAAGGTTTTGTACAACGTAGCCGTATATCAAAGGTCCGCTGGGACACAGGATCAGTATCAGGGTTCGCTCGGAACTCGGAAAGCGTACAGTGTGATTCCCGCCATGATGGAAAAACTCCAGATGACAGACCGCGCACCACGCTCATGAATGCTACAAATCGTGCACATATTAGATATTACATTCGACACCCAATATCACACGGTGGCACGCACAAGAAGATCTGCTCTATAGTCGAGCCGACTAGACTGGAGGCGGGAAGGTCCAGAGTCAGTTGAGTCGGAGCTTCGATAGCGGGCTTCGACACACCTTTGCAGCGCCGACATTCCGAAGCCTTGGAACACACGAGAAGCCCGGATGGACGCGAGGCTCGGGCTCACGGCGCACCAAATGCACGCTATAAACATCTGCGGTCATGTCGCATAAGGTGTCTACGTTCCGAATATAAGAACGGCACTCACCAGGAACACGGAGCATAGATACACGATCCGATGTCCAAATTTTATAGCGAACGAGCCTTGCACGAACCTAACACGCCGTATCAGCCTGACATTTCCGGCTGAGAATCGAGTACTCACATGAAACATCCCAATCCTAGCAGGATCGCTCCAAAGCTGGACGCAATATTATCGACAGACGTGTGAAACTCTCCAGCGAGCAGAACGTATCCAGGGCCAGTCATCGGGGAAAGCGCGCCGTCCAAGCTGGCGGCAAAAGCACTGGTCCGAGAGAGCGGAGCTTAGCTCGGTCGGCAGCCCGGATAAAAAGTGTGCGCGTACAGGGTCCAGAAGCAAGCCTCTTTCTTCCACCTCGGCCAGTTGAGCCTGTGACTTTATTGTACGGAAGCACAGCGAGAAGATCACGTTGAGGTACGTACGGGTCTCGAGGATCGTCAGAAGGCTGAGGGTTGAGGACGACATGTGCGTAATGCCCGGATCCGCGCTTCAGGTGCGTGGCCTCGTCGATGGTGACTTCTTGCCCTCGCACGACGCCAAGCTCGGAGAGGAGCGCGCTACCAGGGACGTGCTCTAGGTGATGATCCTCTGAACACTCGTCAGAATTAGCTAGAGAATTTTCATCTAGCTGGCAGAGCGTACCAAGTATTCCGAAGGGCATGATGGGGATCAACAAGGACGAGATGAGTACTTTCTTGCGTGGTAGGTGTTATAAACATCCTTGTACCGTTTTTCCACCCTGGCGGCGCTAAAAACCGATCATGAGGGAGACTTGTTCCCGTCTCACATTGAACGGCGCCCCTTTCAATGACCGTCCCTAGAAGCGAACCAGCCCCGCCGAGGAGATGGGCAGTGACACAAGATGCGGAACTGGACTTCCTCATGTCCGACAAGGAATCCAATGAAGTAAACCCGTGGCAGTGAACCCACTTGAGCCAGTGAAAGCACACGACGCACCTGTGGCGATGTCTCTGGCGCGTCTAGACTTCTCAATAGGGTCCTTTGTGCACACGAGGAGGCGCAGAAGCGTGTTCTCGTGAGGGCCATGCATGCCCTAGCTTCTCAAGAAGGTGGCGCGCGAAGCGTGCCGCCTCAGCAGACGTGTACAAGTGGGATTCCGCACAGCGGAAGTCCGTACCAAGGCTCGTACAGAACGCAAGAGAACGGTAGCTGAAGCACATCGAAAAAGACACGAACCGTCCATTATGTAGCGGTGCATTAAGATAAATCGCTTTCCTCTATGATCTCGGTGTTGCGTCCCTTTCAGTCAGAACCGTAACCTTCGGGGTTTTTCGACTGCCAGTTCCACAGGTCCCTGCACATCGTCTCCAGGTTCTCCTTCGCCTTGAACCCGAGCTCAGCCTCGGCTAGTGTCGGATCTGCTGTCAGATCGGGGACATCGCCTCGTCTGCAAAGAATGAGCGTGAGCACATGGCGAAGCTTCCGCACACTCACCTGCGCCCAACTATCCGCGTCTTGTAATTGAAGTTCGTCGCTTTCCGCATCGCTTCTGTGATCTGGAGCACACTGTATCCCTGCCCTCGTCCAAGATTATACGCCTTGAAACGCACCCCGTCCGGGACGTTATCGAAGACGTGCGATTCGGGGGTAAGAGCATCAAGGGCGAGGAGGTGGCCCGAGGCCAGATCAAGGACGTGGAGATAATCACGCACGCAGGTGCCGTCGGGGGTGGGATAGTCATTTCCGAACACCTGCAGCTCGCTATCCTTTACGCGACCGATCGCCATCTGCGAAAGCAGGGGCAGCAAGTTCCCCGGCCGGCCGCGAGGGTCTTCTCCGATGAGGCCAGACGGGTGGGCGCCGGCAGGGCTGCAGAAAATCAGGCGCCATTCGAACAAGACGGAACGCAACGCACTTGAAGTAGCGCAGGGATATCGCCGACCATCTCCTGGGTTCAGCTGCACGCACAGTTCAGCGATGGCGTGGCCGTGAGGGAGAGATGGTGCGAACCGTGGACGAGGTCGTCGATGACGGTCTCCGACATGACCTTGCTCTTGCCGTACGGGCTGTCCGCCTTGAGGCGCGTGGTCTCGGGTATGGGGACCACCGGCGGGGTGCCGTACACGGTGGCGGACGAAGAGTACACGAAGCGTGTGCACTCGAACGCAGACATTGTCTGCAGGAGGAATATCGTCGCCGACACGTTGTTGTGGTAGTATGTGAGTGGGATCTCCGTCGACTCGCCCACGGCTTTGTATGCCTGTTTCTCAATTTCAGCGCGTCCAGATGCCAGGCTGTGAAGCGACGTACAGCTATGTGGATGACCCCCCAGATCCCCCCTTTCCCGTACTTCTCGAACACAGCTCTGATCGCACTGGGATCCGTCAAGTCACAATTGTGTGAGTCGATCTTGGTGGACTCCTTGTCCGTCTCCGAGGCCTCCTCTGGAAGAGCATCGCGTGCAATCTTTTCGAGACGTAGGAGGGCTTTCGGATACGAGTTGTGGTAATTGTCTATACATATGACCTTGTATCGGCGCGTCTGCTGCAAAGCGAACACGACGTGCGAGCCGATGTAGCCAGCGCCGCCCGTGACGAGAACATTCCTGAGAGGTTCGGCCACGGACATAGTGCTGCTCTCAGGATGGGCGGATTGATGGAGACCTATGATGAAGAGATAGACAGGAGAGATGTGGAGAAAAGATGTGTAGGTGTGAAGGTGATGGTAGTTTGAGTGCAAGGTTGAAGTTCTCGCGTAACGCGACGCGTATCTAATGTACTTTTTATCTGATGCAAATTGCATCTACCAGGCAATCTTCGAGACTTTGTGGCAAGAAATGATGTCGCGCTCAAGATCAATCGCGATCTCGGCCTGGCCGAGCTCTCCAAAGCCCTCCATTATTACCCCACGGGCAGCAATTTGTAACATCTAGCCATCCGGACCACGGAAAGCGAGCAAATTCTGCCGACAAACAGCCTCTCGAGTCTCTTCCACCCCACCGACCCTCCAGACCTCATGGACGACGGCGGCCGTCGCCTGATGAACCTTGTCATAGGAAAAGTACCGCAACGAGCGAGGACGGGTCCGAAATTTTCGAACCGGCGAAACGATACGAGATCGGGCGGCTGTTTGAGATGTCGAGACGGTCCGATGTGCAGATCATCTCGAGCGTGCCGGCCCGGACATCGCCCTAGCGCTCCTCCATCTTCACATCGCCCTCGCCGTCCAGTGGAGTGTCCTTGTTGCCATCGCTGCGCCCAGCAGCACTGGCAACCGCAGGGCTATCTCCGCGCTCCTTCTCGCGTTCCTTCTCGCGCTCGATTTCTTGTATCAGCAGCGCAACGTCGCCTGTGCCGATCTTGCCAAAGTGCGCCAGGTGCTGGTCTCGTGCCACACGTAGCGCAAGCCAAGACAAGCGTTGTTTGTTCTGGGACACACGTCAGACTGTGTGTCCGGTGCTAGCAAATTAAATGAATGGCATACCTCCTCCAATCTATTGAGTTGCTCGTCCGGAGGCAATACAACGGGGCCGGCGGGTGCGGGGGTGGAGGCTTTTGTCGGAGGCGGTGCCGCTGCTGCAGGTGCAAGAGTTGGCACAGGAGCTGTCGCGGCTGGTGCTGGGGTCGATGCCGTGGCTGCGGCCCTTGCAGGTTGCGAAGATGACGACGTGCCAGGTCTGGCAGGCAAAGACGGATGCAGCGGTGCGCTACCAGCGGGAGGGACACTCGCAGCCGATGCCGACTCCTGTGATGATGAGGGTTGTGTGGGCGCCTTGGACTCTTCGGCAGATTCTGCTTTGAGGGCCTTTGCAGCAGCTTCTGCCTCGGCTGAGGCGGCGGCTGCGGCCGCCTGTCTCGCACGCGCAGCCGCAGTGCGCTCCGCCGCTTTTGCCAGCTGTTTCTTGCGCATGTCGATCCTGGCATCTTCGAGTTTGATCTTCTTGGCAAAGTCCTTGACATCTCCAGGTCTGTGCAAGCCAGACAGAGAGCATGAGTAACAAGGTAGAGTAGAGTCAAATGATACGCACTGGAAGGGATTCTCCAGGTCCCGCAGATCCCGGTAACCCATCTCCCAGATCTCCGTCAACGCTGCAGAACCCAGCTTGTATTCCCACTCAGGAGGCTCCTCGCGCATCTTCTGGCGCGCCTCCCGCGTCGCCTCCTCCAATCCGATCTTCTGCCCGTCTACCTCAACCGCGAACGGCTCGCGATCGAACGGCGCGCACAGATCGTTCTTCCAGCGCACCCAGTTCTTCTCCCGCTCGAGGATCGTTGCAACCGTGTCTGCAAAGACGCGCCCTCCCGGAGCAGTCTGCCGAAGCTCTTCCTGGGCCTTTGCGATCGTCTCCGTGACCCACTGAGCGTCTGCGGGCTCAAGGGTGAACTCCATTTGAAGGGAGCGATTACGCGGCGAGACCCATGTTGCCTTAGCTGTCTTCGTGAATGTCAGAAGGTGGTGTAGTAAAATGACGAGCTGGAAGAGGAATTGCCGCCGGAAGTGTGTGTCTGCGATCTACAAGCGGGTATTAGGCTGATATACAGAAACTGATGGAATGGCGTACCTCAAGGTCGAGCAGGTCAGGACTTGTGAGAAATTTCGCGAAAAAGTAGTCCTTGCTGGACGATCGCTCTTCAGAGTCAGAGTCGGGCTCGCGTTTCCGTTTCAGAGAACTTGACGTGCCGACAGCACGGCTGCCAGTCATGGCACGCTCCTTTGCGGTCGCCTCCTTGATGATGGGTAGCACCTTGTTGACGGACTCTTTGAATTCCTCCAACGTCTGTGATGTGGCGAACAGTGGCGGGCGAGAGAAAGGCAGCTGAAGCGACCAAAATGTGGTGTAGAAGTCTGGTAGCAGTCAGTCAGAAGCATGGTCCCAAGCGCATATACGCACCGTCTTTCTTGCTTTCCGCAGGTTTTGCCTCTTTCCCAGCGTCTTCATCCACCTCCATCTTCACCGTCCCCTTTTCCTCCACCTTCTTAGCTTCCTTTACCTCCTCTTCCACAACCTTCTCCTTGTCCTCGGACTTCTCTTCCCCCGCTGCTGCCGCGACGCCTTCCCAAGTCGGTCCGTACTCTCCGCGCAGATTGACACCGCTCCGCTCTCCCAGCGGGAAGACTCCGCTCAGAAACGTCAAGATCCGGCCACAGAAAATCGTGTTCGAGCCCATCTTAGAAAGCCGGCGCAAGAGGTCGTTTAGCGTCCGCAAGAGTACGAGGGCCTTGCCCTTCTGTGGTACCATATCCTTCGTGAGCCGCCCGGCGCGTGACTCGATCCACGAGAATATATGGGAGCAAGAGGCGATAGTCTGTGTCTCAAGGAGATCCTGTAACGTGGTGAATGGGAAGGTTGCTTCGCAGACGTCTTTACGACGAGATGTGCGTTAGGTAGGTAGAGGAGAGGAATGTATTGTCACATACCCTGTTCGGTGAATATCAGGACGAGGTCTAGCCTGTCTTTCAGGTCATCGTAGTAGGTCGTCTTCTTGTCGTTGAGGGCATCTCCCTCTTTCGTCTGTTTGCCACTTAATCAAAAGGTGAAACGAGAAGAGACTGATACGCACAGCGAGGTTGAATATCTCATTCTTCAGCGCATACTCCCACTGCGCTCTCTTTGCATCTGCGGGAAGTTTCGAAGGTGTATCCTTGATATGCTTCGCCACAAGACGTTCCAAAGCGTCCTTCTCAAGAGGTCGCGTTGGTATAGACTTGCATAGTGAGCGGAGTGCCGTCTCGGGGGATTTGAAGACCATAAAGAGGATATCGACGCGGTCCTGGGCTCAAGACGTGTCAACAGATCAAAAAATCGACACGCGACAGTCCCCTTCGTGTGTAGCAGTGAACGTTCAGTGGGAGTAAGTAGGCGCCCAAGGCTGGTAAGTAGGCGCCCACAAGCCGGAAGTTTCCTTTGTACGTAAGCTGAGTCAGCTGGAACGAGCACACCACAGGACTGGCAGAGACTGGCAGAGACTGGCAGCAATTGGGCAGCAAGTTCCTTTGCGATTCAAACATCGTCAGCGCTTCAAGATGGTGAGGATGAAAGACTCTACAAGGGCTCTGTGGGACACTGACACATTGCTGCAGTCTGTTTGGGAAGTCCGCCTTTCGAACTCTCGCAATCTCCCATACTTCTTCAACACGGACACGAAGCAGTCCTCCTGGGACGCCCCGTCCGAGCTCTCCCAGAGTCAAATCGACACTCTCCCCGGCGCAGAGCTGCTCAAGGGCGGGTCTGTTGACGCACGCCCCTCAAAGGTCCGCGCAAGCCATCTGCTCGTGAAGCACAGCGGAAGCAGACGGCCCTCCAGCTGGAAGGAGGTACGTACACCTCCGCGCACATGAACGCCCGGGCCGCCTGACGCCCCGCAGAAAAACATCACGCGCTCCAAGGACGAGGCCGTCGCGATCCTGCGCCAGTACGAGGCGCAGATCGCGGGCAGCGCGGACACGTTCGCAGACCTCGCGCGCGCGCACTCGGACTGCTCCTCGCACGACCACGGCGGCGATCTGGGCTGGTTCACGCCTGGACAGATGCAGAAGCCGTTCGAGGACGCAGCTTACGCTCTCAAGGTCGGCCAGATCAGCGATGTCGTGAGCACGGACAGCGGCGTGCACCTCATCTTGAGGACTGGGTGAGGCGGCGGCGGAGGTGCGAAGACAAGCATGGAAACAATGGGCCAAGTGTACGAATTTTTCTGTGTGGTGTGACAAAGTAGTCGGTCGAGAATGACAGTTTGAAGGTAGTGCCATGTGCACGCACGGCTGCGTTTACGCAAACGGACCGCCCATACTCGAGCTTAGGATCATAAGGCGGACGCCACCACCGGTGATGAACCGAAGATAGGCCCTCAGAGCCATGTGCGTCTATCCGTTACCGTACAAAGGTTTGGTGGGAATCGGGCATGGGCGAAGGGAAAAAGAACAACAGAACTTCGAGGCTGTTCGATGGGCGAACACCACCACAGGCTATCGGCGAATCGCGATGGACTCAGCAATCGGGAGAAGCACATAATCGTAAGGTACGGTATGTTCCTGGAAGCCTGGTTCAATACTGTGTCCGATCTTACGATCCCGTAACATATTCGAGCATGCAGTTGGAGTCGTGCATGACAGCACATATCTTGGCGGGAGCGGGGCCGGACGCACTGCCTCTGAGTCTGAGGTCCAACTGAGGGCTGGCCAATTCGGTTATATCACAGTGGCTGCCGTCACCGTCCAGAAGATATGGAGACTCGGCCCTCAGTCCACGACTGAGTTCTCCACTGCAGTACAGAGATCCCTGGATGTATTCAAAAGTCATCCTCCGTACTGCAGTATACTGCAGTATACTCCCCGCCGAATAGTTCCTACCAGATGCTGTAGTTCAAATAGCACATGAAAAATCGGACATTTAATTCAACTACTTGCATAGAAACATACATTCAGGACTAATAACAATTCCAGCGGAAGCTAGTGCCGTCTTTCCTCGCCAGATGGCATTAACTTACACATCCGGGTTCCGTATACCAAGGACAGAATGGTGATACGCGGAGCTCGTTCGGAATGGTTTGACGGCCACCGTGACAGAAAAAAGTCCGCACAGCGTCCTCAGAGTGATCATTTATGTAACATGACTTGAATATGAACACTCACTTCAAACCGACACTTCAAGCATGCGTCAAATATATCATGATAATTCGATAGGTGCGTCTTCATGAACACCCCTGCCACCTCCACGCAACTTGAAGGCTGGGTACCAAGGCATCGTGCAGTGGTCAACAAATCAAGCTTCCGTACTGCAGGGTTTTATTGAATCGACAACCAACACGGGAAAAGAAAGGCCCAAAGAAAGTGGCATGACCAGAATCGACGCAGCGGAGGTGGACAGGAATCAAACAAACAAGAATAGAATATGAGACAAGATTAGCGGAATTTGTTCAAAGACTGACTTGACGCACCTGCATGGACGAAAAGAAGTAATTTGACACTGCTCGTAGCCCAAAGTGATGGAGAAATCTTGGTGTCAGGACTGAGAACTGATGACGCGTCGCGAATGATGGTCACCTGATCTACGCGACGTAAGCATGTGACTAGGAGTATCTCAAGATTCAAACCGCCCCCGGATCCCGAGCCTCAGCATAACTTGGCATGTAGACGTCGGCACCATAATTACTGACAAAGGAACACGACACCCATGCATGATGACCAGAATCTTGGACAGATGAATATGCAGGTATCATGCCCTTACGGGCGTTCCATGGTTTTCTTCGTGAAAGACAATCGGACCTAGGAATCAGAGGAGATGAAACCTTATAGTCTGCAACGACCCCGAGATCCTCCACCTGTGATGTCCAGGTGGAAATAAGTATGTCCGCTCGTAGAGAAAGGTACGGGCTGGGCTGGCACGATGAGCGGCTCGGCGCACGGAGGACTTGACCAGGCTGAACCTAGCGGGCGAAATGACTCTCCCACAAACCATAGGAATGCGGAAGCTTGGGAGTTTGAAAGATGTGCAGCAGGGCAGAGCAGGGCCCAGGCCACGCAAAGGTTATGCCGTGGTTTGTATTGCGCGTCCGCATGCCGCGCATCATACCGAGTGCGCCGAATGGCCTGCTCGGGGCCAGCGCTCAGCGATTTGCATGCATAATGTGATGCAACATGCTGCACGCCGCGCGTCCATCACCGTGACGCTTGGGGATCACAGGCCTGGCACGACTGCGCTATCATCGATGTCATCGGCGGTGCCGAACTGCACAATCCCTTGGCGTTGAACAGCGTCGGCTGAAACGATGGAACTGCGGGCAGCCAACAGGTACGAGAAGAAAGCAACTGACCTGAGCACGCGCAACAGTATGCCTTCCCCAGTGTATCATCAACCGGGGCGGAGCCGGTCTCGGAAGCCGGGGAATGGGAATTGGATAGGCACAGGCACGAGAACAGGGTTGGTAGGCCCAGTGACAACGACAGAGACGAACTGACATTTGAGAACGAATTTCGAAGAGTCGACGGGGCATCGCTCACTGAGCCAACATTGCAAAGAGGCGAAGAAGAAGTGTTGGAGAAATCAACGCGAGATTTTGCCTACCCGGTATTGCCGCATTGGGAAATACGGAGGGGATAGTTACTGCTGCGCCGGGAGAACGGCTCCCGGGGAAATTGATGAATATTATGAAGGCGGTTTACAGTCGCTGCTCTCTCTTCCCCCTCCCGTCGTCGCCGTCCGCCTCTCCCGACACCCTCTCCTCGCCGCGCGCCCCGACACCGCCGTCGGTCGTCTACCATCATGGCAATCCACAAGGCGGTCAAGTGGATGCCCTTCCTCCCACAGACGCCTACCTCTCCCGTCATCGTCCAGAAACCCGCGCTCGAGGCGCCGCTCACCGTTCCAGATGAAAAGCAGTTCGGGCTAGAGAATGTACGTCGTATATCTTTCTCTTATCACGCCTAGATTGAACTCGCGAATTCTCCGGGAAGTTTGGGAACACTTGGTGCGTGTCATCTCGCTCTTGTCCTTACTTGCTCGCTGACTGTACCGAAGCTACGCCAACTCCGTGCTGCAAGCACTGTACTTCTGCTCGCCATTTCGAGACCTTGTACTACAATCAACCGATCTCTCTGCCCCGACACCCCCGACAAATCACCAGCGGACACTGCTCTCACCGACACCCCCACCCCTCCCCCCGCCGCGTCGTAAGTCTGACCGTCCAAAGACGACTGCGGAAATCGCACCGCCTCCTCCCCCTACCCCATTTAACATCCCAACCGCGCCACCCACCCTCTTCTCAGCCCTACGGTCCTTGTTCTTGTTCATCTCCAAGAATCCCTCAGACAAGGGCGCCGTCGCACCGAGCGCGTTCATCGACAAGCTCAAGGAGAGCAATGAGTCCTTCCGCGGCTCTATGCACCAGGATGCCCACGAGTTCCTCAACTATCTACTGAACAAGATCGTGGAGGAGATTCAAGGGGACAAGAACCACAAGGACGGTTCGTTCGATGGGTCAGGCGAAGACTGTGAGTGTTCTTCTCAGATTTCCCCCCGACATTCCTCACTTCTGTGTACTGAATCTGCGCGTATGGACATAATCAGTGTCCACGTCAATAGCTACGCTATCGACGACCGCCCCACCCACCACCCATTCCGCGAGTTCCGATCACGGTCTTACCCTGGTTCACCGGCTCTTTGAGGGTACCCTCACGTCAGAAACGCGTTGTCTGACCTGTGAAACTGTGAGTGCCCTGTTCATGCATGCACTCCCGCGCATTTCCTCCTCCATCATTTTGTATCCGTTATCTCGCTATAAATGGCAATGCTGCCCTGCCCTGCACATGAACACACAGCTGATACCCCGACCTTCTCCCCTCGTTAACGTCGCTGCGTTGACTATTCAGGTATCATCCCGTGATGAGTCGTTCCTCGACCTCTCCATCGATATTGAGCAGAACTCGAGCGTGACCGCGTGCTTGCGTCAGTTCAGCGCCAGCGAGATGCTCTGTCAGAAGAACAAGTTTTTCTGCGATAGTTGTTGCGGTCTACAAGAGGCCGAGAAACGGTACGTCACACTCCGTAATTGTTCTCGTCAAGACTCACACAGCCCTATTTGTTTATACGCGTGGAATGATCCAGAATGAAAATCAAGAAGCTCCCTAACGTCCTTGCCTTGCATCTCAAGAGGTTCAAGTACCAAGAGGACGTCCAGAAGTACATTAAACTCGCATATCGTGTAGCATTTCCTTTCGAACTCAGATTATTCAATACTGTCGACGATGCCCAAGACCCCGACCGATTGTACGAACTCTTCGCGATCGTCGTACACATCGGCAGGTATGTGTTTGACGGCCCTTACTAACCGATTTCACCCTGACATTTTTCTTCAGTGGGCCATCTCATGGACACTATATTACTATCGTCAAGGGTCCCCACTCGTGGTTGGTGTTCGACGATCATAAGATTGACCCCATCAAAGAGAGCGAAATTCCGAAATATTTTGGTGATTCGCCTGCCGGCTCTGCATATGTTCTATACTATCAAGCCGTCGATGTCGACCCAGCTGCTCTCGGGATCAAGGCGACCGTCCTCGCTACTGCCACCGTTGCAGCAACGACGGCACTAAATGGCGCCGATCTTTCTGTCGATGCTCTTGCTGACGCAGAGGCAAGTCCTGCTGTCCCACCAGGACTGAGCGGCGAGGCCGCACAAAGCGCGCCAGCAACTCCCCTCACCGAGCCAGTACTTTCTCCCGCCATCCCTGCACCCATTCCTAGTCCTGCTGTGTCACACAGGACGTCTCAACCAGTTCTTCGTGTGGCGACTGATCCCACACTACCGGATCCGGCGTCTATCTCCCCTACAACACCAAATGGACGTGGTCTCGGCGCCTCTCAGACTATGCGTAGTCCTGTCAAGCCGACACGGCTGTCTGCAGAGGAATCACTTCTAAGTCCGGGTGGCAGCTTGGGACGAGGGTCAACCGGTGACGCACGGCGACCATCGACGGCACAGGGCCTCGTTGGCGTACCGGAGAAGCAAGAGGTGGTCCCCCCTGTTCCTCCGATCCCAGACCTGCCGCATGTGCAGGTCAATGGAAAGGAGCCCGTGACGAAGGAGGTCGACCGAAAACCGAGTCTCTGGTTCAAGCGGCGGAGCTTGAAGAAGGACGATAAGGACAAGGACAAGGATAAGGGGAAGAACGTAGGCACGTCTTCTGCACCTTCCTTCTCCTCATCTTCGCAGTCGCCAGTACCGGACACGATCTCAGTGGGCTCAATGTGGCGCCGCAGCAGCGTGCGGCTGGCAAACCACACGAAGCGTCTGTCCGCCTCGATGAGCAGCCCTAACATTGCGGATCCGGAGGCACTGGCGGCATCGTCTCTCCCGCCAATGCCTCCCACACCTGCCGTGCTTGGCTCGCCAAACTCGGCAACGCCGTCGACGACGACGGTAGACCCATGCTCCTCCCCAGAGCTGAAGCCGTCGCGTGGCACAGACTCGATGTCCGCCGCATCGTCCATAGCGTCGTCGAGCTCGCCCATCCTCGCGCCGCAGTCCCATCCGCACCCACCATCCGACAGCCCGCTCCCGCCGCCTGCCTCGCCGAACGGCGGCCCCTCCTGGCGCGTCCAGCCCGCCTCGCCGGCGTCGCCCGGGACTTCTTCGTCTCCTCCATCCTCGTACCCAGTCGCGCCGCAACACAAGCAGTCGGCGCCCCTCCTGGGCTACTCCCATCGGCCTGCGACCGTGCATGCCGGCGCGATCCACCGTTCGACGACCCTCCCGGGCTCGGCGCCGTCCGCGCCTACGATCTCGGGTTCACCTGCATCGCCCGTACCGAGCGACGTAAGCGACGGCGCAGACGCAGACGTCCCACGAGGGCGCTCGAGGCGCAGCGCGCCGGGTCTGCCTCTCTGGCGGCCACACTCTGCCCATGCGCACACACACGGGAAGGCGAGCCCGGTGCTCGGGCCCCTCGATGCGCACGCGGACCCGGGGCCCAACGGCGACGCGACCCCCGTTGCAGCGCTGGGAGAGTCGCCGGCGAAGGAGCACGGCGGCGCCGCGGGGCTCAAGCGCGCGGCGCGGAAGCTCAGCCTGACCGCGCCGATGTTTGGGCTGGGGCGAGAGAAGCGCGAGAAGCGCGAGAAGCCTGCGCGCCCGCCGAGCGCGTTCATGAACGCTGCGACCGTGACGCGGTGAGCGTGCCGTGCATGGCGCCTTGATACCCTTTCTCAGCGCGGCGCGTGAGGTGCGCGGCGTGCAGCTTGGTGTTTGCTGCGCGACCTGCGATGCGGCGGCGGGCTGCAGTTGACTGGCTTCAATCATGCATTCGTTGGCGCTGCTGCGTACGCTCGCGGACAGGCGACGGACGTCTGATGGACGATTGCTGTACTCTTTGAGCTGTACTTCGAGGGATGGTCGGTTGCTTGCTTTATATCTCTACTACTTACACGCTCCTGTCGATGAGTATACACAGTATGATAGTGTCACGCATAATACGATCTGTATTCGCAACAATTTATGTTTTGATTTCGCATAGGCTCACGTTCTCCGACCAAATAGAGTGACTGTTGTCCCTTGTCTATCCGTCTATCTCTACATAGAGTTCGTAGGTGTACTTCTCGGACTAATGCATACGCGCCGCATCTACCCATCTAGAGGCACGTCCTCGACGGTGTCGTACCATTCTCTCGCGATGCGCTTCTGTGCCTCGAGTCCCGTCTCACCCTGCTCCCCGGGTCAGCCACGGGATAAACTGCGGATATACAGTCGCGGAGCAGACGAACCTCGGTGTCCGCAATCGCGCGGATGACAAGGTACTTGCGGCCTGTCAGAATGCCCTCCGTCACATCTCCATCGTGCGGCGCATCCTTGCCGCCCGTCACGAAGCCGCCGGCTTCCTGGGCGATGACGATCCCTGCCTGCGACAGGGAAAGAGCATCAGCCTCCAAGCTCACCCGATGATGAAACGACGCGCACGCAGACGTCCCACGGCCTGCCGTACGCGCGTCAGTCCGCGGCTAGGCAAAGGCAGCAGCCCGCGCCACGCACCAGCACCCGATCTCCCAGTACGTGTCGAGCCCGCCCTGCGCGACCATCGCGAAGTTGAGCGCGGCGCTCCCGATCGAGCGCAGCGAGTGCGCCATGCGCCCGCGCGCGATGCCGCGCGCGGGGTCGCCCGCGAGGCGCGTGAACGACTCGGCCTTCTTCGTGACCGCGGGCGCCGTGCGGTCCGAGCCCCACTCGACCGCTGCGTGCCAATCCCGTCAGCTCAGCATGTGCGCACTGCACGCGGGTGACGCACCGACGAGGGCCTGCGAGAGCGAGGGCAGTGGGCGCGCGGGCGCGAGCGGCAGCGTCTGCGGCGCGCCGCCCGCGCGCGAGAGGGAGGAGCCGTGTCCGGCGACGCCGGAGTAGAGGTGGTCGAGGAAGGGGTTGTAGATTACGCCGAGGACGGGCCGCCGCTGATCGATGAGGCCGATGGAGATGCACGCGAAGGGGAACGCGTGCACGAAGTTCGTCGTGCCGTCTGGCGCGGGGAAACGTGTCAATTGTCAGCGGTGGTAAAGAGCGAAAGGGGGACCTATCGGGTCGACGCAAAATGTCGGGGCGTCGGTGAGCGGCGGGCGCGAGCCTGCAGAGTATGACTCCTCGCCGATGCTGTGCGTTAGAGGTTAGAATGCGGGAGGACAGAGGAGGCAACGGCGCACAATTGGAAGGTCGGGTACGCGGCTGCGATCTCGCGCTTAACGAGCTCCTCGACCTTGACGTCGTACTCGGTCACGAGATCGACAGAGTTCTTCTTCTCCCCTATGTCGGAGGCGGAAGCTTGCTGGATGGCCTGCGAGCCCTCGAGGATGAGTTCACCGGCAGTACGTGCGAGGGCGGTGGTGAAGGTGAGGAGCTCATCGAGCTCGGCGGGAGTAAGGCCGGGCATGTTAAGTTGGCTTGCTGGCAGGTTCCCGCGGTTAGTACGCTTTTATGTGGTCCACTGAAAGATCTCGCAATCGGAGTAACTCGAAGGAGTGGAGAAAGACGAACTGCTGGAAGGAATTCAGCTCCGTTTGATATGAGGCAGTACTGGCATCCACCGGACCGCATCTCCGGAGAACGTTTGCCAAAACGATTGGATAGGATGCATAGGGTTGACGAAATGACCATTGACATACACGACGGCGCCGTATCATTGACGCTGTACAACTATCGTGTAATCTACAGCCGAATACCGCCACCAAATTGGCCAGACGTAAGGATGTTAATCGCCTTCAGCCCAACAGCTGCAGCTGTGGTCCCGGCCAGCCACCCCAGGTTTCTGCCCCACTGACCCTCCTGGGCCATAGCAAACCCGACAAGATCATACACCAAGCATGTTCCAAAAATGGTGTCCGTAAACATGCCCTGCCGTCTTCGTCAGTACCATCTTAACATCGGAGAAAGGGCTCACTCACCCCTAGAACAAAACCTGCACCAGTTGCTACCTGCACCGTCGTGCTCGGAACGCTGTACTTCAGCCAAACCGCGCCGTTGTCGATGATATCGAGCACACCGACACCCGCAAACGTCTTGGCGACAAGGTGCAGCAAGATCTCGGCACGCGACGCCGAGCGCGGAGGGCCCGCGAGCCCCGGGATGAGCGCGAGCGCGAGGACCTGCATCGTGGTGTTCGCCGTCACGAACGCCTGCGACGCGCCGAACTGCTCGCGCAGCCAGAACCACAGCCACCCCGCTGTAAGTGCCCGTCAGCCGTGGGAGGCGGATGCGGTGGAAAGCGGCGACGCACTGATGCAGAGGTTTCCGAGCGCGTAAATGGGTGCGTACGCGAGGGTCGCGTGCTGCAGGTGCGCTTCTGCGGTGTCGGGGATGGCGGGGCGCATGGCGAAGAGCTCCCGGAGCCAGAGGGCCTGCACGATCACTTGGAAGGAGAAGAACCCGGCGATGGACATCGGGTGCGGCGAGAATGCGTAGTGATTCTAGGGGAGCGTGATGAGCAGGCTCTCACGGAATATCTGGTGATGGGTGACGTACGGCGTCTGCGACGTCCTTCATGTTAGGCTTGGTGAGCATTCCGTATACCTGTGCGCTGAAATTGACAGCGAAGGAGAATAGCGTGACGCCGCGGGCGGCGGGGAGAGAGAGTCCGTTACCCATTGTGTATATCAAAAGATGGAGAAGAAGAAGATAGATGTGAGCCTTGTTGACGCGAAGTTTATAAGTCTTGCCCCGTAGGGAGCGATGCTTGCCCCTAGGGAGTGTCGGACTGATGTCATCGCACAGAGGATCATGCAAAAGTCGTCGTCACTAGATGTCGAGAGAGGAAATATGTCAGCATGGGTAATCGGAGGCAGATGTTGAGACATACCGCGGAAGACTCAGAGTGCAGGATGCAAATTTGCTCCAATAAGATGACTGAATATTCGACAGGAGGCGCGACGCGTTGAGATCGCGTGACCGGCCGGTTCAGGTCATGTGATTGGGATACTTGCCCGACGTCGGACGCATGGAGTTCACGTTCAGCAGTACAGAGCTTGTGCCCCACGCTGCAGTCGAAAGGAGATGAGCGAGAGAAACCAAGAAACTCATCGTAAACGACAGCCAGAGAGGGAGAGAGCGAAAATCAATGTTCCATCGATTAATGGTATGAGTAAAATTAACCACTGAAGTGCGAAGATCGAAAAGGGATGTAATATACCGTGAACCGTTGGGTATGTCTTCCAAATGTCCATCCATCCGCTCGTGCATCTAGGAGATGGGGAATGGGAGATCACAACGCCACCCAAGCCCCGAACAACATCCCGCCAACTGCCGTGGCAAACGCAGTCATCAGTGGCGCGGCCATATGCATTGACGGCACCAACGCCCCAGCGGCGTTCGAAGTGCTAAGCAAACAGTCAATTGCCTAACCCGAATGTAGCTGACAAGCGCGACGTACGTAGTTGCCTTCCCTGCCTCGCTTGTGGCGGCAGACGCTAAGCTCGTAGCGTCCGAGACGGCTGCAGCAGTCGCCACGGTGTAGAGGGAGCCTGCGAACGACGTGGCTACGCCTGCGCCGCTCGTGGCGAGTGTGATGGCCTTCCCGCCCTCGCTTGTGACTTCTGTGAAGACCTGGCCGCCAATGGCTGTAGAGTAGGATGTCAGAGACGCGTGGAGTGAAGCACAACGTGGGGACAACGCACAGGTGACGGTGGTGAAAACACCGCCTGCGAACGACGTGGCGTCGGTAAATATTGAACCAGCTGGAAGTGCGAATGAGTAAGAGACGCAGAAGTACGCCCGAGGGCGGAGCACTCACCATCGGAAGTCACTTGGGTGAAGACGGATGCGGCTGCAGACGTGGCGTCGCCGAACCCTGAGGTAATATCGGAAATCACACTGTCAACTGGAGTGCGCTGTCAGTGGAAGGGTCGTGCGACGAATAGCGTGTTGCACACTTTGACGCCTCTCCTCCTGCGGCGCGGCGCACACGAGCGCGGCAAAGAACAGAGCGGTGTAGGCCTTGGCGAACATCGTGTGTGTGGTGGAAATTATTGGGAAAGCAAGGCGAAGAAGGCAGAAGGAGATTGCAGACAGGAAGACGGAAAGCTTGCGGACACCGTCAGCTTATAAGCAAGATCGGAAGAGGAGGCTGAGCCTCAGTCTGGCCTCAGTTACAGTCACTTACAGATGCTGTGCCCAACCCGGTCCGTCCCCGACGGCTTGTGGAGCACACCGCGCGACGGAGCAGTGCTCATCGTCTTCGACGGCGACCGTCATCGTTGCGCGTATCCCTTCCCTTTGCAGACTCCTCAGCACACAATTCGAGGCGCCGTGTGGCGCATACACTTGGGGCGAGTTTCCGGACGGGATCCCCGCCGTACGCCCAAAGCCTGACCGAGCGCGCAGCGAGGCTGTGTCCTGGGTTCGAATCCACCTATTCCTGTCTTTCGATGATGCTATGACGGCTGCGGAACGCGAACATCGTCTTGCAGCGGCTGGATTCTTTCCGCAGTTAAGCTCGGTCTCCGTCGGTGCATCTGCGGTTCGGAATTCGAGGAGGATCGCGTCGAGAATCGGACGGAGGCCAACGGAGAATCACATGAGAGTGTCAATGAGGATGCGAGGAGAAATCGGGAGGTGAGGAGTGTTTGCAACTTTGCAGGATGGCGGCGGTGAGACGAGAAGAACCGTTTGCGGTGTGATTGGCTTTCCCCACCTCCGTCTCCGCTACTTTCCCTCCCTCCTTCGCGTGTTTTTTCCCACCACACCGACTACACCAGGCCTATCACAAAACCGTGAAACCAGTAAAAGGTGAGGGGACGTCGTCTCTTGGCATCTCATGACTCCTGGGCTTCATATCCGGATTCGGAGCCTATCCGTGCCATCGTTATGTGAAGCGCGACGACTCGTTGTGTCGAATGCCGTATCAACTTCTTGTTGGTTTTTGTCTCGGACGATTCTCTTCCATCTTGCCTTTCATGACGTCTCCAGGCGGTCGTTGGCCTCAGGTATCCGTACTCCCCCGTTCCGTTCTTTCATCAAAGGTGTTGGGGTCATTTCGAATCAGTTCGTTTCCTTGATGAGTGGGCTAAGTGCGCCTGAAGATCGCATTGCGCTCGCTAACACTATTTTCTTTCTCCGTCCAACAGGTCTCGCGAACATCGCGATTCCAGTTCACCATCGACTGTATACGGCAACCAATGTCAAAATTTCCTGCCCTTAGCGGCGCTGTGGCGCTCCTTTCTCGAGCTTGGAGCCCACAGGAACGATCCTGTCAGGGTTCTTCATGCTCAATCTAACAAAACGGAAGCCTTGGATGGGTGATGCATGGACGACCGTCAAGCACTTCGCCGCCGTGTCTAATACCGGGCTCGGATCGCCCCGTGGGTTGGAGCTGGTCCCCGCGCCGCTGGCGGCAATCCTATTGCGGCACATCTGCTCGGATGGTCGGGAGGTCTGCCGCCTGTGCGCCTGTGATTGCGCAACAATTACTCTCTAGCCGAAGCGTGGACCTACAAACTCGGAGCTTCGCGAGCGTTTCATCACAGTCGCCGACTTGACGTAAGTCTATTTCGCGGCCCACGCATATCTGCTGGAGTCATGAACACGCGCTGCATTTTTGACGTAGGGACCAGAGACGGTGTCTGACAGCCTTCGTATGTCGTCCGGATGGCACCCGGATCACATTTGACACATTGCCCGTCTCGCGGGCGCACACATGCTGACGCCCCGTCGATGGCTTTGGCAGCACCATTCCCTCCTGGAGGACAGGGATCGCTGTCCTTCTTACCAATTTGTGGTATTCATTTTACTGGCGGTGTTAGTCCGCGGCGACGTCCTCGACGTGCGCGAGCATCGGAGCAGTGAGGCTTGTTCTTCCGCGTTCCATATCTCTGTATGCCTCGTTGAACTCATTTCCGTGCTTAGCATCGTGTTTGCCGTGACCTGCATACGCGCTATCGTCACTGGCCATGTCGCTCGCGTGGAACTTGCATCATGTCGTTTAGGCGCGACGAGTATTTCCAATTGTTTCGGCTCTGTCGACAAAAGAACCCGTGCTATTATACTTTGCCTCGGTACGTTCGCCGTTCGGCAAGTACACCACTCTGCGCCTACCGTGACGGCATCAATTAAATTTGGATCCCAATTTCCCGAAACAATAAGCTTTCAGATGCCTTCGCACAGCTTCGGCATCTACGTTTGGCCTGTGCACTTCACGACCGCGCTCACGGGATCCTCAGGTTCTCTTTCACACTGGCCTTTGCAGACGGCGATGTCACAGACTTGCCCGATCTGTTGATACAGGGACGTCCGGGGACCTTGGCCTTAAGCCTTACTCCCTCCGTCCTGGAGGAATCGGGCACGCGGTTCCGCCGCGCGTGTACCAAAGATCCTGCGCACTGTGTCACTAGATTAGCCACGCCCGATGTCCGCTCTGTATATAACACGGCGCGATGCAACCCCTGTGTATGCGCTCACGCCCCTCCCTTTCCCCCGTCCTTGCCCTCCTGCGCCTGCGCTGTACTCCTCCCCGATCGCCAAACTGGAGAACATAATGGGGAACATCAAGTTCGCCGGCCTCTGGTCGGCGGTGCCATTCGTGAGTTCGGACGCGTGGGACAGGGGTGCTTCGGTGAGTGCTTCGCAACTGTGGTGGCGCACTTCGAGGCTCACGCACGGGACACAGGAGGCCGAGCGCGAGTACGTCGACGTCCAGATCGCGTACCCTTCTCATGGCTCCACCCCGCCGCGTCCGCCTCTTCGATCCACAGCCGCCTGCAGACACGTCCCACTTCCTGCAGAGGTTATCTTGTACATCCTCGAGCTGGCGTCTACGACCGCGACCCTGCAGGTCGACACTAGCGCCCTCCTCGCCGCGAGTCTGGTATGCAGGAGCTGGTCTGTCCCAGGCCAGTCGCTTCTCTTCCGGCACATCGACCTGCGCTCGCAACCGTCGTATGCCGCGTTCGCCGCCGCCGTATCTCCCGCAACACCGCGCGGCCGTGCGCTCGCCCAGGGCATCCGGTCTATGCGCGCCGTCCTGGACCCCGCGCAGCCCCTGTATCTCCGCGCGCGCTCCTTCGCACACGCGGTCACGCTGTGCCCCAAGCTGCGCGCGATCGAGCTGTCGTGCTACGGGACTCCGCCGCCGCCCGCCACGAAGGCGTGCGATGCACGGACGTTCTTCGACGAGCAGGCGCTGGCGTACCTCCGCGCCGGGCCCGCCGTCTCCTCCCTCCGGTTCGCGAACTGGTCCTCGGACACCGACGCGCTGCCGAGCCTCCTCGCCGTCTACCCCGCGCTGCACACGCTCTCCGTGCGCGGCGCGGCGGACGTAATCGCCGCGCCCCTCCCAGCTCTTCACGCGCCCGCGCTGCACGTCGCGCTGGAGCCGCCGCTCGCGCCGGCGCTCCTCGACTGGCTCGCCACCGGCCCGCCGGTCCGCAGCATCGACTTCACGCGCCAGCCGTCGCCCGAGCTCCTCGAACGCGTCCTCAAGGTGCACGGCCCCACGCTCGCCGGCCTCGCGCTGCCCTCGCTGTTCCCCGCGACGCGCGCGCTCGTCCGCGCGCACTGCCCGCGCCTCGCCGCGCTGCGCGTCGAGCACGCGTGGACGAGCGCGTCGGTGTTTGCGGACGCGCCGGACGCGCTGCGGCATGTTGCGTTTGGCACGGACCTGGAGACGTCGCTTGCGCCGGTGCTGGCGTTTGTGCGTGCGCACCCAGGCGTGGAGCGCGTGCAGATGATGCTGTGGAAGCGCAGCCCGGGAGAGCGCGATTGCCACCCACAGCTGGAGGAGCTCCGGGCCCTGTGTGCAGAGCGGGGTATCGAGTTCGGTGTCGATACCGATGTCCGCGCGTTCAGGGCAGTGGCTGCCAGTCCCAGTTTCTTTCACCTCTGAAATGTTTGGCGATGCTTACGAGTCTCGATGACCGACATTCTGACGATTTTGACGATGGAACAGTACGCTTTTCGTTTACTAATGCGCATCTCTTATTGTCTGTTTCGTGTAGTATACTTATCATCTATCCATATCAGCATGGGCTATTGGGATCTTATCTTGTAGCTAGTAGCCTTACTTCACCGCGACTACTAAATGAATACTCCGTTCGCCATTTTTGACTAATCTTCGTGACACTTTCGCTTGAAGCTCCGAGACGTTGTGGACGTTATGGAGTACGGCAGAAGCCCAGGATAGCATGAATTGCAGATAATACATATATATACTGATTGACACAGATGTGCGTGCGTGGAGTAAGAATCTAGAATGATTAAGCAGACAAGAACAACTATAAATCCCTCAGGAAGTCTCCCGCGTCTCCGTCATGCTGCCCCTCACCCCACGTACAGGCGGGGCAGCCACCGTCGCCCCGTCTCCCTCCCTCCGCTGGCCCCGCACTCTCCGCGCCATCCACACCAGGACAGACCACCACGCGCGCACCATCCATGCGATGCCAAGTACGAGCTTGTGGCACCCGTAAACGAGGAACTGCAGGCTGACGAGCGTGCCCGCGACGGAGCACATCACGAGCACCGCGAGCGGCCACGCGGCGTACGCGACGGTCATCAGGAAGACCATCAGCGAGGCGACGGCGACGAAGAGGCAGAGCAGCGGCAGGCGCGCCGTCAGCGAGAAGAAGAAGAATGTCGAGTACACATCGAGCGCCAGTCGCTATGTATGGCTGTATATCAGCAGACGTACAAGAAGGTGAGGTGCGAGACAGACCTGGAACTTGTGGTAGTCGGCGCCGCTGTAGAGCAGGATGAACCAGGCATCGATGCCGAGGCCGAGGGCTGCTGCAATGCTTGAGATGGTGAGCGTGCGCTTTGCTAGGCCGTCGACGCCAAAGATACTATCAGTGGAGAAGCCGAAGACGGTCGCGTCGACGCTGCATGTGTGCGATCAATATCGTGGGCTGAATGCAAGGTGCTTTTGTATACGTACGCGGCGACAGACAACAACTAAGATGTGCTTGTCAGCAAGGAGGCGAGTGGAGTTGGAAAAACTCACCGAAGCCCCAATAAAGTACCATTCGTGCACCAGACGCCCAAGGATCGCGTCAAAATCAGAGTCCAGCTGAGCTTCGCGCAGCTCGCGGTGGTAGGTCAGCGTGTCGAAGACGGATGTCGCGATAGATACGGTGGACGAGATCGAAACCGTGTCAGACACATTGAGGGTCGAAAGAGGAAGTAGTGAAGGGAGGATGACGGAGATAAAGTTTGGCCGTCTTTGAATATAGATGGTATCCTGTGGGAACATGGTATCGTTTTCTTGGTATATGCTGTCTTCGAACTCCTCGTCAGCTTTGGACTCCCAGGTGCATAGGTCTGTGGAATCGTCCACGTCTGACTGCCCAGAGGTCTCGTCATCCGAGTTGATGCAATATCCCTTCACACGGCGACGGCGCAACTGGTTTGGCGGCTCTTCGGCCCATGGTAGTGAACTTTGACATTCCTCGGATGCCGAACTTTCCGGCGACGATTTTTCTGCTTCTGTTACGGGTGAGCAAGCGCCACGAAAATGTTGCATTAAACAAGACGCACCTGAACCGACACTCTCCTCTTCGCATGATCCATTCCCTTCCTCCGAGATCGAGGTCGAGGCAGATGATGGAGCGCGAAGACGTACAATGAGTGAGGCGCATTTCTGTTGCTTCTGTGCAATGGATTTCCGCCTGGCTGCTGTGATACCGGACAGATGAATCTCTAATTCTGCAGACAGACGCATCAGCTCTCTGTTTCCCGTCGAACTGAATTTCGCGTACGACGATCGTTTCCTTGGCGCTTAACGACCTCGCCCAATGGCATGGACATTGAGGCGACGAGATGACGTTTCTTCTTGCTCTTGGACTTGCTCTGTGACTTATGCCACACGCCGACCTTGAGTTCTGTTCGGAGATGTGCCTCGCGGCTGCTCTCCAGGCATCAGTACATGGGGCCCGTCACCGGATAGGGATGCACGCACAGCAACATAGGATCCCTCTGGTTCGGATTCTGGCCATCCGTTCCAAGCACGATTTCGTGGGTGCGATGTCCATCGACCTCCAGGGTGACTATGGGCCGCCATGACTTTTCAGGGCGTAGGAGTCCGAAGTTTTGAGAGCGGAGTACTGGTCAAAGCCTTAGTGCGTTCCCACTTTGAAGAGAGGGCTCTTGCCAAGCACCTATGAACTGCCACGGCCTGTACCGACGGGGTCAGCATGTAAAACACCCGAGGGTAGCATCGGACCGAGCGACGCACTCTGAATCTGCCTGCGAATCGTCGAAACTACTTGTGCGCGTCGAGCGCGACATTCATAAAAATGTTGACCTGTTTATACGAGGTATAGAGAATGCTTAGAAAGACATCGGAGGGTGAAAGGAGGACGAGAGATCGTAGGTAGGCGCTTAGCGAAGCTGCTCTTCTACTCAGCCGCGGCTCATAGCCCTGAGTCTAGCGCTCGTCTGGGGCTCTGTCAAACTGTCTTCGACTCTTCATTGGCTTCACGGCTCCGCTGGGTGCTGATAAAATCAAACGTTTCATGTCCGTCTACATAAGTGATGGTCGTTCAGAGATGACAGTGCGGCCTCGGCGATCCTGTTGGACAACTGAGTTCTCGAGGCTGTCCATGGGCGTGTGAAAGCTGACTACCTGCTATGGGAATGCGGGGTACGGCCCCTCGACGCCGTCGGCGACGACGAGCAGTGGACCACTCGTTGTACGACGCTCTTTGACGCTCCTTTCTTCTCGCGACAACTCGAAAGACACATTACAGTCGCCTGGAGTCTGATAATTGGTGAGATAGCTCCGCCTGCATTGCGCATGATCACTGAATGCTTCGGAACACGGATCAAGGGCTGACCTCTTACTTTCAACATCCACCACTGGCACCTAGCAGCACCTAAGAGGTTCTCGAACGACCCCCATTGACTCAAGTCAAGTTTTTGTAATGATTCCATCTCGACATGCAAGTGCGAACACCCTGCGTCGCGTCGCACAGACCAGTGCGCGCGTTATACCAAGTGCAGTCTCGCATTCGGTCGCCGCCGTGAAGACTGGGAAGGGATTGAAGAGGGGGGCTATACCTGCGATAGGGCACCTGGAAGACCTGAGGCCTCATGCGAGAGCGTTTGCGACAGCCACAGGTGTGTTCGTTCGTTGCCTTCACCTCTTTCTGTCCCCCGTGTATCGACCTGGAGACAGACCGTGTTCTTCGGTGGTTTGTCTGTCTTGCCGCTCGTGGAAGTGCACATGTATGGAATACTTTACCGTGCATGTGCGGAGGCGCCTTTGGGAGATTCGGAGCAATGGCTTGGGTTTGCTGATCATCTTGCACAGGCTCTCCTTCCTCTCCTTTACCCCCAAGAAAACCCCATTTTGACAAGATCCTCGTAGCAAATCGGTACGGTCGCTCACTAGCGATCCATAACTCGGGCGCTATTGATTCGCTCCTAGAGGTGAAATAGCGTGCCGGGTAATACGGACGGCAAAGAAGCTTGGCATTAAGACTGTCGCTGTATATAGTGAGGTCGATGCCGATTCTCTTCACGTCCAGCTGGTCCGTTAGTCCGTCTTCCCTGCAGTGTCGCGTAGTCTGACATGTACTGTCAGGCAGATGAAGCGTACTGCATTGGCCCTGCACCCTCGTCCGAAAGCTACGTGAGTCCTACCGTCTGCGTTTATCTTTTGACCAGTCCGACCAACTTTGTCTCAGCTCCGAATGGACAAAATCATTGACATATGTCATCGGAGCAGTGCACAGGTATGCATGCTTACCGTCGTAGTGCTTTGAGATTCTGATACATCGTTTACAGGCAGTGCATCCCGGGTGCGGACACCAGGCCATCGACCTCTGCTCCCCGTCTGACGTCCGACTATCAGATACGGCTTTTTGAGCGAGAACGCAAAGTTTGCTGAGCAGTTAGCGAAGGAAGGTATTGTATTTATCGGACCGCCGGCGAGCGCCATTGTGAGCATGGGCTCTAAGAGGTATCTCATTTCTCAAACTCAGTCAGCATGCATTCCTTGAACATCCTACTACAGCGAATCGAAGACTATTATGTCTGGTATGGAGCATGCATTCCTACTCGCGCTCTCCAGCTGATCCTCTGGTTTGCGTAGATGCCGGAGTGCCTTGTGTTCCGGGCTATCACGGAACCAATCAAGACCCCCAATACCTATTCGACGAGGCTCTGAAAATTGGTGAGTATACGCCTCCTCCTTATCTGCGCATCCTCTTTATCCTTCTTCAGGATTCCCGATTCTCATTAAAGCAGTCCACGGAGGCGGAGGGAAAGGTATGCGCACAGTATATGAGCCCTCAGCGTTCTTCGACTCGCTCGAGTCGGCTCAGCGCGAATCGCTCAAGGGCTTTGGTGACGCGACGGTCCTCGTCGAGAAATATATAGAACGCCCGCGCCATGTCGAGGTTCAGGTGTTCTCCGACACACTTGGGAATACTGTCAGCTTGTGGGAGCGTGACTGTTCCGTCCAGAGGAGAAACCAGAAGATTATTGAAGAGGTTTGTCTCGTGGAATAACGCGTGATTATCCTCATTATGGTCACCACAGGCGCCTGCACCGGGATTGTCTCCCGAACTGCGCGCTGACTTGAGTGCGAAGGCGGTCGCTGCTGCGAATGCGGTGAACTACGTCGGCGCAGGCACGGTGGAGTTCATCTTTGACAACGACACGCATCAATTTTTCTTCATGGAAATGTGCGTGTTCAGTCCTTCGCGTGGCGAGCGCCATTGACGTTTGCCTTAGGAACACTCGCTTGCAAGTAGAGCATCCAGTGACGGAGATGATTACCGGCCTTGACCTTGTGGAATGGCAGCTCGAGGTATTTCTTATCTTCTTTCCCGAAATCTTCACTGCCTCACACTATATCAGGTTGCGGCAGGAAATCGTCTACCCCTTACCCAATCATCGATACCCATGGTTGGCCATGCATTTGAGGCGCGCATATATGCAGAAAATCCGCGCAACGACTTCTTGCCGGACTCCGGACCTCTTCTCTACCTCTCCACCCCCGAACCGACACACACTTTCGCTCCGTCGTTGCCTCCTATGTCTCCAGCTACTTCCAATGCAGACTTGTCCCATGCGACTATCCTCGCTCCCCCGACGAACACGTTGCTGCGAATAGCGCCGTCTGTACGCCTCGAACAGGGCTTCACGCAGGGCTCGCAAATCGGCGTCTTCTATGACCCGATGATCGCCAAGCTCGTTGTGCATGCTGAAGACCGAACCGAGGCGTTGCGCATCCTCCGAAAGGCGCTCGATGAGTATCACGTTGTAGGCGTGTCGACGAACATTGAGTTCCTGCGGTCCTTAGCAGGACACCAGGCGTTCATCGACGGCGACGTGGAGACTGGGTTCATTCCGGTGAGCTTATCCTCGCTGTCATTGACAGTGTAATCCATTTACTGACTTCACGAATAGAAACATCGTGAAGAGCTATTCCCTCCCTTGCCCGATCCTTCGCCAGAGCTCTTGGCGCAGGCGGCCTTATTCGCAGTGCTGCGCGACCACCCCGAGCAATCGACATCGCCCTGGACGAGTCTGGCGTCTCGCCGCTTCGGTGGCGACGTCTACGAGCACATCATCACCCTGCAAACGGAGACTGGCGAGCTCGAGCAGCCATTCAGCGTGCATGTCAAATCCCTCCAATCCGGCCTCTTCGACATCTCCGTCCATTCAACGCCCGGCGCATCGCCCACGGAGTTCCACGCGGTCGCCGCGCACCTCGCGTCCGCGACGAGCCTGTCTACCACTCTGAATGCAGAGGCCGTGCGCGCGACGATCGTCTCGCAGCGCCCGCCGCCGCACGTGCCCGCGTCCTCGTCGCCGCACACCATGGAGCGGCTGCACATGTTCAGCGGTGGGCGCAAGACGACGCTTGTCCTACCGTCGCCTAATTGGCTGATCTCGCTCGGCGGCGACGTTCTGAGCGCCGCGAAGGGTGCACTGAAGGCGCCGATGCCGAGTCTCATCGTCGATGTGCGTGTTAGTGTTGGTGAGGAGGTCGAGAAGGGCCAGGCAGTTGTCGTTCTGGAAAGTATGAAGACAGAGACTGTTCTACGAGCCGAGTTCAGTGGTGTAGTAAAGTCTGTAGGGTGTGTGAAGGGTGAGATGGTCGAAGAAGGGCGAGAGCTGGTGGATATTGAAGAGGGAGAATTGTAAATATTACTAAGTACATATCATGATTACACTTGTCGAAGGAGTCAGTGACAAGATTGAAGTTCGAGGTATTGTATGCTTATTCTATAAGCTCTGCATTCTGCATGTCTTCCTGCCACTTTTTCTGAATAACCTTCCGAAGCTCCATGCCAATGGCTCTTGAGACAGGCCATGGTACTGCATTTCCGATTTGCCTTTGCATCTGTAACAATTTAGTGACTCAATGCATAAGTTCAAATTCTGGACACTTACTGTCTTGACATTGTTATCCATAGAATAAAATGTGAAGGAGTCTGGGAAGCCTTGAGAGCGGGCTAATTCTCGGACAGTAACCACCCTGTTGCACTGGGTGGCCAGTTAGAACAGGTTGGAAAAGACAGAATTGGCACTTACCCAAGGATGTAGTACTCTACTTTGCTTTGCTGTTGGTTCTACATTGGTCACAGTTGTTTGAAAAACTTTTGTTGCATCCAGCCGTCCATAAAGTCCTAGTAAATCTGATGAGGAATACTTGGTAGTAGGAAATCAACAGATCTCACCTGGCCGAAAACCATTCTTGGCAACTGCAGACATAGGATTGGATACTTGCCACTCTCCTTGCTGGAGATCATCTGGCAAACCTTCAGGCTAGTGAGCACCATCAGCACAATACAATGCAACTAGCCACTTACTACGATAATCTGCTCCTGGCCTAAGTTCAATACAGATAACACTGATACTAGATTAGACACAGGCAAAGTCTGAAATAAGTAGGCTTACCGTTTGACCTTTGCTGGCTTCAATGGTCGATCATAGTGCTGCAATTCCTGGTCTGGTAACTTCAGACGGGCAATAGACTGGAACAGTGACTGTGGCCTGTAATCATACTCCACTCCTCTTGGTCCAATAAAAGGTTCCTTCATATCAACTTTATATGTTGGATATTCCTGGTCTATCAATAAGCCATCAGGATCTTCCCTGGAGCAACTATTGAGTACATCAAATGTAAATTTTAAAAGCTGTCACACCAATTAAATCGCTTGAGGTCTCCTATGGCATCTTCTACAGTGATATAGTTGAAAGGTGCCAATCCGCTTGTTGTGTTAATAGGATGAATAATGTCACCATTTGGAAAAGTGATGGCCAGCTTGTCAGAGAATGGGAAGTCATACACTGGCTGGGGCAAGTCTGGCAAAGGATAACCCTGCTTTGCAGCCAGTAAAAAGAACCGGACACGAGTTTGAGGGGTGCCATAGTGACCAGCCTGAAGAAGGCCAAAGCGGACCTGATAGCTAGATATTTTTTAGTAATATAAATATGAAGGAAAAAAGTACATACTTCATATTCAATAGTGCATAGCCTAAAAACTTAACCCCTCCCATTTCAATCCCTCCTTGGACACGGTATTTGTCCACCTGGGATGCCCCCAGCTGGAAAGAGAGAAAGCCTCGTACATTCTCAAATATGCAGTACTTGGGCTTTAGGAAATCCACCCAAGACAGCAAGTTCAGTATAAGGTTGCTCTTCACATCATTGGCTCTTTGAAACATGTTAAGGCGAGAGTGGGGTTGACTGAAACAGCAGTATAAGTAAAAAGGGATACAAGCAAAGGAAATTTAGGAAATATACCAAGGAAATCCAGCGACAATGATATCAATGTCACCAGGTTTGGGAAGTGAAGGGAGAGGTGCAGCTCCAAGAATGTCCATGGGGATATCATCATCCGGGAGTATGCCCATAGACTGCTTGACAGCATAACATAGGACTACATTGGCACATTGATTGTACACAATTGTATCAGGGGAGTTTTTCCTAAATCACCAAAATATATAACCAATCTGACTCAGATATTGATTGAACATACCTGATGGTCTCTGCTGCACTTGGAGAAACCTCCACAGCATGTGTTGTCCGCATAACACCAACAGCACTCTCCATCCCAAGGCTGAAAGCACCAGTACCAGCAAAAATGTCAAAGACCCTCCAAGGATTCTGAGCCTTTGCCTCAACAAAGTCATAAGATGCCGAGAATACAGAAGTGTCCAGTTCTCGCAGGCATGGTTTACACCAAAGCACCTGCTCAGCCACCAGCCGGGTTCCAGAGGCCCAAGTCTGAGGATGGAGAGTCGGAAAGTGGTACATCACATAGAAGCGATCTGGTGCACGCCAGAGAGCAAGATCATCGGCAGCACTGAGGTGAATGACATAGCAGCGCTGGATCAGATCACTGACTTCATATTGCATGATTTCATCTGTTATAAATAAATGGTGCTAGACTTGTATTAGCATCAGGGACAGACTCAAAGATTACTCCATACCTCATCCTTGATGACATCCGATGGGCGGATATCATTTTCGAGGCTGCTGATCCGACCGAGCAACTTGACAGTTATGCCATCAACCTCTCTTGAGAAGCCTTTTCGTGGCTTGAAGGCACATATCTGTCCAATTTGTGCAGGGGCTTTGACTGTCCTCAGGAGGCAGAAATCATCAATATGATACTGTACTCCATGATAGGAGATACCATCCGTGATCCAGTGGCCATCTGCATCCCAGTCCTCTTGTTGACGAGTAGTACAGATCTGGCAGCTGTCGGGAACATCATCTGGCTGGAAAGATAATGCATCATGGGGATCAATGAAGGAAGCATCATTTCGGTGATGCAGAAATCTGAATTAAAGTGAGATAGTATTCACATACTAACAGTAGATATGGTACTCACCGATAAAAGAAGAAGTCTGAATTGATGAACTGATTGGAGTTAACGGGTGCTTCGTCATGGTCAAGTCTTGTTACTGCAACTTTTCCGCAAATGGATTCGAGTTTGACATTGTTGCATTTGGTGGTTATGAAGAGTTCCTTCCTAATGGATATTTCCTCCAGATATGTAGTGGAACTATGTTCGAACCATTGTACATGCATGGCGCGCTCTCTGCCGTTGATGTAGATGATTTTCCCAAACCTGCAAATTGCCATCAAGTCTGATATCAAAAGAAGTGGACAGAACATACCAGAAATAATGCCAAAGTTCGGCATCGATCGGGATTTCCGCCGCCGAGAGTGGTAGCTTCGGAACCGCCTTCCCTGGCCGCTCGGGATCTTGTCCTATGGGCAAGACCACGACATCACCCACCTTCCCCGCCACTCGATCAGCAACCACCTACGTCGAATCACAACACACGTACAAAATAGTTCTCGTCATCTACCCGGACGCCCTTCGTGAAGCTCGTGTTCTTGAGCCGCCACTCGGGCGGCAAGGAAATAGTCGAATGTTCGTTCCTCGCTGAGAGCAGGCACTTCTTGAGGAATGCGAGATCGGCCTTGCGCTGCCTCTCTTGCAGCACGCGGGACGGCGCCGGCTGGCGCGGGCCCAAAACAAAGAGCGATTCGCGGAAGTACCCGAACGCGAGGGCTCCGATGCGGGGCGTGACGTGCGTCGGGTTCTGGTTCTCCGGGCGCAGGACATCGAGGTCCTTGTTCGAGAGGCCCGCGGCAAGCTTGAAGACCGTCTGGGGGCGCCGGCGCTGACTCGGACGCGGCGGGGAGGAGGAGGGGGGCAGTGCATCGGTATACTGCCGGCGGAGGTGCTTGACAAGCGCAGAGGCGGCGACATCTGCAGACAGCTCGCCATCGGCAATGAGAGCGTCGAGGACTGCGATCTGGAGATACGGGATGTGTGGTCAGTTATGTGTGTTGGTCGAGAATGCGAAAGGTGGCAGACGGACCGCGTCCTGGAGATCCTTGTCCGTGCATTTCCGGTGCAGCACGTCCGAGCTGATCCCGTCCTTGAGTACCTCGAGTGATATGGTGGGTTTTGTCTTGTCCAAGGCCGCACAAACGATACGTTGGGTGATCTTATGACTGTTGTAGTATGGCGTGTAGAATGGCCGGTACCTTTTTGAAGGTTCCGCCAAGATGTACCACGCATACTGCGTGTCAATATAGATTGGCCTGTGGAATGGAGCCGTCAGACTCGGCCAATACAGGAAATAGTGATCCGCTTGGAAAGGACACTCACTCGCTGCGTTTGGTGTAGTCCATCGTTCCCTGACGCAGGAGAGCAGTCAAGGCCACTCGCACCCCGGGGTACTCGTCGTCGTCATCTTCCTGCCCCTCGTCTTCCTCATTGATGAAGTACGGGGTAACGATGCCCGCGCCGCAGATCTCGCGGTTCTCTTCATAGTTGTCGAGCGACACCATGAGGCAGTCGTCCTTCGCATCGAATATAGTAAAGTCGCTCAACACGCGGATGGGCTTGTCGTCATTGCTCTCGGGCCGTTCTTCTTCGCCGATGATGTTGACCGTTTCCTCGGACACTTCATCTTTTCGGCGGATATAATGCCCTGCACCAGGTGTTAGCGCTGTATATCAAACTGGAAGTGGGTTAGCAGACACACCTGGTCTCTCCGAATCCTTCTTCTTTGCTTTCTACATGAATACACAGTCAGTCTCATCCAGTCAGTCTCAACTGATGCACTTACCCGTGTATCGATTGACTCTCCGGATGGGCTTGCACGTTTCAAGCCCGCTGCTGGCGCCGGCTCCTCAGTGGGAAAACTTGTTTCGAACGCCGATGGTAGTTGAAGTGGCGGCATGGATACTGAGCCTTCGAAAAGTGTCGATGGTGGTAGACTGAGAAGGTGGGAGTGCAGCTGCCAGCCCGCGGAGGCTCGCGCGCGCCCTGCACGTGTTCGCGCACGCATGCTCACAGTCATCTCGCGCACTCTCCGCCAGGAGGACAGCCTTTGCATGATAAAGAGATACACGATCTCGAAGGAATCAGGTTAGTGTGTGGTCATGTAGAGTTCCTGTACATAGTATTTGCGATGGGTTCAGTCTGCAGATATAGAGTGTACTTGTAATCTATCCACTGTATGGAAAATCTAGAATTTGAAGACCTGGTCCTCCGTGTACCCAAGCTCTTTCAGCACACCTCCGAGCTCGCCCTGCTGTCCCCCAGCCTTCTTCCCCGCAATCGCGTTCACCTGCCCCGGCGGGCCTGTTCACCAACTCATCAGCAAAGCCACCACCGCACGACGATCGAGCACAGGCTACGTACCACACACGAAGACCTTGACCTTATCCCCGAGCGAGGGCGGCGCCACATGCACCTTCAAGAACCCCGCATCCGACGAGCTCGTCGCGGCGCCCGCCCAGCCCGCCGGGGGCTTGCCGAGCGTATACACGACATCGAAGGTCTCCGGGTACTTCTGCTTCAGCGCGTCCAGCTCCTCGCGCAGAAGGATGTCCGCCTCGGTGACGTTCGAGAAGATGAGCTTGAACCTCGTCTTGTTCGCCGGGTCCGGGAGCGCGTGGACGAGCAGCTGATACAGCGGGGTGCTGCGCGCCCGATGTCAGTGACGATGAGAGGGTGGAAAGCCAGACGCACATGCCGCTCCCGCCCCCGATGAGCGCGACCTCGTCGAACTCGTTCACTAGCCGCCCCGCCGAGCCTCAGTACAGCACCACCCGAACACGAGAAACGCGTGCACGCACACTTATACGGGAACTTCATGATGGGGCCCTTGATGGCGAGCGTGTCGCCCGGCTCGAGCGCGTCGTGCACGTACTTCGACACCACGCCCCGCTCGTACCTCTTCACGAGCAGCACGAGCTCGCCCGGCGCGTCCGGCCGCGAGATGGGCGTGTACGGGCGGACGGCGGGCTTGCCTTCCGCGTCCTTCAGCGCCTCGGGGTCCGACGCCCTCACCACGACGCACGACGCGACGGGCAGCCCGTCCCCAGGCACCTCGAACACGAATCTGCGAGAAGATAAATGAGCAGCTCAGGCGCGAGGCCAGCGGACGTGACGCACTTGGCAGTGTTGTGGTTGTACGGCACGACCTTCTTGAGCTTGACGTCGACGAAGCTCGCCGGGTCGAGCGGGCTCTCCCCTGGCGCCTTCGTCGCGGGGGCCCGCGCGCCGTCGAGATAGAGGTACGCCGCGAGCCCGACGCTGCCGGCGCCGACTGCCCACAGGCCTGCGTTGCGCGCCTTCGCTGTCCTAGCCTCTGTCGAGAAGCGGCGGACCTGGGGATGCCAGGGCTCATAAAATCGGGGCCCAGAACGCTTGAGAGTCGGACTCACTGCTGGGCGCGCGATAGCTGATGCGCAAAGGAAAGACATAGAAAGAGTGCGATACCGAGATACTTAGACGGTCTTGAGTCTGCCGGTGTCGAGGGTTTTGTCTGCTCTGCCAATGAGATGCACTACTTGGTGGCGCTCCCGACCGTGCCTAGATGGACGATTGTGGGTTTGCAGAGGTCGAAGATGGTGTTTTCTGCCTCTGGGATGCGGTATTGACAAGAGCGATAGAGTGTGTGGAGAGTTCGAAGACGGTGCCTCACCGTCATCGCGCAATCATCGTCAGGCTTTGTCCGACGCAGAAATCGGCCTTGGCCCATGGAGATATCCACGTCTACGAGAACGACAGGCGAGGCCATCCCAACGCAAGATGGTTGGAGTAGACGGAAATTCGAACCTGCGCGAGGGGCACCGCGCCAATTGCCGCACAAAACATTCCGGGCCCTTCGAAGATTACAATTGGCCCTCGTGTATTCGGCTACAATACTGGAGAGAAAAAACCATGAAGACCAGGACAGACAATACCCCAAAACCCGTATATACGGAATCTCCTCGCATCACAACACCATGCTGCTGTACAGTAAACAACTCGCGCCGCGGATGTAAATTAGTCGATGGGGTGCGGATGGGCTCAATCAAGAAGGTAGTAGGTAAGTCGGGGCGAGGCAAGAGTTCGGGATGACAAGCATGCTCGTACAGTAGTACATAAAAAAGGGCTCGGCTTCATTCACGATGTTGATACATAGAGAGACGTCGAAGGAGGGGAAGCCTGGTCTTCCGCATCTAGAGGAAGGAGGAAGGATCCATCCAAGCAGGGCGAGGTCACTTGGCAGCCACCGCACTCGCACCCGACGGAATGACTGGTTCGTCGGGACCCGCAAGCGCGCCCTCGGGAACGACCCCGCTCGACGCGGCTGGGTCGCTCACTTGGTGGAAGTCTAAACAATTCTCGGTCAACATCGCCTCGGAAGAGGTGTGCGTGTGACGTACCGAGGATCTCGCTGTACATCATCACCTTCCACGTGTCGACAGGCAGGTCCGCGTCGTTGAAACTCCAGTCGAACTTCTCTGCCGCCACGGGTTCATCGGTCGGGTCATGGTATGGCGCGACATACTCGTGAGCAAGACACTCAGACGCGTTGATGCGCTTGCGTGGGTCAAACACGAGCATCTTTTCGAGAAGGTCGAGCGCTGCAGGCACCAACGGATTTTAAAACATATTTCCGGCAGATGTGATCACGGGGGATACACGCACCACTCTCGTCATTGCAGCGCAGCTTCTCGCTGAAAGGCACTCTTTGACGCTTCGGCAGACTTTGTACAAAGCGGAGGGTCTGGAACGAGGGAGGGAATAAAGTTAGAGTGTGTAGATGCCGACAGCGCATAGATAAGATAGACGCACATTCTCACTGCAGATGGTCTCAATGACATCATCTGGCGGCGTACCGAGCAGCTCTGTGATGATGGAGAACTGATTGACGTCTGGCGGCGAAAGACGTGGGTCAGACAGAGGGGCAGGGCATAGAGAGAGGCACACGCACGATCTTTGCCTGGGAAGAGTGGTTTGCCCTCGAGCATCTCCGCGAAGATGCATCCTGTGCTCCAGATGTCGACAGCAACGTCGTACTTTTGCCATGTCAACATGATCTCCGGGGCGCGGTAGTATCGTGTAGAAACATATCCCGTCATTTGAGGGTCTTGTATTCGGGCCAAGCCGAAGTCACAAATCTAGCCGCGCATCAGCAGTCGAAGCGGACGCTTAGGGGTTGTGTGTACCTTCAGATCGCAGTTCTCATTGACGAGAATGTTGCTTGGTTTCTGGAGGGAGTTGAGTATGTGGAAGCGATGGCCGAGAAAACTGTGATCTCACCAGGTCACGGTGAACAACACCGGCAGAGTGGACGTATTTGAGACCGCGCTGTAACAGATGTAAGCGTGCGTCAGTCAACATATCGACGGCCTCTTACCAGAATTTGGTAGAGGAAGTATTGGATGAACTGCTTCTCCAATGGCCGGGACGTCAACAGGCGGTGTAAGTCGGTACCGAGCAACTCGGTTACAAAGTAGCTAATTGGGACTGCTGTCAGATGTGACATGGTTCGGGCGAATTGTGCTTACATGTCTTCTAGAGGTGAGATGAAGACATCGCTCAAGCTGATGATCTTGACATACAAACATTAGCTAGGTCGATGCTAGACAACAAAAGAGCTCACATTCTCGTGCTGGATGTGCTTGAGAAGCTTGAGTTCGCGGTAGGTGCGCTTGCTGAGCACGGGTGTGCTGAACGGCTTCATAATCTTTTTGACGGCGACGGACGAGCCGGTGAGTTGATCCTTTGCTGAGCTGCAAAAGGTGGCGCATTAGGATTGCGCTATGATGCAGGGCAAAGGATTCCGGGACGAAGAGCGCTCGACGCCCGTGTCGGGAAGGTCGTAGAATATCTGCGAACATCGGGCCAGTGTGTAAAGATCGGAGCCTCTCATAAGGACCAGACACCCAATGCGGCGCATTTTACAATATCCTGACTAGACGCGACGGATAGGAGCACTTACCACACAAGTCCGAACGCGCCTGGAAAGTACCATGTCTGAATCAGTTACCGCGTCTCGGATCGGATGCTGATCGCCCACTCACCCATTCCCACTGGCTGAAGGTCGACATAGCGAGTAGTAACCTGCGCGCGAGACATTCGTGAGGATCGCAAGGAACGCGAGCGAGCGAACGACTGATGACTGACCTCGAACGAGGTGCCGAAGATGCTGAGCTTGACGAACGACATTGTCTTTATGGGTCCCTTGTCAGTCGAGACGTACTTATAGGTCAAGGCCAGAATGAATGATCTGGAGGGGTCGACCTGCGGAGGTGGTGGTGGACGTGGCGGTGGTGGTGGTGGTGGAAGGAAGAGAGACTGGATGGTTGCAATTAGCGCGACTGGAATTGAGGTTACAGATTGTGGCGCGTGTCCGCGCGAGGCACTTCCAACTGACGTCATGGCTCTGCAAATTTCAGGCAACATTAATTCCTCTCCCTGCCATCCACCCCTCCGCCACCTCCCTCTCAGCCGCAACAAGACGCACGACAACGGCCACCAGCAAAGTCTCTGAATTTTCTGTCGCAACCCTCATCCCCAACGCCCGCTACAGCAGCCAGAGCGTCCGGCGGTTAGCCGTCGGCGATGACGCACTTCTGCACGTTATTCTTCCCTCGTAATCATATCGTGATTCTCCAGGATTCAGGTCGAAACGCAACCGCTCTCCAGTTCATTTGATAGCTTTGTGCCAGCCAAAGACGTCATTTTCAGGCCCCGGTTGTTGATCTCAAGTAGTGATCAAGATCATCGACGCAACGTGTTCACCAGATGGCGCCTCGACACCGACGTCAGCAGACGTTCAGCTCGCCGACCTCGAGACTGCGAAGCACCGTTCAAAGTCTTCTTACCTGGAGCCGGTCTGTCGCTTGTCGCAAGGCGTGACGTATGCGGCGGTATGGACGTCTCGGCCACAAGCACGCATGGGCCCTGGCACTCAGTGACGAGAGAGATCGGCATGAGGTAAGTTACTGTACCGCGGGTTGGGCTTTGTCTCTTTCTCGAGGCAGATCAGACAGACTCGTCCTCGTCGAGAATCTCTATGTTAGCGCTGCTTAGATTCGGATATAGATCACCCTCTAGAACTTGTACACTTGGTCCTCGGTATATCCCAGCTCTTTCAGAATACCGCCTAGCTCACCCTGCTTCATGCCGGCCTTCTTACCAGCGATAGCATTGACTTGTCCAGGAGGGCCTGCAACCAGAACGATGTAAGAGAACTGCATCGCCGGCGGGCCTTGAACCACGCACCGCATACGAAAACCTTCACTTTCTCGTTGAGGGAAGGGGGCGCAACATGTTGCTTCAGGAGCTCGGCGTTGACGAATCCCACCGGGCCTAGACATCGCAATGTTGAACACAGCCCACACCCAACCGGAGAACACGCACCTTTCCATGTCGGAGAGCCCTTGTCCACGGTGTACACCACGTCGAAGGTATTGGGATGCTTCTTCTTCAAGGCATCAAACTCCTCTTTGAGAAGGATATCCGCCTCCGTCACGTTAGCAAAAATGAGTTTGAACTTCGTCTTGTTCGCGGGGTCCGCGAGCGCGTGCGTGGCGATCTGGTACAGCGGGGTGCTTGAAAACGTTCCATCAGCACAGACCACAATGAACCTAGCCAAAACTGCACACACATGCCGCTCCCACCCCCGATCAGCGCAACCTCCTCGAACTCGTTCGCTGCGCCTCCATCAGCCACCGGCCCACACACGAGCGCGCCGCGCACCTTTATAGGGGAATTTCGGGATGGGGCCCTTGATGGCCAGCGTGTCGCCGGGCTTGAGCTGCTCGAAGACGTACTTCGACACGACGCCCGTCTCGTACTTCTTGATGAGGAACACGAGCTCGCCCGGCGCGTCCGGCGGCGAGATGGGCGTGTACGGGCGGACGACGGGCCTGCCCTTCGCGTCCTTGAGCGCCTCGGGGTCCGACGCCCTCACCACGACGCACGACGCGACGGGCAGCAGCGACGCCTCGCCGTTCGGGAGTTCGAACACGAACCTGGCGGGCGTGAGCGTGAGCACGGGGGCGCGCGAGACGCAACGCACTTGGCGGTGTTGTGGTTGTACGGCACGACCGTCTTGAGCTTGAAGTCGACGAAGTTCTGCGCGTCGAGCGGGCTCTTTTCTTGCGCCTTCTTGGGCGGCGCGGGCTGGTAGCCCCCGAGGTAGAGGTAGCCCGCGAGCCCGACGACGCCTGCGCCGCCGAGGTACAGCGGGAGGCTGGAGGACTTCTTCGCGGGTTCTGTGGAGAAGCGGCGCGCGGAGGCGGCCTGGACGACGTCTTAGTCGAGATATGGGGGCTTCAGTAGGCGTTCGACGTACTGCTGAGCGCGCAAATGTTGCAGCGCGGATGAAGGACATGGTTGCACAAGACTCAAGAGGAGTGCTCAGGGTATGCGAGCGTTAGTCACGGTCCAATACCCTTCCAGCGCTCGGCCAATTGCAGCACGTCTTCCGGTGGCCATGCTGACTAGCATACTAACTTCCAAGGCATTGGTTTTGACAAACAAGTGGGTAAATTTGATAGGTCGGCAGGATGATCGAGGAGAACAATCCTTCATCACGAAGCTCGAGAGAGAACGGCATACGATGACATTTAGTAAATACGCTGTAGTATTACAAGTACGTAGGAAACCGCGAGTACCCAAGGAAATAAAGACCAAATCCCAGTTCATTTGCTATTCCCAAGCAGCCACCAACAGGGGACTGTCAACAGGAAGAGCAAAGGAAAAGAGGAAGAGATCCCCCGACGACACAGGCCAGTAGTGCAGCGGCAAGGTCATCGCGTCCCCGGGTTGCAAGCAGAGCCCAAGGAACAGAGGCGGCAAAAATTAGATAACCAAGAATGGAGGCGGTGCCTCCATAATAGTGGTTAAACTATTAAGAACAGATACTACACTTGATCTAAGCCAAAAGGCCAGAGTGGTAAGGAATCCAGATGGTTGCGGCCACGCTTTTATACGCAGGAGGGTGCGCACGGACCAGGTCGCGTATGTGGCTGAACAGACGGGCGACGCGCCGGCGTTCCTATAGTTTCAGAACTTCGACACTACGGAGTCCGCATACATTTTCGATTTCGGGTATGACAATTGCCCGTGGAGACACACAAAAACTTCCTGCAAAACCAGAGTTCCTGATCTTCGCGACTTGTAAGACGATCAAGAGGCTACAATAAACGCGCAGTGCGAAATTATGTGCAGCATTTCCATTAGACAGACAAAATTTGTCGTTGTAGGAATGAGATCGGGACGGACAGTACAACTCAACATGGCTATAGGCACCACTTCATTACTTCCCGCTGCACATTCCATCGTCAGACTGCTTGACGAGAAAGCGGCAAAGAATACCGGTGAAGAGCGACAGGATCCACCTACGCCGGCAGCACACCAGAACGAAGAGGTTCATTTTCACGATGAATTAACGGGGCGATGTTAGCCGGCTGGGCAATCGGCGCGCGGACGCCCATATCAACGAGACTGACGGGCGGTGGGCGGTGGGTAGACGGGTGGCCACTGGCAGCACTGGTATAAATGCTGAGGTGCCGAGGATCTGGGCGAAGGCGGCGGCGCATATATACAATCAAATCATCTAGAGAGGGTATGCTCGAGAATAATCATGCGTGCGAGTGTACTGCAGACGCACCGATATGGACGATGGGATCCGCAGAGCAAGTTCGAGCGGATCGTCTAGATCGAGTGCGCGCAAGAGCAAGGCAAATCGTCCATAGATCACGCAGGGAGGCGTTCTTCAACCAGTGTTTGGAGGAGTGCAAAACCGCGCCGGATACATAGTTGCCATTGCCGCTTGTGCGCAGTCGGCCGGCGCAGCACGGCCTGGTCAAAGAGTAAAGATCTTGCTTGCCAGGACAAGAGAGAGTTGGCGAGCGAGGACACTGTACTCCTCTGCCACTACAGCGAGAAGCGGTTCAGTGTTGTTTGCACATCTTGAAGATGAAGAGAGAGGAGACGAAAGTAGAGTAAGACTTAGTCTTGGTACGGAGGCATCTTCAAGAGCTCCATTGCCCCGACTAGGACAGAAACGACATTGCTATGCGATCTGTACTGTGTATCCGAGATGATTTCGTGCACAAGCCTTCATGAGGAGGAGGAGGATGTCTGGAAACGATGTGGTCGCTGAGAAAGGCACTTCACGATTTGGCGTGGGCGACGCGCGTCAGTTCCTTGCTCATCCCCTTCGCGCTTCCAGTCTGCACACTCTTTCTTCTTACCGTTACGTCGTTTGACGTCCACCCCTACTTAACTTGAATCTCTCCTCAAGAGTTGCAGGTACGTTGATGGCATCGTCGTCCGTGGATCTTTGACAGTGGCTCAAACTTCGGCAGTTCTGCCTGTCTCTTACGATGGACAACTCGGATCCTCGCAAGTCTCCCCCATCTGACCAGCACGGGAAGGCGAAACCAGACCCCCCGCCTGTGCAGATGGCATCTGTACCTCCCGCATCGTTCTACGGAACCAGTTCCCAGCGACCACCACCATTACCCGATCGCCCCGCTACCCTGGGTTCTTCAAATACCCAATTCTACGTGACGAACCCCTCGCCCTCTGCGGAACTCTCCCCGTTTCGCGAGCCAGAGCTCGTTCCGGACGACGAAAGCATGCCGGACTTTACGAAACTGGCAGACGTCGAAGACACTGCGCCGCGTCCATTCCAATTCGACACTTACACCCCGCGCGACAACACAGACGCATGGGCGACCGGCTGGCAGAGCGACCCGGGCCCGTGGTCTGCGGCAGGGGTGTCGATGACGACGGTGAACAGGGTGGACATCAGCGCGCGCAACGACTACGAGGAGACGCACTGGTGGGACAAGTGGGTGCGCGACGCGAACCGCCGACCTGGGCCCGGCCTCCTCCCTCCCCTCCTCGCCGACCGCCTGCACGACCCTGACCACTCGCTCTATTCTGTCAGCGTCACCCCGCCTGACCTCAAGATGCCCCCGCCGCCCCCGCGCGCGGACGGCGCGCCCCCCGACCCTGCGCTGCTCCACCCGGCGTCTCAGCCCACCGCGGAGGAGGTGCGCATGGCTGTGCCGCACCCGAACGCATACTACTGCCGGCGCGACAACGGCTGGGTGCTGCTCATCTGGAAGTCGTCGTCGATGCTCCCGCCCCTCGCGGCCTCCTTCAACGCGGCGCACCCTGAGGTGCCGTTACCGGATCACAACACTAGGCGCAGGACGCAGTCGTGCATCGGAGACTCTGGCCGCCAGTTTGGCCCGGAGAACCGGACGCATCACTTCCATGTCTATGAGCGTGCTGTGGATGCACGGACAGTGACCCCGCCTTTCCGCCGCAGCGAGTGGGAGGAAGGCCAGAAGAAGAAGCAGCGCCGGCGGAAAATGACGTTGCGACTGGACGAACTGGAGAACGCGGACGCCCTGTTGGAGCATGCAGCGACGGTCGAAGAGCCCATGGAGATTGAGGAAGATGCAGGAGAGGTGGAAGGCGATCTCCTGGATCTATACGTTTGCTGCCAGTGCTCGTTCTATGCATTGGCATCTAAAGTCATCGGCGGCGTCATTCCTGCCAAACTCCTCGATGAACTGGTCAAAGACAAGTTCGAGAACCCTATACTCGGCAAGAATGGACACGAAACTGCGATGATGGCCTTAGAGACCATCCTAACGTATGTGCAACATTCTCTTCGTTGTTGGCAGGTTTTTACACAATGTTTAGCATCATCGAGAACCGACTGTGGAGAAATGAAAGCCGCCTTCTCCCTGTGAGCAGAAAGACTTTTAAGACGAAGCTTGGTTGGACTCCGTTAATGTATGTTGCCCGTCCATTCCATATGCCTCGATTGACACCATTCCAGGCGCAAGATCTTCCAGTCTCTGGACTTCGAGACGACGATAGACGCTGATGCTCCTCCGGCAGAGAATCTCCAGCTAGTGCCGCCCAAAATTGATCCCAGCACGCCTGCGGGTAAATTGTCTCGGAGTAAACTCCTGCGTGCGTGGGTCGAATTGGGTGCTTGGATCACTGACTATCGAAGGCGCTTCTGTGAGTCAGTATCACTTCGTCCTGGATGCCTTGCTCAGACGAGGAATATCGCAGCCCCTAACTTGAAGGACTTTGCACCACACAAGCTCTGGCTACAAGTCGACAACGCGAGGGAGATATACCAGACAGCTATCGGTGCTCATCCCGATCAAAGTGCGTTTTCTTGAGATGACATATGCGCCATAATGAACGTTGCTCACAGTCGCTCGCCCGCCCTTACCGACGAGCCTCGAGGGAGAGGACCAGTTACAGAATGTGTGGACTCTTCTCGGTATGACGGAGACCACTTATTCGTGGGGTGCGTTGTGGTTTTGTTTGTCAATCGTCTTGTGCTGATGATTTTATTTTAGAACTGATGACTTTCGCATATCTCGCACAATGTCGATGCGATCCCGCGCATACAATCGACTACTTTACCGCGTTCTACGACATATTCGAGTTGATGTCCCGGAAGGGCGACATCCCGCCGACGGAACTGCAGAGCATCATTTTGGAAGAGCGCACACGCAATCGGTTCACGCACGAGAACTTGCAGGACGCAGTCAAGCTCCTCGGGTTCGGGAAGGATGGGCCGCTCAGACTCGAGCTGGACGAGGTAGGGAATGACCAGTCCGGAACCGAGTTCATCGAGAACGCGTGGAAGGACGCGGTTCGGCGGGCGTGGCGCGATCCGGACGCCTCAAAGTTGATGGAGGTGAACGACGCGTTCAGGATGATCGCGGAGGCGCGCGAGAACCCGCTGCTACACCGGATCTGGGAGCTCGCGAAGGACGGCGGGATGACGCCGGAGCGTGCCTACAACACTCTGGACATCCCAAAGGAGATCGACGATGCTCTGCTCATCACCATCTACTCTATGAGAGTGCGTCCAACTCCCCTCACCAATCTGGTGAATCTCATCTTTGTTCGCGGTGCAGGTTATGGACCAGCCAAACCAGGCAGAGAAGATGAGGGAGGCAATCTCAGTGATCGCGGAGACAAGGGAAAGCGACCGGTTACGGCAATTCTTGATCACTGGTGCAGATCGTACGTGTCGTGGTTCTCTCTCTGGCTAATAACTAACATGGCATTTAGCTGGCGACGTTATCATACCGACGCGTTCCGACTGGCCAAGAGGTCTGAATCAGCTTGGGAACACGTGCTACCTCAACTCTCTCTTACAGGTATTTGTAGGATCTCTGGCCAGAACATACTTTCTGATAGGCTTCTGCAGTACTTTTACACTATCAAGGATCTCCGTGACGCTGTGGCCCCGCTTCTCGAAAGCAGTGCGAAAGCAATCGAAGATGACAAGCTCACAGATGACGATCTGAAGCGACACAGAGTGGGGGGCAGATTGGTCACCAGGCGAGAGATCTTGCGCTCCAAGAAGTGTTTGTGCGCCAGCCTGTTTTCGGGTCAATCGGGCTAATGGGTTGTCTCGTAGTCGTCGGCCAACTCGCGGAGCTCTTCCACCAGCTCGAGTACAACGAAGCTGCTGCCGTGACGCCTACTCTCGAACTTGCGAAACTTGCCCTTGTGACATCCAAGGACGAGGAAGAGGACGACGCGGACAAGAATGGCACCGACTCTTCAAATGACACGGACGCGACGCTTGTGGAGGATGCACCACCTCGAGCGACAGTCCCAGACTCTCCTATGGGGTCGCCTGGCGAGGGCTCGTCATCTTCGGTCCTCGGAAAGCGATCGCGGGATCGTGAATTTGGACCTGAACCTGAGATTATCGAGGAGCCGGTTGTTGATCTGGAGATGGGGATGGACCAGGACGCAATGCCCAGTGATGAGCCGACTCGCAGCGAAATCGTCCTCAAGCCACCTCCACTTCCTCCGAGAAAGGCGCCTAGTTCGGAGTCTACAATGATGTTTGGCAAGTGGCCCCGAAGGTCATCCGTTGACGACAAGCATTGATCCGATGTTTACTGTAGGGCGACAACACGATGTCTCGGAGTGTATGGATAACTGTATCTTCCAGATTGAAACAGCGCTACTTAAGTTCAATGACCTCGGCGGATCAGAGGAAGGCAAATCAAGTATAGTGAAGCGGTGAGGAGCTTTCTGACATATGTTCATTGACGTCCATTCTCAGCATCCCACTAGATTGTTCTTTGGCACTCTGAAGCAACGCATTACTGTCGCGCCTCCCGATGATCCACGATCACGACCCTCTATTCACGAGAAAGAAGACCTTTTCTCACTTCTTCCCGTCAACGTCTCCGACGAGGGCTTCGATCTCTATGATGGTCTCAGCGGCTACTTCGACGATGTTGTGGAGTTCGAGTCCAAAAAGGCACGAATGGAAGTCACCCTTGTTGAGCTGCCGCCGGTTCTCCAGATTCAACTCCAGGTACGTTTCAAACTATCGCACGTCAGACATCGCTGATAGGCGGTCTCAGAGAGCGCAATTTGATCGCGAGACCTTGCAACCTTACAAGTCGCAAGCATTTGTCAAGTTCGGAGAGACCATCTATATGGACCGCTTCCTGGACGATGCCAACCCCGAGAAGAAGGAGCGCTCGAAATCTATTCACCTGGAGCTCAGCACCTGTCGCGACCGCATACATTTACTGACAACCGGGAAGGTAAGCCCTGAACTCATCGAACTACCCATTCGTCCTCACTGTCGTTCAGCATGCACCCTTCGCCCCCGCGCTTGCTAACTCTTACGAATTCCTCACGGGTCAAGCAATCGTAGAGCTGCCTGAGCTCGATCAGGAGTTCAGGGATCAGCTTAAGAGCGAACAAGACTACCTTAAAACAGAGCTCGAGGGCCTCCGAGCACGCGCTTCCAAGCTCAAGGAGGAGCTTGAGGAGATATGGCTGGGCGAGCACAATGCGGCATATGAGCTGACCTCCGTATTCATCCACCGCGGATCTTCACCGTCATGGGGACACTATTTCTTCTACTCACGACACCTGCCCGAAAACCCGGATTCTTGGTTCAAGTATAACGACTCGGACGTAAGCATAGTGCCGAAGGACGAGGTGCTGGCTGATACGACGGGTTCGACTGCCAACCCGTACATGGTGCGTGGTGCTTTTTGCGACTGCGTCGGTTGTATCTGGACGCTGACATCCCACATAGCTTGTCTATGTTCGTAAGGGATCTGATATGATCAATACCGTCAAGCGGTTCGATCCAAATGCCATCGAAATTGCAGAGTCATGATATATATAATTCATACACTGGGTCTCACATAACTCATACCCTCTGCACTGTATAACACTCATTACATGCCTGTATCACTTACCGTAGCCCTCATCGAACATTTAACTGCTGTATTGCATGAAAACGCTCGTCTGGTCTCAGCATCTCCGGGAGAAGGGACGGGACGGAACAGCCAGTGACTGAGTCTGGCGGCGGTGTACGATCTGCGCGAGAGCCGAGTCGTCCACGGCACTCGAAGAACTACCACAAATCCTGGACAATTGAGTTTGGGGAGTTGGATACAGATTGCGGCCAAAGACATACCTTGAGCGATGTGCAACTCGGACACATTCCGCAGCGTGGCGGAGTCAGCGAGGCTCTTTTGCAGGTGTCGCGTCCGGTGCTTGGTTTTGCACCGCCTCGCCGTCGCCCTCGCCCTCGCCTGGCTGCAGCTCGCCAAGAAGACCGTCTAGCTGCTCTTAAAGCGCGTCAAGTCGACCCTTTACGTCCTGGCCGAGTTTGGTGGCCTGTTCGAGGCGTCGAAGGAGGCCTGCGATGTCCTGATCTGCCGCATCGTCGGGCACGTCCTGCGTTTCGGTCAGGGAGGCGGCGATAGACTGGCGGTCGACTTGGAGGGGTGCCGTAGACGCTGCCGCCTGAGTTACTTCGGGAGCACCGTCTGGACGTGTGATGCCATTTACAGTACTTTTGCGTTCGTGTTGGCGAGGGCGACGCAGTTCCAGTTCAAGTTCATACGAGCGATGCGCCGCGCTGAAACATCGGTGGCTGTGCACCCACGTCAACTTGCGACCACGCAGTGAGTCAGTGACTCGGTGCCAGTGCTGCCAGTGGGTGTCCGGAATGCCATGTGTGGTGCGTCTTGCTCTAGCGCTTCCCGACTCCGCTGACGGGCGATTATGGCGGACGATGCTCTGTCAGGCAAGCTATATCTGCCAAGGCCTCATACATACACGTTGGCAGGGGATGCTTTTCCATCACCTGTCCGACCCCAGAACTTCCGACGTACCCGCACATTGGCTGCATTAGGGCCTCGTATGACCCGCTGTGAACCATGCACTCCGTTTCATGTCCTTGTTTGCCTACGTTGATCAATGCCTGGCACCGCATCACTCCATACAGTCGATTTGTCGAGAGTATATCAAGTGCGCATACCGATGCACCATCGCCTACTCCCTCACCCTTCGTTTACCTCCTCATAGGACTCCTCACACACGTTTGTCCGTATAGAAGCCAGTGGTCGCTGCGGCGACTAGAGCGTCTACTCGAGCCGTAACAGTCATTCTCCAAAGCGCAGGCATGACGAGTTTGTCGGAGAGGCTACTTTATTCGTTTTATCCTCTCATTGCAGAGACGATACTCTTTGGTGGGTTCATCAATCCCATTGTCTCTCAATCTGACTCACAGATTCTGATCAGGAATACTTTCTTGCCTAATAAGCCTATCGACATACCTGCTTCTGTACGTCGTTGTTTCCGCCCACATAAAGTGTTACTGACTGTAGGCGAACAGCTGGCGCCCCCGCACACCCGGAACTGTCTTGATGCTAGTCGTCACAGTCTCTATGTACATCGCCGCCATCATGCACTGGAGCGCCTACCTGAGCGTAACCATATACTATTTCACCGATCCTTTGCATGCCTCGTTCGCACAAGAGAATACGAATAACCCGCGACAGACATTGGTCTCCCTTGGAGTCGCAGCGAATGTAACGTGCTTCTTTCGATTGGGATTCGGCTGGATTGACGATATGCTGATAGGTTGTGTTCAGCGACGTCATCGTGATCTGGCGGGCGTGGATACTGTGCGATAAAGAAACATGGGTTTTGCTCACGTCAATAACCCTTCTCCTCGCGACGACTAGTGCGCTACTTCGTGTATCTCATTCCTTTTCCTGACCACGCATCTGCAGTCGGCGCGGCCTTAAACTTGCTGTACGGCCATGTCCTGGCGGCATCGTATGCCACAACGGTGGCATGGCCCGTTGTAACTGCCGTGATTACACTCGTAACTAATATCTGGGCTACTGCACTCGTCGCCCGCAAAACATGGTGTGTCCCGTTTCAAAGTCTCTCTTCGCGTCCCTCTTGATCTAGCTCCTAGGCTTCATCGTCGATTCATCCGTGAAAACATGCGAGAAGGCACTCGCCGCACGAGAGTAGAATTATCACTCACCATCATCGTGGAATCTGGGGCAATTTACTGTGTTTACCTGGTATATCACCTATCGGCTCTGTTTACATTACGTCTGACCGTTCACAGGTCTTCGTGCTTCTATGCTCACACGGGTTGCTTGGCCGCACCTCCGCTGCCCTGGCCGCCACCGTTCCCCAAGTTGCGGTGAGCATAGCGATCTGATGTCCTTAAAGATGGCTGACTAAGATCTAGGCTATCTACCCAACAACACTTGTCGTCTTGCTGTGCTTGCGTCAGGACGACTCGAAGCCCGTATTCAGCCTCCAAAGGCAGACGGAGTTCCAGCTTGAGGTGTATTTGCCGAGCACTGGTACCCAGATTGTCGAACGCCATACGGTGGAAGCGACGCAGCTTGCGACATCCCGTGACGTTCTTATCGCACTTGGCCAGTAGAAGAGACATTCATGCTCCGAAGCATTGCTATCTGCTGCGATTTGATATACGGCTATCATTCATGCGAGCGCCGGACACTGTTGCTGCGCCAATGCCGTCCCATACCTCTGTGCATATACTCAACACCTTGCGCTTGACCTCAAAACATGGCCGACTTGACTGTCGACGAGAAGAAAACGACGCCTTGACCGCAGAGCAGACAGTACGTCATTTCAGTTCCACATGAGGACCGGGAATTGATCTCACCACAGCACTCCACTGAATGGTGTGTCGAGGCTTCCATTCCTCTGATCCGCCCGCATATCTGTCCGTCTGGTGATGTTGAGGGTACTTACATACCGCACGCCGGCGGCTGTGTCAATGTCATCTGTCCACAGGCGTAGGCGCTTATTCGACACAGCTCGAGCAGTCGACGCTCGCATCCGGTAAATTTCAGCCCGTTCCTTCTGAAGACTAGCGTCCAAAACCGGTCGTGTCCGGCGCCAAACATTATTGTTGGACCACTCAGGGAGCATCCGGCGTTATATATCCACAAAATACCGCCGGTACGCTGACGGCTGGCGGAGATGCTGAACAGCATCTATCCAGTCAAGATTAGCTCTTTATCTAGAAGCGCGCTCTCATATCCTTTAGCATCGGGACGGTCCGTTCTCCATACAAATTTCCACCGAACCGCATGATGCCCTAGGACCCAGCCACAAGCTGCAGAGCTATAAACTAGACACTGCGGTCTTCTCTATTCCCCCGGCTTGCTTCTTCTCGCAGGGTTCTCACTCTCTCAGCGTCGAGGATCTATTATCTCGTGGTGCTGAGCACGACTCCCGCGATACTAGATGGTGCAAAATGTAACAGGGGACCCAAGCATCCTCGTCCTCACATTCTACCCTCTCATCGTCGAGACTCTCCTGTTCGGTGAGTGCTGAGCCACTCTCGTGAATGCCTGTCTAACTCATGGGTGCGATGCCAGGCGTGTTTTCATGCCTGACGGTGTTATCGACTTATCTTCTTCTGTAAGATCGCGCCGCTCCAGCTTTTACCCCGTCAGCTCACGTCGAGAACTCACGTTAGCTGGCGTCCTCGTTCAGTGGCCACCCTGATGATGCTATTTCTGACGACGACAATGTACATCGCCGCTGCTGTACACTGGGGCGCCTGTTTGGCTGCGGCAATCTCCGGTTTATCCGACCCCGCGAACTTTCTGCTTGACCAACGCCATACTGCAGACCAAGTTTTGGCATCGATTGGCCTAACTATCAATGTACGTCGCAGGTGCTTCACCGATGCCTTCGGTCCTGACGCCGTTTTCGCCGATAGGTCGTTCTCAGCGACGTCATCGTAGTCTGGAGAGCGTGGCTCCTTTGGGAGCGCAGTCGAGGAGTTCTTGTTGTTTCCTTTTGTCTTCTCATCGCGACAGCAGGTACGCAAGTTTAGGATACCATATCCCTATTTCAGAAACTTCAAGGACGCCACGTACTCTAGTCGCGGCAATATTCAACGGCGTTTATCTCGCCGGACATGTCCTCGCCACTTTTCTCATGATCTCGACGGCATGGCCCACTGTAACAGCGGCCATTTCGATTGCCACGAATATATGGGCCACTGCACTCGTCGCATATAAGGCATGGTCTGTAACTGTAACTGTGTTTGGCGTCCGCTCGTGCTGACTCCTCATAGGCTTCATCGACGATTTATTCGTCAGCACATCCAAGGCTGTAAACGCCGCACACGCGTTGAACTGCTTCTGTCACTGCTGATTGAATCGGGGTCTGTATACTGTATATATTTGGTATGCTGCTCAACTTGCTATTCCTATTCTTTCGCAACTTATCGGCAGACAGATCGTCGTACTTCTCAGCACCCGCGCGTTGCTCGGTCCCTTGTGTCCTGTCTTTGGTACAAGCGTCGCCCAAATAGCAGTGTGTACTCGATGACAAGCTCTCCACGAGCAGCGGCGAATGGCTACTCACATATACTTGTAGGGTATCTACCCGACGACACTCGTCGTTCTGGTGTGTCTGCGCAAAGGCGACAAAAACCCGATCTTCAGTCTAGAACAACAGACCGAAACATTAGAGCCGCGCATCCATCGGATCACTTTCCAGACCTTCTCACGGTCTGAAGAAGGCTCTTCAGCTGGACATTCCCTCGACGAAGAAGACAAGTAGTGCGCAGAGGACAGTTGATCGCTGTACCATCCCTCTCTACCCGTAGTCCGAGCGGCACATTCACTGGTGCTCCACCTGCCAACAAGATCTGACTTGATGGAGAGTGTGCTATGGCTCTCTTCGTTGTTATCGGCGTGCCATGTCTCCATATCAACCAGCTTCTGCGCAAAATCTTACTATATGAGTGCATCCTGCGCGCTCCTCGCACCTGGATTCAGTGGATGCATCGGTTGGGACGTCCGCGAAATCACTTACAGCGAGATGCCGCGCCCATCATCAGGTTTGTTGCCATCCTAACATCTTCGTTCTAGATCACTGTGTAGTCCCCTCGTTGACGCAGCTCCTCCAACTCTCCTTAATCGTAGACCTCTCGGCGGCCAAGGCACAGATGCTCTATAACATCCAAATCGGGGAGATACGTTCAAGCACTGCGGATGAGGGACGGGGTGTGGGCCGCGACATCTCTGGCCCGGCACTGTCGAACTCCTTACAGTCTCATGAACGACTAGACCTCGCTGTGTTGCTCTGTTTTGTAACGCAACCTCGCTTCTTTCTCCCAGTAACATCATCACTCTAATGCCGTCTAGTTCCGAGCGGATTTTCTGTCCATCGTATGTCCTTTTGAAGATAGGATACTTGATGGTAGATGCCTGAAAGGAATGTCGGCTGCGGAAGCATCAATTACCACCCGAAGATCTGTCGAAACAAGGAAGGTGTTCGCGACACTGTCCATCACGATATCTCCACCTGCAGATGGTTGCGCGGAGGTTGGCGCTAGACACGACCATTGGGTATGTGGAACATCCAGATCGCGAACAGGGGTGAAGGATGTGCCAGCGCTTCTTTGTCGTCGCCATCTGCAGCGTGATGGCGCCCGGAATGCTCGACATGTGGTCGTCCACCAGAAGAGACAGGGCGTGCCATAATTTATGACACCTGTCCGACACCACACGGGCTGCGCATGCCTTGTACTCTCCAGCACCACGTTGACATTCTTTCCATTCGTCGGCCCTGGTAGGCGCAGCTATGTGACTTGGATCATATCATACCGGCATCGTAGCTCGAGTTACCTATCGACTTTTCCGGGAATTGTACTAGGAGTCCTGCGAATTTTTCGGCGACCAGGCGCAGTCGACTAATTTTGAATAGAGCGCAGACTTTCTTGCCTTGCCACGACTCGTGGGGAAAACAAAATGACCAGTGAAGTCAGAATGAAATTGTCATGGTCTGTCTTGCTGAATTCGGCTGGAGGAAAGCATAGGCGCGCACCTGGCTCCCACGGACAGCTAATTCGCGGCCAACACAGAACCTCCGAGTGCAGTCGTCTGGTTTCTACCCTGTACACACCGCGCCGTAAAGCCTCCCCAATGTATGACGCTTACTCTCAAGATGAAGTTCGGTGTGCCACTTCAGTCGACTCTGACGTGCCAAGTTGGGGCAATGTACAGCGTTTGACACTCCAGGGTCGCTTCGTTTAGGATTTGCCTTTCGCGACCTGGTCCCGGGGCAAGCCACCCATCCCCGCGCTTCATGTGTGTGTGGTCTGTCAGACGCAATATGGACAAGTACGGATGCCGTCCTGATCCACGTTGCTTTCCAGTTCCCTGCAAGCTCCCAGGGTAAATATCAGACGGTGACTCTAGCCTAGGCCACTGCATCCGCGCACAACGTAAGTACATTATGCAGAAGGGTGGGTGAGCAAGGGCACTGGCAAGAGATACACGGATCTACGTATATAGTAATTGGAACTCTCCTGCAGGTGCGCACAGGCTTCATTTTCGCATCCGCTGACCCCACGAATAATACAATTTGATGGCCTCTTGACTGCCGTGTGATCATCATCCTCCGGCGTCCTATCCTATGATGATATCAGTTCCATCTCATGCGCACCCGGATGCCGCCTCCGCGGCGGAGGACGCCGCTGCCAAGCAGGAGCGGGTTTGTCCGCCCTGAAAGGCATGCAAAAGGATGCCGCACGACCAAGTAGGGTATCTGACTGAGGTGCGCTCGCAGCTCGCAGGTTTTCGTTTGCCAGCGTCACTCGGCAAACGTCCTCGCCCTGGCTTGTCGTCTACCACCATCTCTGGTCTGTTCTCGTACCAAACCCCACAGTCCTTCGGCCTCGATAGCGGGCGCGAAATGACCGTTGGATCTCACATCGACACTCCCAGCACGTCGTAGTGTGCACAGCGCTCAATTCCGGCCGCGCCTTCTCTAAGTTATCCGCAACGAGTCTTGCGATTCGACGTCTTCTTACCTTCTGGTCCGCCTCCTACTCCATCGCGCCGCCCGCGATGGACCCCATGCCTCCTATGATGCATGGTCCAGGCCACTGGACTGCCCTCACACTTGGATTCTACCCGCTTGTCATCGAGAGCCTTCTTTTCGGTATGCGACATACATCTGGATAGCTTTCAGGCATGCTTACAATTTCCCACAGGCATATTCTCGTGTCTTATCGCGCTTTCAACCTATCTGCTCCTGTACGTGACCCATCCTTTTCCTTGTCCATTTTTACTGGAATTCCTAGCATAGATGGCGAGCGAGCACAGGCGCCAATATGATGATGCTGTTCGTGACAGGCATCATGTACGTCTCGGCGACCGTGCACTGGGTGACATGCCTCACCGAAGTTGCCTGCATCTTCAACCACGAGTGCGGGCTGGCTATCCTCCTCACGCCACACGGCACTGTCCGCCAAATCATTGTCGGTCTCACAATCAATATCAATGTACGTGCCTATGAGCGCGCAGCCGATAGGTGGTGCTGATATTAGCGCCCGAAGTTCATGCTCAGCGACATCATCGTGCTCTGGCGCGCGTGGGTCCTCTGGGAGCGGCGCCGCGGCGTCCTGCTCATCTCTGCCATCCTGTCAATGGCCACAATCGGTGTGTTCTGCGATGTGCCGACCAGGAGACTGCCTCATAGCCTGTTGCAGCCGCCGCGATCGCGAGCGCGACCATCGGCCAAGGCGTGCCGGTCTCCTCTTCATCCACCACTCCTGCCATGATGGCAGTAACCATCCTCTCCCTCGTCACAAATTCGTGGGCCACCGCCCTTGTCGCGTGCAAAGCCTGGTCAGTCAGCTTGACATGACAAGTTCTCCTTTCCTGACATAGCACACGGGAAGGGTACACCGTCGGCGACTACGAACCGGTGGGCGTCGCACCAAGGTGGGGCTGACTCTGTTGGTCCTCGTTGAGTCCGGCCTCCTATATTGCACGTTTTGGGTCCGTCAGTCCCTCGTCCCATTCTTCCACCTAACCGATGTGCGCTGCAGATCCTCGTCATCCTCAGCAGCAAAGCCCTGCTCGGGCCTGTCTCATCCGTCGTCGCAGAAAGCATCGTCCAAGTCGCCGTACGTCTTCCTTCGCCCCCTTTCTATCCTGCATGCATCTAACCGCGCTCATCGTGCAGGGAATATACCCGACGATCGTTGCCGTGGTCGTATGTCTGCAGAAGATGCAGACCGCGACGCACACGCAGCACGACGAGCCATCCGTGCTGACGACGCACCTGACCCTCGGGCTCGCGAGCGGCACCCAGCACCCAGTGATCGCGCTGCAGCCCACGGGCGCCTCGCAGGAGAGCGACGAGACGCGCGCGGGCGAGCTGCCGTCCAAGCGCAGCATCGAAGCGCACGATGGTATGAGATTCCACGAGCGGGAATGATGCTTCATGTTGTGTGACTTGCCCTGCCCATCTGTACCACCAGAGCAATCCTGCATACCCATACATACGCATACCGTGGGGACACCTAGACCGCATACCATACACTAGCCTAGGCGTGCTGGAGCCTCCAAATGTATACTGTAGACAACTGTAATCGCAACACAACTCGAAATGAATAGGAGAACAATGCATACATAGTCCGATACGTGATAAGTTACTTGAAAGCTGAACGCATGCAGAGCAGGGGTGGAGTGTGACAAGATACATAGACCAATAAGAAAGTCAACGAACCCTCTCGAGTGCACATCAGGCCACAGCGGCCTGACCGCGGATAGCGAGCCTCTCAACCACCCTCCTGAGCTCCGCATTCTGAGCACTCTGCTGCTCGGCACGCTCCTCTTTGCCCGCCCTCTTGTACAGCTCTGCAAACGAGTCAGATTATGCACGGCCCAAAACCAGCGATTCGGACGCACCGACGAACCGCTCCCCAAGCCAGAGGCGCAGCGGCACGTTCCCATGCTGGTCCTTCCCCGCGTCCTCCTTCGCCGGCGGCGCACCGAGCCCCGCGGCGAGCTGCTCGCACGTCCCGAGCATGCTGAGCGCATGCCCGCCGGCAGTGTGGAAATAGTGCGCCGCGATGAGCGCAAGCACGAGTGCGCGCAGATGGTTATCCTGTGCCTGGGTCGCGAGCTCCAGCGCAGCTTTCAGATGCACCCTACACATGAACAAAAATAAAATCAGTATTCATGCCTTGCGCTCGGCGTGGAGATGGTAGGAAACTATGCGCACTTGGACTGGAGGATCGAGTCGCCGCCCAAACACGCGCGGAGTACCTCGCCAACGGCCTCGAGCGCCCCGCCCATCCCGCGGCAGGCGTCCGCGGCCGCCCGCCCAAGCTCCACGATCCCAGCCCACTCGTCATCGCTCGTCGCGCTAGACGCGCGGTACAGGCCGATCCGGAGGCCCACCTCTCCTGCGCGGGCGGCACATGCCACGTAGTCGCGCTCTGCAGTGCTGCCGCCCTCGTCCGCCAGGTGCGCGGCGATGCGGTAGCACGTCATCGCGCGCTCGGGTTGCCCTAGTGCGTGTGCGAGGTGGGCGTGGTGGAGCGTGAGACGCGGAGCATAGAGTGAGAAGAGGTTAGTGGAACGGGTATGTGCGATGAGGAGGGCGAGGTTCTGAATGATATGAACGATCAGATGCATAACGACGAGTGTGGTGCGTGCGCACCTCTTCCGCGATGTCGAACTCGCTGCGCATGATTGAGACCTGTTGACCGACATGAGATATCACACCAGCATCTTTCGCCGAGGCACTCACGGCGACCAGCTCGGATATGAGATCCGCCTTGATTCTGTCCAAATGTTCCTCTACTTCTTCAACGTCCCCTCTGCTAGCCCACTTCGGACCTGTGACCAATAAACGTCAGAACACCATCGCAGTCTCGGTAATGAACGCACAAGAAAGTGCCGGAGCTGCCTCCGGACGATCGAATATAGCGATGCCTTCGGTGGCAAAGACTTTCCGCTTCGGTTTCCGGCCCATGGCATCGCGTTTGGCGATGCTGCTGATGAGGAATCCGAGGTAGAATAGCGTACGTGGATGCGTAGTGCGAACTAGGAGAGGAGGGCCAGGTGATAAAGGTATCTGTTCCGCTTATGAGTGAAACGGTAGGCACCCTACACACGCGGCCCACTCACGTCGACAATGCCTTCTGGGAATTTGTCAAGGGCCCCGGAATCGAGCAAGGCGTGAAGATGCGAAAGGCGCGGGGAGACGGCAGAGGAGGACCCTATATGCGTGTAGTATGTGACGCTGAGTATGAGAATGTGGATCGCTAGGAGTGCCTCTATCGGGTCCGTGAACGCGATGAAAGACTGTCCTCCATCTTTCGACGAGGCATAGGAAAGCCCTAGTGCACACTCGCTAGCATCCAGACTCTCTTTGATGTCTTGGTAATGGGAGTTGGAAGATAGAACGTGCAGGTGGATGGCGTGCGCAAGGAGAGTGACTTGAGAGTGACCGCTTTGCGAAGCAAGTCGTTGTAAGGCTTTGACTGCTTCCAGTGCGTTTTTCAGGTCCTTGGTGTCGAGAAGAAGGTGAATCAGCGCGATGTGGCTGGCGTATATGACGGACGGCGGATCTGAAGGTTGGAAAGACGCGATGAGACGCCGGAGAAGCGTACGTGCAAACTTGGAGTTGCGTTGCCAGTGCGAAACGCGCGCTTGAGTTAGCATGAGCTGATATTTGTACAGACGCAAAGACGGGTGCTGTAGCCTGTCAATATCTCTGCAATATTTTATAAGAAAGGATCTACCTTTTGTGCGATGAGCAGCTGCGCGCGTCGTCAGCATATATGTGTCTCAGGGATAGCAAGCCTACTCACCCCTTTGCTAATCGCTTTTTCAACCTATATGCGTGTCATTACACACTAACAACGCGACGAAACGTGTTCCTCACCTCTTGCTCTATCCCATGTGCCCACGGGCATTCGATATTCTGGCTCATCCCTCCGTCGATGACGACCATCCCGATCTCCGCAAGGGCAGTCCATGCTCTGCACTCTACCTCAGGGCTAAGAGAATTCAGAGAAAGACATTTTCTTAGAGATTGTATCGAGAGGTGGATGGAACGCGGGTGGTGAGCGTCCGTAGGAGGATGCGCGAAGAGGTCGGGCAGGGCAAGTAAAAGAACAGGGGCGGGCAGAGTAGTGAGGCTTCTATTCTGTGCAACAGGTGGCAGAAATTCCATGCGTTGTCGCTTAGCAGGACGCGGGTTGGGGTCGTCGTCGGACATGGTGCTCGTCGTTGTGGAAAGAGCGAGCTCGACGTCGCGCCCGACGAGCGAGTCGCTGGAAATGCGCACGTGATTTGCGCCACAGACGCGTCCAGGTGGATGACTAATCTTCGTATCAGGTTCCATGACGTCACGCGTTCCGAACATGAACCGCACGTTTTCCTCGCCTTTTCTTGTTTTCCAAATTCTCCGCACGACCCCCACGAAGTGACGAATCTTACGACTCTCTCCTCACCGCATTCAAAGACAAGCAGAAACAATGGCACTCGATAATCATGTCCGCAGAGGTCATCCCAGTGCGTAGTTACTGTCGATCTGAATCAGTCGGAGCAGCTGACATCGCCGTAGTCGTATTTGGCTTGCTCACTCTGTTCGCAATCATTGAGGTCTCTTTCACTTTCGATTCGAGCTTTCGTCTACTTATTTTGGTTTGTAGCTGGCGCTCTCTGCCTGGCTCACTAGTCGCTTCCGCGCGCACCACAATGCGCCGAACAACTCCATCCTCGACCGCACGCACTTTATCCTCTTCACCTCGTCGTGGACGATACTCTTTTCGATCCTTATTGGCATCCTCTTCTGGAGCTTTAGATCCAGTGGCAGCATTATCACCAGTGTCGCATCGCACTCGATTGTCCTGTTTTTGACGTGGGTATGGTGGACGGCCGCGGCAGCAAGCATCACCGCCGCACTCGGTGGCGGGCACAATTGCAGGTGCATATCTCTCACGTCGTGCATTCCATATCATTCTCATAGTCTCTACGAATGCAGTAAAGCGGATCTAGTGTATTGTGACCAACTCAATGCGCTGGAGGCCTTCGCGTGGATCGAATGGTGCGTCTCATGCGTCACGCTCGACTAGCGCACTAATTCCACCTAGGGCGTTAATCACTATAGCTCTCTTCGCGGTTCTATTCCTCGGCCTTCGCTCTCTTCGCCGAGGAAATGGTTATCGCGGCAAACTGGTCGAGGCCTAATACAGCATGGGAATGACTGGAGACACTGTGCGCAGATTCTTGAACTTTATCTCCCTTAGTCTTACATCGTATGCATGGAAGAAGCATTCACGTAGTATACATTCTAACTTCCTGTTCATACCATTTTCCGGAGGCCCCTTTGGTTAGGTTTCCGCTACTATGTTACCCAATACTTACGAAGGGACAACTTCCTTGGTGCATCCAAGTGATACCCC
>MU277192.1:822419-940080 GCA_022160305.1 Artomyces pyxidatus
AAAAAAGGACCACTCGACAAATCATTTGCTAGTCCCAAGCGTCCGCCGAAAGGCGTCCGACAACAAGAGCAGCAAAAGATAAAGAAGAGCGATCCCCCGACGACGCAAGCCAGTAGTGCAGCGGCAAGGTCATCGTGCCCCCAAGTTGCAAGCAGAGCTCGAGGAACTGGGGCGGCAAAAATTAGATAACCAAGAATGGAGGCGGTGCCTCCATAATAGTGGTTAAACTATTAAGAACAGATACTACACTTGATCTAAGCCAAAAGGCCAGAGTGGTAAGGTCTCCCGCCGGTTGTGCCCTGGGTTATATACGAGGCAGGGTGCGCACGGACCCGTCTCATGTGGCTGTGCAGGCAGCCAGTCGCGCGCCGACGATTGGTGGTTGCTTGTTCGGCGTCTTCTAGCTGACTTTATATGGCTCTTCTTGACACGACCTCTTCCATGGTACGAAGCCTTTACTGATTCTACATATCTTCGCCTTCTCTGGAATGTTCTAACCATGGAACTTCTTGTAGGTGAGACCGCCGCGACACCCAGACTGACGGCGAGTTTCTGGCGCCCCTCCGCATCTCGTATGTGCCTCGGGCGCTCGCTATCTCTGTTTCTGCGCATGATTCAGGCTCCCCAGCTGTCCTCTGGCATCTCGCATAGGTCTGTCCGGCGCTTCAGTCCCTATCCCTGGATGCCACAGGTGGCTGTATCCTTCAGGCCTTCCGGCGGACTGGGTATAGACATGCGACACTCGAGAAGCAGATATGTTACACAGGGTCAGTGCGCCGTAAAGCCATGGATGGCTCCTTCCCGTCGTCCTGCTCGACACCGCCCCATGATCGCTATGTTTGTATCTTCTACGGAGTATAAAAACTACACGCTTGATCATCCGCACTAAGTTACATGCGTTCTTGTCCTTTCCATACCCTCGTCAACCTCTTAGTCCAACGTTGCCAGCGGCTGCGTAATGTCAGACTCAACACAAGACGGTAATTGGCTTGGCGATAGCATGAACGTCCTCGTCGCCGAATTCTATCCGTTCGCCATCGAAACGTTTTTATTCGGTGAGTCTCAAGCTTGACACAAGCTCGCGTCTCAGAAAACTGAGGATCTCCACTCAGGTCTTTTCTCGGGTCTAATCATTCTCTCCACGTCTCTCCTGTTGTGCGTTGCCGAAGCGACTTGATTTGTGGGCAACACTCACCATATATGCGGGCAGCTCGCGTTCACGCTCTCGCGCCAACCATGTCATGTTCTCCCTCACCATCCTTATGTACATCACAGCAGCCTTACACTGGTGTGCCTGCCTTACTATTGCCGCTTGTATCATTCAACCCCACAAAGGATGCCCTGGATTCAACTTCGTCACATCAAATGCCAATCCGCGTCAGATACTGGTGACGATTACTCTCACCATCAACGCGAGCACTCATTCATTGCACCTCTGTGAACCTCGGAACTGATACATCAGCCTATCAGATTATCCTCAGCGACGCGATCGTTGCATGGCGAGCGTGGGTCATCTGGGGCCGCTCCCGAAACATCCTCTTCGTCTCGACCTGCCTCATACTCGCCACAGTCGGTATGCCACGCATGTCCACTAGCCTCCCGATCCGTCTAACACATATCTTACGCACTACACTAGTCGCAGCCATCTTCAACGCAATATGGGGCGACGGCCTGTCGCTTCCCCTTCGGTACAGGAAGCTCGCTAGCTCGGTCACCGCGGTGCTCTCGATCATCACGAACCTGTGGGCGACGACGCTTGTCGCGTGGAAGACATGGTGCGCGCACGCCAAGTTGTCTGCGTAGCTTCTCCGTCTCATCCAGTCGCGGCCCTAGGCGGCACCGTCGCCGCCTCGGCACGGACCTGTGCGAGGCCACCCGCCGCACGACGGTCCTGCTCACGCTAACACTCCTCGTGGAGTCTGGCGCACTCTATACTCTGTTCTGGGTAAACAATCGCGAGTCCGAGTCCGCGCGGTGTGTGCTGATCCCGGGCGATGCAGATCTTCGTTGTCTTCGGGACCGCAGGCCTCGTCGGGCCTGCCGTCACCTTCTTCGCGGAGGTCATCCCCCAGGTTGCGGTGCGTCGCTTTCTGGGAGGGCGGCTGGGCGCCCGTTTGGCTGATTGCGTCGTTCAATCAGGGCATCTACCCGACGATCATCATCGTCCTCGTGTGCATCCGCAGGACGAACTCCGATATCGCGTTCTTTCACGAGGAGCCGCCGTCGCTGGTTCAGCTGGAGTTCCCCGCGGACATGAGCTCCAGTGCATATAGCGCCCCACCACTTTCAGAGGACGCGTTGCCGAAGTCGATGGGGACGATGTAACATCTATTTTGAGTATACCAATGGGCTTCTCATGTCGAACCCGTTACCCAGCCGTCAGATACTAGTACGTCGCCGGTCCTGACATATGCTCTTGACACCATAACTGTTAAGAGCCTCGGAAGCTAAGATACGGCAACTTGTGCAAATGTCGAATCACGCTTGATTGATTCCTGGAATCTGAGCACTGTATTCTGGCTAGCAAGTAAGATGACCAATGAATCATATTGCTGCAGTGTCATAAATACGGATTTATTGCTTCGTTCCAGAGTCTGGAAGCCGTTATTTTTTTTTTTGTGAAACCGTCATTGTCATATCGGGTTACAGAATTGGATACATAGCACGAACAGGGACAAGAGTCCTTGGAAGTAGTTATATTCAACTGATTTTCCGCTGTCACCCTACACGAAGGGACGACTTGGCGCATACGGAAGACACAGTCGCCATGATTTACCGTGGCAAAACAAACCGGGGGTACAGAACGACGCCAGCAGGATTTGAACCTGCGCTCCCAGAGGGAAACAGATTTCTAATCTGTCGCCGTAACCACTTGGCTATAGCGCCGTACACAAGTAATATCTGTTGTGTATCTCAACCCGGGCAACTTTTGTAATACTTCCCTCAGGCTTAGAGCAAGTAATACTTCGCTCGTCGAGTCTCGACTGTACCTGCCAATACCACGCAATACTGGACATGTACCTGGTATCTTCACAACTCAAGATGAATGCCACCTACCTGTTTCCGAAAACGATCGCATCAACGCGGTGTATGATCTAGTTGCCTTGAAGCCTGAGCGCGTCGACGGGCGAGCGCGTCCCCGGTCTCCCGTCATTTCCTCGCTGGTCCTCCGATCCATGTCTATAAGTTTAGTGACAGTAGCATCGATTGACAGAGACTCGCCGGATTAGAACGCTATAGGTGCCACGGAGGCTAAAATCCTCGCTCAATTGCGGCGGCTCGGCTGCCATTCAGAGCCGACGCACCGACGGGATGTTCACGAGAGCCGTGGGGACGATGTACATTCCGCTGTCCCCGACGCTGTTCGCTGGTCTTCCGGTTCACGTCTATAAGTCAAGTTGTAAGTAGCATCAGTCAACCCGAATTCGACTCCCGACTAGAAAGACATGGCCGCTAGAGAGGCACAAATTCTTGACAAAGTGCGGCAGCTCGGGCTGGACGAATCACTCTACCCACTGGACGAGTCGTTATACAAGTTGGACGAGGACGAGACCGCATTCTTCAAGGCGCAGACGGGCATACAGGACGATGAGGAGCTGAAGAAACATCTGCTACAGGGTCAGGCAGATGCGTACAAGGTGCGTCAGTGCTTATCGTTAAAATCACATATTCTGAGCATGAGTACCACAGGTGTTCCCGTACCCGTGTATCCGCAAATTTGCATGGACCAAGTATGTGCGAAGCCACGCGACGATGGTAGATCGGACGCTGACCACGCCCCTGCAGATTGAAGATCTCCCGTCTGTTCGCGTATCACCAGCTGCTGAAGCTGGGCCGGGAGCGCGAGGGAGCGATCCTCCTGGACATCGGCTGTTGCTGTGGGTGCCAATCCATCTCTCCACGAGCATACAAGCGAGGACTGACCTGCGAGCCCACCAGTCGGCAATGACGCGCGCAAGGCAATCGCCGACGGCTTCCCCATCCAGAACGTCGTCGCGTCCGATCTGCATCAAGGTGGTGTACCTGCACTCAGTTGCCCGCGCCCACTGACTCACGCTTCACAGGCTTCTGGGATGCGGGGCACAAGGTCTTCCGCACGACGCCCGAGACCTTCCCGGTGCCTTTCATCGCCGGCGACGCGTTCGACCCCGCGCATCTCGCCATCGTCCCGCCCTTCACTGCGCCCCCCACAACTCCACGCCCCAACCTCGCCACTCTGACATCCCTCAACCCGCTGCGCGGGTACGTCTCGGCCGTCCACGCGTCGTCGTTCTTCCACCTCTTCCTGGAGGAACAGCAGCTCCAGCTCGCGCGCGCGCTCGCCGGACTGCTTTCGCCCGAGCAGGGCTCGATGCTGTTTGGGAAGCACGCCGGACTGCCCAAGGCTGGGTTTAGGACGAACCCGGCGGGCATGAAAGGCTTTTGCCACTCGGCGGAGAGCTGGAAAGAATTGTGGGAGGGGGTCTTTGGCGAGGCCGGCGTGCGGGTGGACGTGCAAGCGCGGGTGGTGAAGCCGGGGGCTGGGGATGCGAAAGTGGGTGTTGAATTGGGCATGCCAGAGCATCAGTCCTGGTGGTTGGAGTGGGCAGTGGCGAGGTTATAAAGACGTCAGGGGGTCGCTGCACGGCCTGTTCACTGTGAAGACACATGCATTAGAGCAAATTGTTCAAATCAGATGGGAGACATGTGGGACGCAGAGCCACCAGGACTAGTGATATCGACGTTGGAGACGTATTCCGTCGCAGCCTCGAACGTTGAAGAGCCAGATATATAGCAATAGGACACGGTGCGAGGAAGTGACGGCGCGTCTATTTACAAGGTAAGCTTCCACACGGTTACAGGAAAGGGGGCGTCGAAAGAAAGCCTTTCCCAAGTGTCAAGGTCGAATATACTTATCCCCAAGTGCTGTAATTGACAAGTTGACTTGCCAGTAGGCTAAGTACTTGCGTAGGAAAGAGTCAATGTCGTCTACTGCCATTGCGACGGAGTTCCAATCGCGATCGGCCATTGCCGCTCGACTCGACTCTTCCTTTCACGACTGTCATCGCCGAGCATCTCACAAGTACTCTTTCTTCACCGGTCACCACTCAGTCTCGTTTCAGGAGCAGTCTCAAGGAAATCTCAGGTAGGAGATATCAAATGTCGAGCGGAATATTCTCCAATACGCTTTCTTACAGACGAAATCTCAAAGTCACCAAAAAAAAAAACAGGACGTCGACTCGATGCATCGCTGCTTGCTGATCTCGGAGGTCGTTCTCGAGATATTCGAAATTTTGTTGTCTCAAAAAAGAAAGCAAGACATCAATGCCCTCACCCGTACTTGTCGCGCTATGCTGGATCCTGGCCTCGACGCACTCTGGCGCGAGATACCGGTATTCGAGATCCTGATCCCCTTGCTACCCATGGGGCTCCTCCTCGATTTCAACGATGTGGGGACAATCGATGATATTCGTGAGCTAAATTGGGCCGAGGATGACCCTGTGAGTCGCGAACCATCTCTCAAAAGTCTTGTTCTCACCGTGCCGTGCAACGTTCAGCTTGCGCCAGATGTTGTCCGACCTCTCACTTCAGCGGACTGGGACCGCTTCAGATATTACGCCAAGCGCGTACGTGGACTTCACAGCTTTATCCATGAGCTCCTTTCGCACGGAGATGTCGCCGCGGACATCTTCCGCGTGATGAGCAGCATTCATCGCGCAGACACACCGTTGCTCCCGAACATTGTGGAGCTGTCGTGGTGCGTTAAAGACGCTCATGATTACTCCAAATTGATGCTGCTTTGTGGACCGAAGCTGAAGCATCTTGGACTGTCATTCTCCCTGCACGATCCGCCCGAGGACGTGCAGATGCTTTGGGGCTCTTTGTTCATGAGCACAATCAAGTACTCGTGCCCACAACTCGATGACATTCGTGTCTGGGGCGATCATTCTGGGGAAAACATATCCTATGCGACACCCATATCATATCTCATATGCGCGTTACCAAACGTTCGCAAATTTGTGTCGGACAAAAATGTCTTAGACAGGGCCTTTCGCCATCTCGCGGTGATGCCCACGCTGCAGAAATTATCTTTGCGTCTCTGGTTCGAAGAGCTACCCTCGTTGCGCTCTCTACCATCTCCTCGCTTCCAGAGTCTTGAAGATCTGGAATTCCAAAGCGTGTCCATCGAATGGGCGGTGGAAATGTTGGCCAATCTGCGTGGCTGTCAATTGCGTCGCTTGCGACTCACATTTGCATCGCTCGTGGACGACGAAGATGAAACTCGATACTCCCTGACAGCCCCTCTACAGACGTTGTTTGAAACCCTGCACAAGTGTTGCAGTCATGCAGCAATGCGCACCTTGCTGCTAGGCACCTGGATTATCAACGGGTATACCGAGGCATCCATCAAGCCAGAAACGCTCGGTCTCCTGTGTGCCTTCACCGGCCTAGAGGTCCTCCAGATCGACCTGGTTATTCTGGTCGATACCTTCGAAGATTCCTTCGTGGAGGGCCTGGCGACCAACTGCCCGAACCTAAGGCTGCTCATGATTACGTCAGGAACTGCTCACCCTGCGGAGTCTTTGACGATGACCTTGAAGGGGTTGGTCCCTTTCGCGAGGCATTGCCCTTTCCTAGAGGAATTGAACCTGTACGTCGAGACCGTGGGGTCCACTATGGATGGCGACCAGCTGTCTGTTGCCAGAGACTGGAGTCATGCCGCCATATGGGATACACTGGCAGAGCCACCACGAATGGCGATACACATGAAGACCTGTCCGGGAGAACCACAGAATGTCCTGCGCTTCCTGCAACACGTCTTCCCGAATTTGGTGGATCTGTACGCTGGGTTTGGCAATCATCTGTTGAAGGGCCCACGGTACGAGGGCGCGGGCTGGGAAACGTGGACATGGGATAAGTTATGATCACTGGCACTGGCAGAGTTTGAGTAGAGTTCGCAGAAACGATCGGATTACGAGGCATTACGCATATGTAACCAGGATCTGTAACAGTCGCTTTACGAGTAGGTTAATTCCGCTCGCCGCGGGCCTAGTAGAAGAACTGGAGTTTTATATACACATTTGCCATCGACGAACGACGACGTATGCTTAACTGACAGACCATTCACAGAACTCATCGGGCTCGTCAGGAGGTGGTCTTCGCGTCGCCTTCAGGCGTACCGACCACGAGGGACGGAGCCAATCGCAGCTGGTGATACTGCGGAGTCAGATAGAAGCGGAATACGGTGAGAGGTCGAAACGGACTGAAAGCGGCGCGAATGCCAAGATGTCTGATGAAGTGGCTCCGAGAGTGCTGCAGATTGGCCTGGATCGGCGCGCCGACGGATGTTCGCAAGGGGCGTGGGGACAATCACTGGTCCTCGCCGTAGCTATAAGTATGTTGAAGCAACGTCGATTCAGCTGGACTGCTCCGCGGAACTCCATGGCTACTGCGACAGAGGCGTTAGTTTTCTCTCATTTGCAGCAGCTCGCGCTCGATGAGTCGTTGTACCGGCTGGACGAGGAAGCGGCCGCATTCTTCAAGGGACAGACGGGCATACACGATGACGAAGAGCTGAAAAAACATCTGTTGCAGGGTCAGGCAGACGCGTACGCGGTGGGTCTATTTGTGTCGTCAGTCGTCGAATCTGCAGAATCTGACACGGCCCAATAGGTGTTCCCGTACCCATGCATCCGCAAATTTTCGTGGACCAAGTATGTGCGATGCCGTGCGACGAGAGCATATTGGACACTGAAGACGCGCCCGCAGACTGAGAATTTTGCGTCAGCCCGGGTATCCGCAGCTGCTGAAGTTGGGGCGGGAGCGAGAAGGGGCGATTCTCTTGGACATCGGCTGCTGCTGTGCGCGCTCCGTTTATTCTCTAGCACCCGGGCGGCTACTGACCTGTGTTCCGTCCAGTCGGTAATGACGCGCGCAAAGCGATCGCCGATGGCTTCCCTATCCAGAACGTCGTCGCATCCGATCTGCGCAAAGGTAGCGTCCCTGCACCGAGTTGCTTACCTGCTGACGCGCGCACCGTAGGCTTCTGGGATGCGGGGCATAAGGTCTTCCGCACGACACCCGAGACGTTTCCCGTACCTTTCGTCCCCGGCGACGTGTTTGACCCCGCGCACCTCGCCATCGTCCCGCCCTTCACCGCGCCGCCCACGACCCCACGCCCCAACCTCGCCACTCTGACATCCCTGAACCCGCTGCGCGGGTACGTCTCGGCTGTCCACGCGTCGTCGTTTTTCCACCTTTTCCAGGAGGAGCAGCAACTGCACCTTGCGCGCGCGCTCGCGGGACTCCTTGCGGCCGAGCCGGGCTCGATGCTGTCTGGGAGACACGCCGGACTGCCCGAGGCCGGGTTCAGGACGTGCTCATCGGGAATCCAGGGGTTCTGTCATTCGGCGGAGAGCTGGAAAGAATTGTGGGAAGGAGTGTTTGGGGAGGTTGGCGTGCAGGTCGACGTGGAGGCGCGAGTGTTCAAGCCGACCGGCAGCGATGTGACATCCGGCGCTGAATTGGGTATACCAGAGAGTCAGACTTGGTGGTTGGAATGGGTAGTCACGAGATTGTAAGAACTCGGCGCTGCAATTTTTCGCAATCGTCAAGGCATGATGAACGTCAGAATGTTATGAGGGAGCGTTCAGGTTGCTCCATCGCTATCCTGAAGCCAATCACCTCCAACGAACTTGACGCGCAGTTGCTAGATGCCGGAAAGAATATCTTGGTACTCACCTCCTACTCTAGTAGCGGCTAGGATCTCGAAGAGTGGCCCTTAGCTAGGCAAGTCCAGCGGGGTGATGTTCCGCGCGAACAAGCCCACGATCGTCCACAGCTACAGATTGACAACCAAGTGAGAGAACGCACGATGCTCCTGAGTCTTCGCTGAATGCCTCTAGCACCTCGACTACGAATTCTGTGTAGGTGGTCGGGTCGATACTAGACTCGGGAAATGAGGAAACAAGTGTACGTCTCCGCTGTCGTGGGAATCGGAGGGGACCATGTGGCATGGTAGTTGCGTACGAGCTCTGAGCCCTAGAAAAACATAAGATGCACTGTTAGAGGCACCTCCTGCTACTCGCGCTCGCCATGTAAGTAACCTCGAAAGCATTGATGTAGACTTCCAGGTGGTCCAACTGTAAATTTGACGGGTTGGATGATCTTGCCGCGGCTCGAGATCGGCATGATGCCGGAAGTGCGTCTGGCGCGCGCCGACGGGTGTGCGCGAGAGCCGTGGGGACGATGCCATCGCCGACGCTGTCTTCGCTGGTCCTCTGGCTCATGTCTTGAAGTGAAGTTAAAAGCAACATCGATTGACCCAGGTTTGTCTGCCGGACATCATGGCTACTGCCACAGAGACCACGATCCTTACACATCTGCAGGAGCTTGAGCTTGACGAGTCGCTATACCGGCTTGACGATGAAGAGGCCGCGTTTTTCAAGGCGCAAACGGGCATACAGGACGATGAAGAACTAAAGAAGCACCTGTTACAGGGCCAGGCAGAGGCATACGCAGTGAGTACATCTGTGTCGTCGATCCCACATAATCTGAAGATAAGATTCGATTCCACAGGTGTTCCCCTACCCATGCATCCGCAGATTTGCGTGGACCAAGTATGTTTGATGCCTCACGAATACAGTACATCGGACTGAAGGGCCGCTGCGCCCACAGACTCAGAATCTCCCGTCAGCCCGGGTATCCGCACCTTCTGAAGCTGGGCCGGGAGCGCGAGGGGGCGATCCTCTTGGACATCGGCTGTTGCTGTGCGTGATGCATCTCCACGAGAATACAAACCACCACTAACTTGCGATCCGACCAGTCGGTAACGACGCGCGCAAGGCGATCGCCGACGGCTTCCCCATCCAGAACGTCGTTGCATCCGATCTGCACCAAGGTAGCGACCCCGCCATGCTGTACTCATTCCCGCTAACGCGCTCGCCACAGGCTTCTGGGACGCGGGGCACAAAGTCTTCCGCACGACGCCCGAGACCTTCCCAGTGCCTTTCATCGCCGGCGACGCGTTCGACCCCGCGCACCTCGCCATCGTCCCGCCCTTCACCGCGCCGCCCACGGCCCCGCGCCCCGACCTCGCCACGCTAACGTCCCTCAACCCGCTTCACGGGTACGTCTCGGCCATCCATGCGACGGCGTTCTTCCACCTCTTCCAGGAGGAGCAGCAGCTCCAGCTCGCGCGCGCGCTCGCCGGACTGCTTTCGCCCGAGCCGGGCTCGATCATGTTTGGGACGCACGCCGGACTCCCAGAAGCTGGATTCAGGGTGAGCTCTTCGGGCATCCGGGGGTTCAGCCACTCGCCGGAGAGCTGGAAAGAGTTGTGGGAGCGCGTGTTTGGGGAGGTGGGCGCGCGGGTGGATGTGCAGGCGCGGGTGACCAAGCCGACCGACGGAAGAGCAGGCACTGAGATGGGTTTTCCACAACATCAGAATTGGCGGCTGGAGTGGGTCGTTACGAGGTTGTAAGGACGTGGGCTTTTGCAGGCGGGGAGGCAACCAAGAGGCTACTTGGAGGTTTTTGTGGGACACTATGTATTAGGACAAGATCTTCTTATCTGACAAGGCTTCAAGGCCGTTGAATCCCGGTGAAGGATTTTCTCGGTTGCCCCGTGTGATGTAGACTTCTCCTATTCCGTTGGCAGGCCGGGGGAATATCTCGACGCGTTTGACGCGACGGTCATGTGTTTTCGATTGTCCGAACAAGACCCGATGTGCAATTCAACGCAGTCGACGAAGTCGTTGTTCTGCCTTTAGCAACGGTTTAGGATCATGGTGTCAGCAATGGGATTCACGATGTGGGTTTGGAGAGACGGGGTGGGTGGACGGCAATGGATTTGACCACTCAGGCTGCAGGCAGCGGTATGACATACCTACCACGCAATCCCTAGATTCAGATTACGACCGCGGCCGTGCTTAGGTTGATCCAAAAGAAGTGAGTCGATGCATGATAACTGTACACCGTCGCTGACTACATGTTGTGTTCGTACCGCTGTCTTATCTTCTATTCACGTCTATATGTGCGGTGCCACTTAGTCCATTATGTGCTGGTTGCCAGTAGCGAACGACCCGTCATTTCTATACGCACAGTATCAGCGTTCGATGCTCCTCATTCCCAACTTTTCAAATCGAAATACTCACCCTCTGGCTGTGGCAAACCCAAAAGCGCCAAAACCGTCGGCGCGACATCGCATAGCGCACCCTCCTCCTCGTCCTCCTTCCGATCCTTGTCGTCCGCGAATTTGTACTTGGTCGGGTCGCCCGTCATGATGAACGGGACCTTGTTCGTCGTGTGCGCGGTGTGTGGCGCACCCGTGTCCGGGTTCAGCATCTGCTCTGCATTCCCGTGATCGGCCGTGATGAGCAAGATGTACCCCGCCTCCTGGCATGCCTTGTACACCGTGCCCACAGCCGCGTCCGTCGCTGTGATTGCCTCGACCGCGGCGTCGAATACGCCTGTGTGGCCCACCTATGTCGTTTTGCACGAGGCGATGATAAGACACAGCACGCAGGGGAAGGAAGTCGTAAATGCGACGCACCATATCCGGAGGTGCAAAGTTGCACATGACAAACTCGTGCTTGTCGGCTTTTACGACCTCGGCGACCTTGTCCGCGACAGACTGGACACTCATAGACGGCTGCTTGTCGTACGTCGCGACCTTTGGCGATGCGATCATGTTGCGCTCCTCGCCCTCGAACTGCTTCTCGACACCGCCGTTGAAGAAAAACGTGACATGTGCATACTTTTCGGTCTCTGGAAGACAGACGAGTAAGTAAGCGAGAGCATTTGTGCGAGCAACCAATGGATGGGACGCGTACCAGCGATGTGAGCCTGCTGGACACCCTGTTTTGACAACCATTCCGCGAGGACGTTGGTCATGGCTTGGGGAGGGAAGGCGACAGGGAAGGGGAACTCCGCATTGTAGCGGGACATGGTGGTGATGTGCTGTGACAGCCTACGTCGGAATGGCCCGGGATATCATACTAATGTTACATACGAGGTCTTTGGGAATTTCCACTTCGACCGGCTTGTCCAACCTACCAAGAACAGTGCTAATTTCACGCATGCGGTCAGAGCGGTAGTTGAAGAGGAACAGAGTGTCTCCATCTACACAATCCGTCAGCGTGGGTCGATACTAACTGCGGAGAAATTTACCTTTGATGCGACCCTCTTCACTGAGGATAATCGGCTTCAAGAACTCATCCGTCTCATCCTTCGTATACCGCTCCTCGATCGTCTTGACCGCATCCTCCGACTTCTCGCCGACGCCGTTCACGAGACCCTCCACGGCGATCTTGACACGATCCCAGCGCTTGTCGCGGTCCATAGCATAGTAGCGACCTACGACGGTCGCGAGCTCACCGACCTTCTCCTTCTCGATGAACGCGAGGAGCTCCTTGGCGTACCCGGCAGCAGAGCGCGGCGCTGTGTCGCGGCCATCGCCGACAAAGTGAACGTAGACGTGCGGGACGCCGATTTCCTTGGCAGTCTCGAGCAGCGCGTAGAGGTGGGTGTTGTGTGAGTGTACACCGCCATCTGAAACCTGCCAGATGAAAAGGAAATCAGTATAGGCAACATATTGAGAGAAATGTGTATGATGGAGAAACAACAATGAACGTATTGCCAGGTCGCCAAAGAGGAGAGTCCTTCGATCGACATCGCTCCAAGCTCCGTTTAAAGAAAGTCAAACTCACCAATCCGAGGAGATGTAGGCGGCCGGTCGTCTCCTTCGCGTGCTTGAAGCTCTCTACAATCCTGTCGTTCTTATGGAACTGCTTCTTCTTGATTGACACGTCAATCTTGACGATGTCCTGCCAGACGATGCGACCAGCGCCGATGTTCAAGTGTCTGCAAGGCCCACAGCGTAAGATGCGGGCAAAGCGGAAGGAAGCGAATATGTGCGCACCCTACTTCGGAGTTGCCCATCAGCCCATCGCTGAGTCCGACGGCGATACCGTGCGCAGCGAGCGTTCGGTATGCATGCTCCTTCGCGATGGTGTCCATGTTCGTCGTCGTGCCCGCCTCGATGGCATTACCCTTAAGTCCTTCCTCCGCTGCAATGCCCCAGCCATCGTGGACGCTGTCCGATGTCAGCGACGCGCATAGACGGCGAAACGACGTATTGCGTACATCAGACAGACTTTGTTCTTCACTTGTACCATGTTGCGAGGGTATGATGGTGGTGGTAAAGGGGAAAGATGGTGGATCCGGTCATGGTGGAGGTATGTTGAAGACACGCCTCTCGGACGCGCCCAGGCTCGGCGCCTCGACCAGCTCGGACTCAGACTTCAGCTTCAATGATCCTTCATGAAAATCTCACAAAATTTTCTTCTAGAGGATGTGAAGACATATTGAAAAAGTAACATCAAGTCCGAGCTATTTGGCTTGATCAGATAACCATGTATAGCCAAGTGTCGAACGAAAGTCGGGCATGCCGGGCGGCACCAAGTATTTTATAATTCGAGCGCATTTCATGCGATGTACACTGGTGACAGTTGACAGAGACAGGGACGACTTGCGTAGGGCGGCCTGTCTTTCCCCTATACCATGAAGACCGCGATGATAATAAAGGAATGCAATTGGTTCGTCGACGGTGGATCGACAATCTAGATGTGGCATGACGGGCGCTCTATCTACATACACCGATCCATACCACAGGAAGGACAGGCAACAGGGGTGATTAGAATTATGCTTATTATAGCTGTAATGCAGCGAGTTCCGCAGGCGACGATGTCATCGCGAAGACACTATTATATCGTCCAGCAGGAGATCTTCGCCGTGTGTATTATACTGTATAGTCCGCGTCTTCTCCGCGTTGATCTGGAGCTACGTGCCAACCAGTATGAGCATACAGACGTATTGACTGAGCGCGCGAACGCACCTTCGTAGACACAGGATCGACCTCAGCACGTGAGATGTCAATGACGGACTACGGGAAATGTGTCAGGGCCGTGAATAGAGTGGGAACCAGATCAAGGAAGAATTTACGCACTTCCTGTATTCTGGGGCGGCGGGTGCGCCGGGCGTGTCGGGTGTAAGGATCGTGAAGAAGTACGGGGAGGACATGGGTGTTGTCGGCCGAGCCTTGGGACCCTCGGAGCGACTTACGTGTGTTGAGTCTGTTATGGGCTGTTGAGATCTTCTTCGACGGGCTTATCACAGAGGAAACATACGTTGACAGCAGTGAGTTCGCGTAGACTAGAGAAGTGGGAGGAGATCAAAAACGGAGACCACGCCTGGCTGCCGGACACGTACGTTTGCTGATTCCGAAGTGAAGTCCCAAGAAGATGAAGTTTCGCGGCATGGTCAGCCACTATATGGACACCGTAAATGGACACCGTAAATCAAGCGGAATAATGTGCCAACCGCATGTACTCACGCAGATCATGGAGACGATGGTCGTCAGACTGTTCATCGGATCAGACTGTGTAGATTTATATGGGCTAAGAAGGGCGCACCAGGTGAGAGCCCCGTTATTAAGAGTGTAGATCATAATCGTGTCGATGACATGATCTATGCTGCTCGCGGACAGTGAGATTATCGCTCGCAGTCAACATAGTGATTGCTCTTACCTGCCGAAGCCCGTCCGGCTGTGTTGAAGGAAGTAGCAGAGGGCACAGACGATGAGGATATCGAGTGCTGATGATATTGATAGTCCGAGGGTGAAGAGATACTATGCATTAAGAGTCAAAAGAAGCGTTCTCTCACAATAACGCAATAACGCACACCACAATCTTCCGTGAAGGCGTGGAAGCTGCGTAGATGGACCCTGCGAAGTACGAAAGCGTCAGCTCGGGTGAAACGCCATTTTCAAGAGATGTGTTACATCTCCACAGTGGATACTATAGGGTAACAGTAGATCATAAGGACAGGTAACGGGAAAGATACACGGGATGAACTCACCCATGGCAGCCACTGGAAGCAGAGAAAGTCGTCAATGGTTGGAGGTCAGACATTGTTGAGCACGGAACTCACACAGGCGGCAGAAAGTGAGGACGACCTGGTGAAGAGATTAACGATGTTGATATAAGGACTGAGATGTGAGAACTCTCACCAAGGGAGCGGTGATGCACCAGTTACTCTTGCTCACTAACAAGCGGGATCAAAATATTGTTCGTCTTAAGCAGTCGATTCCGACTTACATCGAAATACTCGATAGGTAAAAAACCTGACAAAAGGTGAGACACAGGCGGTTTCTCGGTGCATTTGCATAACTCACAGGTGAGCGACGAGAGTAATAGCTGCCTGCGTAGGACGCCGTGTAAGAACATCCCTGCATCATTGACTTGAATAGCTTACCGTGAAAGCGACTGTGAGCTTGACGGCAGGTGGTCAGTCGAAAACATCTGATGTGATCCGAGGCAGACGAACCGCTATTGTGCTGTACAGACGAGTTAACATTTCAGAGAGGAGAATTCGAGAATCGTTCTCGAACTCACGTGGGAATGTAATCGGCGGCTTCTACGTCCCCGAAGTGTACGATCAGATAATCCCACGACGCTGCGGACATGAGAGCAGTGTGAATGGAATCAAGCACCCTTCGTTACGATCTACCATGTCAGCGTCAGCTCGTCGCGTGTGGAAGGAAACACATACCAGACGAGCACCACCTAAACCCCGCCACGACTCTATATATGAACCAATTTACACGTGCAAGATGAAGAGTGCGCACTGTTGCCTTGATTCGAAGTGCATCCTTGGGATACATGCGAAAATAGAGGAAAGTCTGCACGGCCACTGCTCCGGACAGTCTGTACGACGCGTCAGCTACACGTTGGACCCGAGAGGACGAGAACGTACGCGAAGGAGAGCTGTCCGCCAAGAAGAATGGCCCCCAGAGTCGTCCCAACAGAGCCATTCATGCTAGCTAGTGGCTAGTCGCGACTCATGAACACGCTCGGCGGGGGCGGGGGCGGAGGCAAAGGCGGAAGGGGGAGGGGATTCGCGTGCACATGGCATGTCCAACGCTTTTTGAAGATTTGTGGTGCAATGCCACACTGCGCGGCAGTATCTCTGAAATATCAGGAGATCTGATCCCCCCCTTCCAATGTCCCAGTCAGTCAACAGACAAATGCCGCCGGCTCGGTCTAGTAGTGTACATCTTCTTCAAAGGAGACCCGATTTTGACAATCGAGACTAGTTGCGTTCTTAACCTTGCAACCCTGTCGTCGTTGAAGTAAGCGGTGACCGGAGCACGGTTTCTGACCAGCAGACTGACCGAACTAGGATTTGCTGGCCTAGACCGTAGCATGTGCTCGCATGCGGCGATCGGCTTTGGCCCGTCGTGAAGACCAAGATCGGCGCCCGCACCATGTTGCATATGACAGCTTTCTTGATTGGAAGGTTTGCGTGCGTTCGGCCGCGGATGCGTCAGTAGCACCGTATAGTGCTTTACCGGATAGCCCAAGTTGCATGCCGTGCATACAGGTCCTGTTGAGCCCGTTGAAATCGCATAGTCAGTCTGCAGGTCGATTATATCCAGGACAGAAGGCGCGATAGTCCCGGTGGTACGCGTGGGTGGCTAGTGATGTTGGTTCACGCCGCGTGGACGACTCCTTGATTGGCGATGTAGCCGCCATTGAGGGTTAGGCTCACCTCGGAATACCGCGAGCCTGCGAGATCGCCAGTCTCGTTGTGCATCTATAGATCTCCACGCCGATATCGGTCTTGCGAAGTCTCCGTGGCAGATTTTTAAGACAGGTAACTTCTTGTTCGTTGAATATGGGTAATTGGGTACCGGTGTTGCGAGAATCCTGGCTGAGGCTGGCAGGCTGCGTGAGGCTTTGAGGAGACGCACAGCACGAGTGGAGATTATCTATTATTTCAGATGAATAATGACATTAGCAGATAGGAGAAAACGTTGAACTCCAGTCTTCAACTTGATTTGGCGCCATGACTTGTCGCGGCAAGTCGCAACGCCATTCGTATTAGCCCAACACGACCTCCTCCGATCGTGGGAAATCCGCGTTCGTCTCTGCAGTGACTGCACAGCAGTACTTGCATGGGCAGTACTCAGCCCGGTCGATCTTACTTTTCACCGCGCTAGCAACTTCGGTACTTCATCCTTGGAGAACCCCTCAGACCAAACTGAGTATCTAGCCTGGGACTCAATCATCGGCTCGTGGTTACCGTCGCCGAGTTGCCTGGCGCTACCTTGTACAGTATAAGTCCATGTTCTCTTTTCCTCATTTGTTGTACTCTTGCGCCTTATACTCGTGCCATGCGCGTACCTTCATGTCGCTCATTGTAACTCTCTGATGTGCGGTCCGGTCACGAATGCAGAGGATAAATACCAGCTGCTGCAAGGGTTACCGAACCAATCTCCCCTCATACCATTCGCACGAGTACGTCTCTCTCGCTTTCCATAGCTACACGAGACTAAAAAATGCAATTAGGTCGAGAACAACAACAATCCAGCCGTAGAACCAGAGATGGTACATGACACGACGGACCTTCATCTAGATCTACCGCGTGCAAGCATCGCTCATGATGTCGTCGAAGAAACTTCTAGCTCGCTCCATGGTGCTGTCACTCCACCCGATTCTTGCTTCATATTCCGCATCCCCACCGAGGTCCTTGGAGAGATCTTTTGTTGGGTTCCCCTCCTTTCTCGTGATCCGCTCAAACGTGACCCCTGCGCATTCATGCACGTCTGCGGACAGTGGCGCCAAGTCGCACTGAGAAAGAAGGACTGCTGGACGACTCTCCCAATGTGCAATCTAGGCTGGACGATGTTCGCTCTAGATCACTCTCAACCTTCTCTCATCACGGTGCGCGCGCCATCATACAACCGGAGGAACAATGTGGACGTGGCCCTCAAAGCCTCACTGGGAAACCTCTCTCGGGTTCGACAAATCATGTTGCATGTGCCCGAGCGACGCCGAGCTTCACGGTTACTGCCATCAAATGCGAAATACATCCTCTCTCTACTGGAAGCGCACCCTGCCCCCGACCTTGAAACGATATGCATAGACGTTGATGAACGTCACGCCGCCAGTTTCGCGGGGCTTCATCCCAATACAGGGAGAAGACTTCGTACGGTGGACCTACGACACACCCTCCCCCGTTCCTCGATGTCTGGGTTATTTAGCCCTTCCGTCACCACGCTGGCACTTGACCCGGGTGCAGGGTCACACATGACGCACTTGTCATTGTCAAATCCTCTTCCCGCTGAGTCCCGCCCGCGTCTATGGGCGACCTGGGAAAGCTTTCTCGATTGCTTGGACACCATGCCCATATTGGAGTCACTCCTTCTCCGTGGTGACCTTCTTCCTAGGGATGACGCGATCTCTGCACAACCTGTGGCCGTACGCTTTCTTCCCGCTCTGCGGATCTTGGAGGTCCACGATTCCCTCAAATGGATCGCGATCCTCTTGACGCGGGTGTCTCTCCCCAGCCGCGCAAATGTGCACCTCAAATCGTGCCTGGACGGGGATATAAGCGCTACGGCCCTCGCCCTGAGCTTTAATTCCTGCTTGACCAGGGATGTCATGCCATCGTTCGAACACCTTACATTCACCATCGACGCCACCTCGAAAACGCGTAGCAAGAGTCATTGTGTGAACGCCACGTTCGTGGACACCTCTGTTTCACCCGAAGTTGTGTTCTCTTTGGACCTCCGAGAGGCTACTCCGACGTGGCCTCCCGTCTGCCAGAAGTTCGTTCTCGAGACGCTCACCGAGGCTACGTTCTTCAGCGGCTCCCTTCGCAAATTGACGCTCGATTTCAACATGAGATACTGGTCCCCGCTGATGCAGAAGCTCACCAAAAATGTTCAGTCACTGGAGGTGCGCTCTTTCGAGGGATTGGTAGGCCTGTCAATAGTGGCGCGGCATACATCGAAGCCGCCATTATTTCGCCATCTACGCACGCTATGGCTTCCTCCCTTCCTTGTTTGGATCCGCTGTGTTGTGGAGATGCGGGATGAGCTCGAGTGGGGGATGGAGAGGCCCTTGCAGGAATACGACAAGGAATTCCTAGATGCCATGCTCGTCGATTTCGCCAGTCTTGTCGGCGCGACAGACGTGCAAACAGCTCCGGAGCACACGCTGGTCTACTCCGAAGCCGTTCTGGACGCGGTTATTCGGTCATACCTGGATCCTTGAAGTTGCCGTGCAATGGCACGGATTCGCAATTCGACCTCGTGCGGGGTTGGACCAAGGTTGGACGGATGCAGGAAACCTATCCAGCCGTAAATTGCACATATTGCTTCTCGATTGTATCTTTACATGTATCTCTTCTCGAGCACGTATACATCATGCCGAATCTTTAAAGGGAGGTTGACTGGAGGTGAGGAACCGCCGTCCGACCCCACGCGACGCAACGCGCTTCGACGCGCACTCGGCGGTTGCCGGGCAGCGGCAAACTTCAAAGTAATCGACGAGCACTGCTTGAGCCTGTTTGATTCTTTGAATCCCACCTTCCTACATTGACAACGACAAGACGTGGTCGTTACGACGATACAGGCTTTATATCAGCGTGTACCAACCCCACGATCCGACGACTGAAAGGACAGGAGAAGCGTGCAGGGTTTTCGACGCAAGGCTCAGGTGCGTATTGTTCCTCATTGCTCATGAATCAATGACAGATGACCTCTTAATAGCTATCAGGTAGGATCATCCATGTTTTCTGAACCTGCAATCCTGATTCTCATTAGAGGATATGCATCCACGACAAGATGCCCTGCTATCGTCCTCCTCGGCCCCGCGCATCGATATTCATGGCCTGCCGAATGAAATTCTGCTTCAAATCTTCGAAGTTGGCCAAGGGATGCCTCAGCATTCTTCCGCTCGCACTCCACGCTTTGAGATCATCGTGTCTCACGTGTCTCAACGCTGGCGGAACCTCGCAGTCCTTTCCCCGTCTTTGTGGACAAACATATCCTTCTGCGACCTCGGCGTATTCGAGATGACTCGCGTGTACCTCGAGCGCTCGCGACAGCACCGTCTCGCTATCGAACTCGATCTGACGGAATGCAAAAGAAGGTCTGCGAAGAAGAGGGGCACGCTCAGGTTCATCTATCCTGATTATCACTCCATCGAGCTGCTGCGTGCTCTCGAGCTCGTCGTTCGCCACATCGCTCGCTGGTCGTCCTTCACGCTTGTCGTACTCAATCCTTTCCTCATGGATGTAGCCCTCGCCTACCTCGCGAACGTGCCGTCTGCTCCGATCCTCAACGACTTGACCATGGCCATCCGCCGCCCTAACTTTCACACTTTCCCGCAGCTATCGAAGAGTGTCAGTGCCCTCCTCCCGTTCAGTGGCCACGCGCCGAACCTGAAAAGCCTCTCGTTAGAAAGCATCTGCTTCAGATGGGACTCGGATTTCTACAAGGGCTTGACCGTCCTTCGCCTGGACGGCCTGAACAAGATAGAGACACAGCCAGCAGTAGAGGTGTTTCAGCGCGTCTTGCGCGACTGCTCGCGCCTGGAGACCCTGGTGCTCAGCGGGACGTCGCCAGCCGACGCGACCGGATTTGATCTGCCCGTCGAGCTACCTGCGCTGCGGCACCTCGTCCTGCGCGACCTCGACTGCCGCGACGCGATGGCGATCATCCACCGCATCGTGGTCCCTGCCCTGCGCATCTTCCAGCTGCACCTGCACGACCTGCGCGAGGACCACACGACAGCGGAGGTGCTCGAGCTGCTCGAGACGTTGTGCGCGCCGTACGCGTCCCCGCACGCGTCGATGCTGCACTCGGTCGAGGCACTGCAGGTCGACAACGTACAGTGGCCGGACGTGCACTGGACACCGCATGAGGAGTACACGACGCACTCGCTGCTCAAGGTGCTGCCCAGCCTGCGTGTCCTCGCACTCAGCACCGCGGAAGACAACGGCATGCTCGCGCTGTTTGGCGGAGAACCGCGCACGCGCACGTCGCGCGACCCGCCGGAGAAGGGCAGGCGGGCGCCGACGTATTGCCCCGAGCTGCGCATCATCGTCATCCCGTTCCCGCACGCGGAGCCTACGATGGCCCTGCTGCGGCACCGGGAGAAGTTATGCCTGCCCTTAGACAAGCTGGTGTGTGGGAATACTGCTAGGCTCAGCGATGCGGAGATCGAGGAGATCGAGGGCCACGTGTTTCTCGAGATGCTCCCGGGGTATGGGACACAGGGAGGCCCCCATGCTTTGCGGCCGTATCTTTCCCTGGATCTCGAGCACTATTTGGAAGAGTCGTACACGTTTACAATGTACGAAAATGGTATGGTCGCAGGCGGCGAAGGACCAGATGGACCGGACGACGCGCTTGAAGAGGCCGAGGGAGGTCTTGACGAGTCTCTTTCTACCCGGGCCTAGTCTCCATCGACCGACACTGTGAGTCTAGTTGTTTTTGACATGCTTCGTCAATCCAACTGAGCCTCTGACATGTCTCTCAGTTGCCTGAGGCCGGTTTGGAATTGGCGACCAAGGTGTCCGAGATGACTCTTTCTTCTGAACATGCCGGCCTGAGGAGGGTGGAGAGTTTGTTGATTTGATTAGCAGATTTCAACAATATAATATCCTCGCTACATCGCTCGTGTCTGAATCCTTCTTCAGAGGATAGGTACGCGACTCGGAGTTGACGTGTTACGTAAGGGAATCTCCTTCGCGGCTTGTGGCGTGCAGACGAATCGGTCATGTCGACCGTTCTTCAGTCTACTCATTCACTCGCCCGAAGATCCGCTCTGTTGGCTCTTTCTAGGCCTTTTGTATCTGCTCCAGTATTCAGGCAGCGGAGCATGTCTACAGTAACTACGCACGCGTCTTTGACGAAGGTGTCCACCGAGCGTGAGTTCGCTCCTGCCAGCCGAAGGCTCGAGGCGTGCCTTGCTAACATCGTATGTTGCGTGAAGACGCACCAGCGGCTATAGGACCTTACAGCCAGGCGATCATCAGTCCACCCTTCGTATTCATTTCGGGATGTCTGGGATTCGACCCAAAGACAGGCGCGTTCGTTCCCGGCGGGGTAGAAGAGCAAGCTGTACAGGCTCTGAAGAACCTCAAGGCGGTCGTGGAGGCGAGCGGAAGTGAGGTGGGTAAGGTGGTCAAGACCACGGTGAGTGCACACATGCTCTGGCGAGGGTTGATGGTACCACGGCTTTGCACCGCAGGTATTCTTGAAAGATATGAATGACTTCGGCGCTGTGAACAAAATCTACGAGGACTTTTTCGGAGAGCACAAGCCGGCCAGGTGAGCTCCACACTGCTCGATCGTCCTCGAAGTCCGTCGACCTATCGCGGGAAAGGTCCTTGGTGGAAGTCGCGCGCATCCCCCGAGACGGGCTGGTCGAGGTCGAGGCGATCGCCTCGGTAGCTTGAGCCAAAAACAAATTGAGATAATATAGACCCATGTTACATAGGTGCGCGATCTGATATACATGATATGGGGAATCGAGAAGTACAGATGTCTCTGGCATCTAATCCTCCGAACAAGGCCCCAAAAACGCGTCCGAGGATATCCGTACGGGTTCTGGGGCTGAACGAACGTCTTTCGCTCCAACAAGGCTACCGAATTCAACAAGGAGCAACGTCTGCAAAAGGTCCTTGTTGCGCTCGAATATCCGCCGTCCCAAGCGCGCCTCGACAAGATCGCGTAGAGGAATCACGCACTCCATGGATACACTAGCAGGTGGTAGTTGCAGCGTGACCAAGTGCGGGAATAGCGCCGGCTCCTCCATCCTACGAACCGCGGTCATCAGGTCGGCCAGCCCGTACATGTTGCGTACGTCCAACTCTCGGATGTTTCGCATGAAGGGCGTCATATGTCGGGTCATGACGGTCATGACGAGGAAGTCGACGTCAATCGTTAGCTTGCGAAGAGAGTCGTGCAGACATTTAGCCCGCTGGAGCATCCTCAGCGCGACTACATGGCAGTCGGATGCCTCGATCTCAAAACAAGTCCGTTGTTTGCGATGAGGAAAGGCCCGCTGTTCGTCATCGGGGGGGCCCTCGGGGGGACGGAACTGTTCGATTTCGAAGCGGTAGACCACTCCGGGTTTAACGGAGGTGTCCACAAGGATCAGGTCCATTGAGCCATCGGTGTCCGAGGTCGATGCGGTAGAGGCGATTGTCATGTGCTTGAACGAAGGCACGTAGTCTTTGAGTGACGCCAAATAGGCGTCGAGGGTATGGGCGAGGAGCTCGCCATTATCCCAACCATGCCAGCGCGTCCGGATGCACACATTTGCATGACTCGGGAACGAGACCTGGCATTGCATCATGACCGCGATGGAATCCATCGCGTCATGAACTCGCAAGTTCTGTAGATGAGGGAGAACGGCCACAGGTTGATCTGGAAAGGAATAATCTCTCTGGGGGAGTAAATGGCCAACGATAACAAGCGACTCTAGACTTGTAAGGGAACCTAAACACTCCCGGAACTTGTCCCAGGTCGGCCAGAGAGAGGTACCGAGACCGAATTCTTGGATGCCTGCGTGTAGCCAGGAAAGTGTCACGTACGTCGTGTCCGTCGCCACGTTGTCATTCCAGCGGCCGTAAATTTCCAGGGTGGTGAGGGAAAGATTGAGGTATCCGGATGTTAAGGAACGAGGGGCGACATTTCGGAGGTAAACTGCACGGGGTTTCTGGGTTTGAATAGGAAGAAAGCCTGAGAATTCCATGGCATGCAGTTCGAGGACCTCTATGGATACTGCCTCCAGAAAAGGTGCAGAACGGACTTCGAGCATGCAGAGAACATATTCGGCGTTGAACGGGAATGTTTCTCCCCCGAGGTGTGTATCCAGGAAGAGTTCCCGAACACGAGAAAAGCCGCCCAAAGCGAGCTTGAGAGCTCCGTCTACTCGCGTCTTCTTGGCATATGACGATGCGCGGATGGTGATGGGGAGGGGCCGAGACTGCTCGAGGGCGAACAGAGTCCATGCTATACTGCACATCGGGAGAACCGTCCAGCAGTCCTTCGACCCCAATGCGACTTCGCGCCAGTGTCCGCAGACGTGCATGAACGCACTCGGGTTGCGCTCTCGTGGGTCAGAAGCAACGGCAGGTATCCAGTACAGAATCCTTTCGAGGACCTCGACGGGAACACGGGAGATGAAACATGGCTTGGATGGGGAGAAGGTGCCGCCGAGGAGTGCCGAGCTGTAGGCTTCGCGGGCCACATGCGCCGTCTTCATTGCTCAGTTGATCCTTGTAGATGTACAGCTTGCGTATAGGGATTAGTCCGGCACATTCACCAAGTGCGCACAAGGGGAAAACACACCTAAGAAATATCGTTCGCCAGAGGAACTAGCCTTTGTCTGCTCCATTGAAGGCAGCTGGTATTTATCCCTCAACGATCAGGCATGCCGACGACATGCGAATCATACTAACCGCATAGACATCTTGTGCGAGATTAAATACAAGGCATCCGGAAACCGAAAAACAACGGATGGGGACGACGACGGACCTACAAGGTCATACAAGTATAGAGACCAAATAGAGACGCGGGGAAGTACAAGGACATGACGTGGCTTCAGACTCGGCGAGGCTTACTGTAGCCACGGAGTTCGGAGTTCTTGGTCTAGAGTCTCTCCATGCGGGTTATATTCATGCCTGAGATCTAGTATTCACGTAGTGCGTGCTGCCGCCGACGCAGAGCAGTCTGAGGAGGTCTGAGGTTGCTAGTATACGATGTTGCCATGGAGTATATACTGTTCATTGGGACCTCGACTTTATGGGAGAGTATCGGAACCTTTACCCAGAGGATATCATGCACCTGTCCTACGAGTTAGTCGCGATCAAATGACAAAAGCTGAGAGAACTGTTTGAGTCGATGTACCAATTGGATTAATTGGACGATGTTTGACCTTCGGTCCGCCTCGTTTGCAAAACATACCTTAAGAATACAAATGTGATTGCATGCATGCTGTGGACGAATATGTGCGAGGAAGTATACGTCATTCGACTCGTTGAGGAGATTCTGAAAAAGGAACTTGAAGATGACCGCATCAGGGTACACCGTTTTGCCGATATTTTGCCGATGCGTAAACGTTAGACGCGCACGCGCGCCTACAATGATGATCCTCTGCCATTCGGAGCATCGACGGGCTCAGGTTTGCCTGTCGACAGCCTTCGCTCAAACTCAGATTGGCCCTTGCAAATCGTACGGGACATAGAGTCTTCCTGGAAGTATCAAAGTCCATCTATATAGCTCTGCACTGACCTCAGTTGACTCTGTCATTATTTCAGACGGTCTTATACTATGCCATGATGGCAATGCAATCTAGACGGGCTTCGCTCTGCCGCACAGTCACTGCTGCTGCTATTTCTCTGGAGACCACGATATACATCTATCTTACATCCTTTGGTGCGTGCATTGTTTCGAACCTTTGTATGCGTTGCTAGCGACAACGCTTGTATGTCACAGTTGATCAGGTTCGGCTCCCATACACCACCTACAATTGCAGTTGAAATTCGAGAGGTTGTCGTCGAGTCTATCCTTGAACATCATTGGATGCGCCTCTAACTTATCTTGATCCCGATCTCTCCGCTAAGCGCACGAGAATTGTCACCTAGCTATTCAACACGATACAATCAAGACAATTGTCAGACTTGTGTTTCCTCGCGTACTTTTGTCGACGTGATCGTTCATTTCGTTATAAGAACCGCTCTCCGACGCATCCACAATGTCATTGAACTGAAGTCAACAATATTCACGGTGTGGACAGAACTTTCTCTCGGTTTGATGTTTCCACTTACCCTAGTCACAAACAGACCCCACCTTACTTTGACATCCAGCATGGAACTCTCTGATGACGTACAAGCACGTCGCGTGGTGACGAGGCCGAGTGGAACTGCCCTCTCATCGCCAGGTCTTCCTCCCGCACTATTCGCCAACCACAAACCATCTTTCTCCCCCATCGCCAAGCTCCCCGTTGAGGTCCTCCGCATGGTGTTCTATCACATCGTCATTTCCCCTGACCCGCTGGACCGGGACCCGCGGATATTGACACACGTCTGCCGGCACTGGCGCCTGGTGGCCTACAATTACAAGGAATGGTGGACTTATGTTCCCATGTGTTCTACGACGTGGACCGAGCACGCACTTACGATATCCCATCCTCTTCCGATCAAGTTCGTTGCATCTCCGTACGCCGATGATGGCATTTCCGAAGATAACGTACGCCGGGCCCTCGATCTTTCGCGCATGCAGGAAATAGTCCTGCTCAAAGACGGGTACTACATGGATGAAGCGGAGGACATTTGTCCTCACAATTTTTCCATCGTCCTGGGAGAGATGGAACTTCATGCCGCACCCCTATTGCAGGTCATGGTCGTCAAAGGCACCTATGGAGACTCGAATGACTTCATTGACATCCCGGATCCAATCCTGCAGGAGTGTACGCCTTTGAGTCTTCGTGCATTGACACTGGAATACTGTACTCTGTGTATGAATGAGTCTGTTCTGCTCAGCCCTTCACTCAAGCATCTTTCTCTCACATTCTGTAACAACACCTATCTCTGGGATGACTGGGAAGACTTCCAGTATATTCTCGGCGAATGTGCACCGAACGTTGAAACCCTCGTACTGTTCTGGGACAACCTCCCTCAAGACTTGGACGGTCTTGATCAGGACGATGCCTCCGAGGACTTCCCTCCTTGCAAAACCATCTTGCCTTTCCTGCGCGAGCTGCGAGTCATTGACAAAGTCTATCGGTTAGATGGCATGCTGCGCACAGTGACGTTCCCTCCGCGTTGTCATCTTTTCCTTTCCAAGTCGGAAATTCAACCGACAGATTCATTGCCATTCGCCGACACCCTCCGTGCATACTATGGCCTCGCTTTTGCCAACGACGCGATCTCGTTCACGCATCTAAGGGTCTTCAAACCTGCCACTGATGAATATTGGCACAATTCCGAAGGCGAGGTCGGATTCGAGCTGTCAATAAAAGATCAATACGCACGCTCGCCGCAGGTGATCCCTTTGCTCTCAGTGGTCCTACAGTCAGCCCAGGAATCCAAACTCTTTCGCGATAGCGACGAAGATTATGTTCCCACCTACCTGAATGGCCACCCTGTCACGTACACAGAATTTGCAGTGGACATACTGGCCACGTTCAGCGAGGAACACTGTGCGTTCTCGGACCTGGTCATTGATCTGCCAGATGTCATTTCTGCTGTTCTGTGGAGGACAATTGCTGGGTTCGCGCGGAACATCACCACAATGGATATTTGCAGCAGTGGGAGCCTGTACGGATTCCTCACCGCGGTGACAATTCACAGCGGGACCTTCTCCCAAGAACTATTTTTGTTTCCGGCTCTCGAGGAGCTGCGTGCCATGAAGGAGGTCGACTTTAGGCGGCCGACGGCACCTCATGGATGGAGTTTGGGCGAGTTTTTAGTGCGATTCTACAAATGGCGAATACTGTGCCGGCACCCCCTGCGCGAATTTATGGCGACGGATTGCATTGGGATACCGAATTTGGGGTGGGAGTTGCAAGTTTGGATGGACCGGCGTGCGGAGGCTACATCTTAAGGTGAGCTCTCAGTGTACACTGGCAACGCCTTGTTTTGTCATCGACTGAAGTGTTCGACGCTCACTTTCAAAATTCACAGATGAAAGTGGACGAATGGATATTTTATGTTTCTTGCAGCTGTTCAAAGAAATCATCGAATCGGACTATTTGATTCTATTTTCTCCGACGGAAACGCGGGCTAGGTATTCAATTGAACTGCGCTAAGAGTTGCTGATCTCGCGCTCCCACTATTTTTCGGCATAAAGACGACCATCGCGCCCATATGATACCAGGGTAGAATTAAGAAAACCGGGAAATAGGGCTCGGACCGCACAGGGATGAGCAACTGGGAAGTTACACTTGCAAGTGAGCCAGAAATGGATATTGCGGCACAGGTCTTGTGCAGATCCGCCAGTGGGACGGATTCGATACTAGCCATCGAACGTCTTAACCCTCCTGGTTGGAAGTGTAAGCAGGCGCAGGAGAGAAGAAAACAGTAGATGTTGTTCTGGCACCATGCGCCCAACTCCCCGGCGGCCATCTCCGCTCTATACCGTGTATGTGGGCATTCGCCGGATCCTGACCACCTGATATCCAAGAAGAACACCTGGACCGCAGGTATTTAGCTAGCCGTCCGGCGAAACGTTTCCAAGGGGGGAAGTTCTTGCCTGTAATAACGACTAGGAGACGACTCTCGAACGACTCCTGGCTGACTTCTTCGACATGTTGCATGTCAGCTTGAGCGCTCCATCGCGACGCTAGCTCTAGAGAGGCCTCCTTGGGGTCCAGGAACTGGCTGGGGGATAGTTGAAATTTGAACGACAGCAAATGTAGGCGGCGCCATCGAGCAGACCTCTTTGTCGAGCTGAGAATTCTTGTCGGTCAGTATAAACTTTCTCCAGGGTCGACGCTGTTCCTCGATCTGATATTGGCCTTCAGACTCCTCCAAGCGCGCTTTCGAGGGCGGCAACATGCCGCCAAGAATGAGAAGAAAACTTTACCACAGCGTTGTCGAGTCCGGTGCTGCCGCCATGGACGAAGACGAACCCATGCACAACGACACTGCTACCGAAGTCGCATCGCCTCAGAAAACACAAATGTTGGAGGACGTCCTGATGGACAACGCGGTCGCGGTAGCCCACGCAGCCATAGCCGTGCCAATCGCAGGAAATTCGGAGGAAGCCACCTGCGGGTTCGACATCGTGGTGGCGCAAGTCCGTGGGGATGAAATCGCAGAGGCCGGGGGTGGCGTCAGCGAGATTGACGAAGCCCTCAAGAGGACTGTTCAGCGCAGACGATCCACCTCTCTTTCATCTTCTAGTTCTATAGAGGACCAGTCGTGGGAGGGTTTCGAGATGCGTATGTTGACTCTTGGACGTCACAGGCGGTGGGACTACGACGACGATGTTCCTCCAATGTGGGAGCAATTTGTAAGAGATGGGTGCGCGCTCCCACTATTTCCCCTTCTTGCGAGTCTGCTCATAACCTTACATCCTGTGGGCGGGGCTGATGACCGTCGACTTTCGCTTGTCGCTCTGGCCCACATCGATCGCGAGTAGATTTACAGAATTGCGTTTCGTTGTTCTAGATAGCGTACATGGGCCGGCGTAAGAACATCGCTGCTACGAGTTATTGATATCACCTGGAATGTCGAAGGGCATGAGATAGGACATACCGGTGTTTGATCATCCCTGATCATCCCACCTCGACATCGCCGACTCTGACGACGATCTTGAGAGGAAATGGAGAGACGTCTGGATTGGTGATCGGAGGCACGGACGCTCTGCCCTGTTCGGAAGACGTATGTGTGAGCATTGTACGCAAGCTCTTGGTGAGCGTCGCGGCGAGATTCTGATTGAACACCTGGCGTTCTGTCCCGCGCATCGCCATGAGGCACACGAGAACACGAGCGCTCGCTCAGCGCACCTTGGTCAGACTTTGGCTGGCGAATCTCAGCATTCACGATCCTGGATGACAGATCGTTTCTCGGGGATCAGTGCGGATTGGTGAGCGGGCGCACCACTGCTCCCACGGAACCTCTTCCTGTAGAAGTGGCAGTTCGGCAGCCGTCGGAAGGGGAGACGGAGCGCGGGGCGTACCTCGTATGTTATGCCTATCCAAGATTTCTTCTGGTGTTTTCCAGAGAGGGTTACCGTGATCTTGCCGAGGTGTTAAGTACTTATCGAATAGAGCTGAGACCACTCACCTGTCCACGCTTGTTCGCACCATTCTCCATCCCTTTCCAGAAGGCCTCTACCTTCTCTTCGACGAGTCGTTCGATGCCTGGATCTGAAACACCTGGCTGGGGGGTAGACTTCTTGATTGCTGTGCAAGTATGGAGTATTTCGACTCACCATGGTCACGTCGAGCACCTCAAACGTCTGGGGTTTGATTGTGCCGTAGAGACGGTGAAAAAGGATAGCGTGAAGGATAGCTCTGAGGACCTCCTTTGTGTTGTGCCGATCTAGGGTCTGACGGGGGTCGACTTCACGCGCACATGCACAGCTGGGTCAATGGAACTTACGATGTCGATCGTCACCGTAGCGTGGGTAGCATTGTTATTCATTCCTGTTCCAAAGTTGACCCCTTGCAAAACAAAAAGACAGAGAGGAGTGCGATGTCGAGGACGAGAATTATCGAGGAGAATAACGGCGGCTCTTGAGACCTAACCTCCTTTTGAGGTTAAGGTTATTGCGTGTCACAACCGCCCGTTCTTCCTCTTCCTCCTCTCGACATTCGTGCACAGGTAATGTTCTGGATTTTCCGTCTATTTCGTCCACTTACCGAAGTTCTCAAGGTCAATTTTGATTACATGCCGTGAAACTAGGTTATCCTCGCATTGTGGCCTAATTTTCATGCTTCTCCCTATCGCGAAGAAATGTATATGATTATTATGCTTTCAGCGCCCACTAGACGTCTTACTCAGAGCCCTCTTCCGCGGCGTTCTTCGGTGTGGGGCTTCCGACGGAAGGTCGCCGATGCTAACCCGTGACAACCGTCGAGGTCAACTATGGCTTCTATGCGAAGGACGCGACCATATTCGTGGAAAATGCGACAGGGATACGTTCTGGTGGTGCTTATATAGGGAGATCATCAACGTACGTCAAATAATGCAGGTCACTCCCTTCTCCTCCTTGAGACGCACTTCCACCGTCACCCAACTGTTTTGATACATCAACATGGCTTCAGATCCCGTCCTCGCCCTTCCTCCCGGTGATTGTTGCGTCAAGGGATTCAAATACACCGGCAACCCTACCGGATCGCTCGAGACGATCACCGGGCTGACCACGTACATCGCCCGTCCAGCAGGACTTGACAAGGCAGAGCGATACGAGCACATCATCCTTTACTTCCCAGACATCTTCGGCCCGTTGCATCTCAATAACCAGCTCATTATGGACGCACTTGCATATGGGGGTGCGTTCTGTCCCCGTTTTACTGTCTCATAAGCCTGATCTCCCCTAGGATATCTCGTTGTCGCGCCGGACTATTTTGAAGGCGACCCCATCTTTCCGCATCTCGAGGAGGACCCGAATTTCGACATCATGACCTGGATCATGCCCAAGCGCGTACGTGCGGACAACCTCATTGAACCATGGATCGAGGCTGTGAAGGCGAAGTTTGGTATGTATCGGTCAATTCATATACGAGGCTTGACGCTGACCCTTGCGGTGTAATCCTATCCTATCCTATCCTATCCTGACGCCGCAATTTTCAGGGACCGCCGATACGAAATACGCCGCAGTTGGTGAGCCTGCTCCCGTCCAGTCATACTCCTTCCTTTTCCAACTCTGCTTTCGAGGTTATTGTTTTGGCGCGCCCGATGTGCTGAACCTGACGGCGGGAAACTGGATCAAGGCCGGTGAGTGAACTCTAAATAACTCCCGACAAGGATCCTGATTCCCTTGCAGGTGCCATCGTTCATCCGGCGCTCCTGAGTGAAAGTCACTTTAAGAACTCTCGACGTGAGTGCCGGGGGTCTTTTCTATTTCGAGCCCGTGGCTGACTTTTCCCTCGCAGTCCCCGTCTTGATACAGGCATGCGGTCGGTCGTGTCTTCCACTGCTCATTTACCGACACTCATAAAGTCTTCCTCCACAGATGACCATCAATTCGGTCGGGCAGCGCGGCACCGAGCAGAAGACCTCTTAGCGGAAGAGCCTGAGGCGCCACACCACGTTGAAGTCTTCGCCGGGTTTCCTCACGGATTCGCAGCTCGCGGTGACATGAGCAAGCCGATCACCCGTGCGCCTTTATCTAAGTGCAGTACTGTACAGGCCACTGACGAATTGTTGTTGCAGGATGGGGGAGAGATCGCAGTACGAATGGCATCATCGACTGGTTTGATCAGTTCCTCAAGAACGGTGCAGTCTTGGAGCCGAATCACGGCAGCGCCATGTAATGCCCCCGCGTCGCATATATTTTGTTGAGCGATTTGAATACCTCTACTCTTCTACAAAACTTCTGGTTGTAGAAGTGCATGTACCGTTTCGAGCTCGTTGCCGAGTCTGTCTACTATTATTCCGCTTGCTTGATCCGCAAACTGTCGCATTTACAGCACGTACATATCGGCCCGGATAGGGAAAGCGGACCGTGTTAAGCCTGCTGCCAGCTGTTCCTCTCTTCGCTGAACTAGAGAGATAGTATCGTCCTAGGCAGTAGTCCACTTGACACATCCTTGATGTCTTCAGCGATGTCCTCGCCTGGCGATTGCTGTATCAAGACAGTGCAGCACACGGGAGACCCAAGAGGGGTTGAAGAGACGATCGGAGGCGTCAACACATACGTTGCGCGTCCACCGGGTGAGCAGCAGGATCACTACGATCGCATCATTCTCTACTTTGCCAACGTGTATGGACCACTTTATATCAACAATCGGCTTCTCATGGACTTCTTTTCATCACAAGGTGCGCGCATTTTGTAAATTGAAGGTAGTAAATCTGACGATGTATCGCTGTAAGGCTACCTCGTCCTCGGAGTTGACTATTTCCAAGGCGACGACATTAGCTTCAGCGCTAGTAAAGCAGAATTTGACTTTATGGAGTGGATCATGCTCAAACGTGCCAGTGCGAACGAGCTCGTTCCCATATGGATTGCCGCCGTGAAGTCGCGCTATGGTGCGTCAAATGAGCGGCGAAGGTCCCAGTCAAGTCGTCGTGCTGATTCTGAAATGGCTGTGACAGGGCACCAGGAGACCCGATACGCGGCACTTGGCAAGTCGTGTCGAGTAAATTCACCCGTGCCACTCCTGATCATCTTCGATAGGGTACTGTTTCGGGGCACAGGATGTGATCAACTGTGTCTCCTCCGACTGGCTTGCAGCCGGTAACATCCATGCAGGTACTGCCGTGTCGCGTGTCTCATAAGCCGCAGGTGCTATGGCGCATCCTTCGTTCCTCCGCGAAGAGCACTTCAAGACAGTAAAGAGTACGTATTTCCTTCGACGCCAGTCTACCGTGACCTAACTAAGCACAGAACCGCTCTTCTTTTCCTGCGCACGTGAGCATCGGTGTCAGTGTGACGTCCTTGTTTCGCTCAGTACTGTCACTTCACAGAGCTTGACGAGTTCTTCCCCATGGCGTTGCGGCACAGAGCGGAGGAGAAACTGTCTGAGACTCGAACAGAGCACCACTTCCAAATATTCTCTGACGTGGAACATGGGTTTGCTGTCCGCGGGGACCCAGACGTGCCCCTCGAAGGTGAGCTCGTCCTATCGAGTATGTGCCCTAAATTGCTGATTTCTCTCAGTGTGGGCGAAGGAGCAAAGCGCGAGTAGTATCGCCAACTGGTTTGACAGATTCTGCAAGTAGTGTTTTCAGTATACGGGGAATCTCGAAATAGATCTAGATTGGTGAGTCTCTACGATGTTCGTCAGTAGTACAGACTCGGACGTATCGAAACAGATAAGGCGCTGAGAACACAGCACGAACAGTATCGGCAGCTGGTCTGACTAGTTCTCGAAGAACGACCCCGATACTATTAGCGGAGAGAAATAGGACGATGCAGTCAGGGTGCAGTACGCACGCACCTGTGCCGCGGCGTTCAAGGGTATATCCTGTTATGTGGATTTTTGGACAAGTGGTATTATTCAGTGAAAGCTGGAGATTTTGGTGCTTCTGTAGGGCTATCAAAGAGTAGTACAGAGGCCCTTGCACACTGCATCCGTGCTGTTCTCGCCTCCGAGTCCATCTTGGATCTTCACCAGCTGGACACCGGCCCGGCCCGGTCTCCGGATGACGTCACCACCGGACCTATTGTCCCAAAATCCGTCGAAAATCCGTGCTCAACCCTCTCGTCCTCCTCTCTCCCTTTCTACTCCCATCTTCAATGCTTCATCGACTCGGACTGCGTTCTAAAGACTCTTTACCTTACCTTTTGATCTCTCATGAGCGGTCTGTCTCGGTCGCACGTCGTACCAAGTTGTGGCGCGGCGTTGGTTGCAACATGTTGCATACCCACCCGAGTAGCCGCGTCTTAGGCAAACGAAGTCTGAGTACTTGATATTTCGTGTATCTTCTAGTCAGATCTGCATGACTTACATGTTGGCAAGCAGCAACCATCACAGCCTCAAGAGCGCACGCGGGCGGACGCGTACTGGCTGGGAGCCCGGGTGACTGCTGTATCAAGACAGTGCAGCATGTCGGAACGCCAAAAGGGTCTGAGGAGACGATCGGGGGCGTGAACACATATGTTGCGCGTCCACCTGGCCCTGCCCAGGATCACTACGACCATGTCATTTTGTACTTTTCGGACGTGTATGGACCACTGTACATCAACAGCCGACTCCTCATGGACTTCTATGCTTCCAAAGGTGCGCGCAATCTATGCTGAAATGATGTATCTGACAGCATATAGGCTACCTTGTCCTCGGGGTTGACTATTTCGAAGGCGATGACATCAGCCTCAGCCTCAAGAACAAGGGATTTAATTTTATGAAGTGGGTCACTCCCAAACGCGCCCGTGCAAGTGAGCTCGTGCCTAGATGGCTTCAGGCGGCAAAGTCGCGCTATGGTACGCTGACAATGATCAATTCATTGGGTTATGTGTTGATCGACTGCGACAGGAACGCCGGGTACCCAATATGCAGCGGTCGGCACGTCTTCTTGGCTGCATTCTCTAGTGCTTGCCTTTGATTTTCTTCAATAGGATACTGCTTCGGAGCGCAGGATGTGATGAACTGTGCTGCGTCCGACTGGCTCGCAGACGGTAAGCTATACTACAGCGTGTTTGCTATGGTGTCTCTCATGAACGTCAGGTGCCATGGCGCATCCTTCTTTACTTAGAGAAGAGCACTTTACAACAGTAAAGAGTAGGTCTCCCCTGACACCCAGCCACGCCATCGCTGACTGCACATAGAGCCTCTATTCCTCTCCTGCGCACGTGAGCACCGGCCTTACTATGTCGATGACGGCGGTTCATTAACCTGCACGACTCAGAACTTGATAACCTTTTCCCGATGGCGTCGAGGCATCGAGCGGAAGAGATACTCTACGAGAAGAAGGCAGAACACCATTTCCAGGTCTTTTCAAATGTGGCGCACGGGTTTGCAGTCCGCGGCAACCCAGACGTACCCCTTGAACGTGAGCGTCTGGACCTGCCGAACATTGGCTCCGGGATACTGATGTTTCTCACAGGGTGGGCGAAGGAGCAGAGCGCGAGTAGTATTGTCGCCTGGTTTGATAGGTTCTGCAAATAACATTGTAAGAAAGCGTAGACTCGTCAAGGAGATCGGTGAGTCTTTATTCTTCGCGCGGAATAGAATCGCCAATGTACGCAGAGAACTGTCTTGTCCAAATAGTCAGGCCATTATCTTGTCATACCACTAGCAGATTGCCAAATGTTTCCTTCCAATCGACGCCAGGACATGCAATACTCTCTCGAACTGAACGGTGGTTGGTATCACTCAAATTATCGTCAGACTTTCGGCAATCAACACGACTCGCTTTGCGTGGGACTTCAAATACTCCCTTCATCATATCACAGATAGATGCTGACGTTTTCGTCCAGATGGGCGAGGGAATTCTGGATTGCGCATATTATTAAGGTCTGCGCAGCGCTTTCCTGCGATCCTTATTTTTTTTCGTCATCTTGCGGACATTTTCGAGCGCTTGCTTGGTTCCTTGTAGACGGCGGTAAGACATTTTTCAGCATCGGATCTGAACCCTAGAATCCGCTATTATAATCTGCCCCGAGGAGATGCTGCTGCTGCAGAGCAATGCTTTCAGTCAGTCGACGCCGTCAAGGCGAAATACGGTGCGTTTGTCGCTGTGTCGTTGCTGTAGGGATCGCTGAAACTTGTTCAGGCACGCCGACCACCAAATACGCCGCAGTCGGTACGTCGATGTTCGGCGTCTGAGGCCTGATGTCTTCACGTCATGTATGCACACGACAGGCTACTGTTTTGGCGGTCCAAATGTCCTTGAATGCGGCGCGACTGACTGGCTTGCTACCGGTGGGATCCATGTGCTCATCGCCTCCGGGCTCTGTATCTGACGGCCATATTTCTGTCAGGTGCCATTGTACACCCGGCTTTTCTAAGCGAGGACCGCTTCAGGAACTTAAAGCGTGAGTTCCATGGTCGATGTGGCAGCCAGTAGAGTCGTCTTCACCGATTTGTAGAGCCTCTGTTCCTCTCATGCGCAGGTTTGCTGGCCCTTACCACTTGATGATTAGACTTGACGTTTCGACAGATGTCGATCATACCTTCGAGCGCCCGGCCAGACATCGCGCAGAAGAGATACTCGTTGAACAGAAGGCGGAGTATCATATCCAGGTCTTCTCCGGCATCTCGCATGGTTTCGGGTGTCGTGGGAACCCAGACATTCCGCGTGACAGTTTGTGTTTGCTGTCAGTGTCTGCTCTTCGCAGGTCTTCTCCGCTAAGTTGTGTTGGCAGGGTGGGCTAAGGAGTCCAGTGCTAGTAGCATCGTTGCTTGGTTGGATCGCTTCTGCAAGTAGAAGCGGCAGACCAGACCGTGTACATTTCGATATGTAGGTTCCGCAAATGTATTCTCAGATCAGCTCGGTGAGTCTTCATGACGTTCGCGCGAAACAAATCAGTTGACGTACTCAGATGACTTCATCTTTTTCAGCGTACAGATACACGCGAGCAAATCTCTTCCAGTGCGAAGGACGAGCGGGTTCAGGCATGTTACTTACAATAAGTGCGCAAGGGCTGTCCAACAATCTAGAGCTCTTCGTCCTTGTGGACGGCGGTAAGACGTCTTCGATTCGTTTCTCAATCGTCCTGCTATGATCTCTGTTGAGCCTAGCTTCGCCGAGAAAGTTCCATCTTTCGTGGAGGTGTTCAAATCTGTGCCTTTTTGCCCATCCCATTGGTAGTTTCGACGACCTGTTGACCCACGCCACCCCGCGCCGTTGCCGGGAACGTTCGTATTACCCCCGCGCTTCTCTCGAATTCCCTCGAAGCTTATAAACCATTCCTTGGAGCTCATGCCTGCCTTTCCCCCGTCTCAGCTACCAGCGGCCTATCCATACAGTCATGACCTCCTCAAACGATCGCATTTTGGCCGGCACCCCTGGCGAGTGCTGCATCAAAACCGTGCATCACACAGGCGAACCCGTAGGCACCACAGAAGTGATCGGCGCCGTGAACACCTACGTATCGTACCCACCGGTTCGGAAGGAGCGCTACGAGCAGATTCTACTGTTCTTCGCGGATGTGTACGGTCCTTACTACATCAACACCCAGCTCGTCATCGACTATTTCGCAGTGAATGGCGAGGTTATTGGTTCAAGGGCCTGGACGATATTTTGACAAATTTTTCTGTGTTACACAGGTTACCTTGTTGTCGGGATAGACTACTTTGAAGGAGATCCCATCCAAGCGAACAAGGACAAGCCGGGCTTCAATCTCACGGCCTGGGTCGACGGGAAGCGTGAGCGTGCGAATCCACTCGTGCCAAAGTGGATCGAAGAGGTCAAAGCGAAATATGGTGCGTTGGCCGCTGCGCCGTTGCTGGGACGGAGGTCCGGAAAGCAGTGCTCCTTACTTTGTATTCAGGCACGCCGACCACCAAGTACGCAGCAGTCGGTAGGTCGATTTTCGGCGTCCAAAAAGGCCGTCTCGTCATGCTTGTATGCGATAGGATATTGTTTCGGCGGACCGGATGTACTGGAATGTGGCGCGACAGATTGGCTTGCTGCCGGTGAGAGGGATTTGACAACTGCTCCGGGGTCCTGTATCTGACGGTGGTTCTCGAGGCGCCATCGCCCACCCGGCGTTTCTCACTGAGGCCCATTTTAGGAACTTGAAGCGTGAGTTCTCTGATCGACGTGATAGCCAGTACGATCGTCCTCACCGAGTCATAGAGCCTCTCTTCCTCTCATGCGCAGGTTGACTTTCCCGTACCACCTCATGAATGGAGCTGACGTCCAGACAGAGGTAGACCACACGTTCGAGCGCCCGGCCAGGCACCGCGCGGAGGAAATACTCGTTGAGCAGAAGGCGGAGTATCATTTCCAGGTCTTCTCCGGCATCTCGCATGGCTTTGGGTGTCGTGGTAATCCAGAGGTACCTCGTGAAAGTTTGTACTTATCATCTCATCTCTTGTGCTCAGCTAAGGTCTTGGTTTCAGGGTGGGCTAAAGAGCAAAGCGTGAATAGCATCCTTGGCTGGTTTGATCGATTCTGCAAGTAGGGACGAGGGGAGATATTGGTCTGTCAGTATTGTACAAGGAAGAGGAACTACCGTCGAACGATAGCGTGAATGATAATGATAAGAGCGGTGTAGACAGTCTAAACACAGGCGACAGCTGTATGTTCTGGCACATCGAGTCTAGCACGCTTCAACTCGTCGTCCTCAGGCTCTGGCGTCCTCTCGGAGTGTGATCGCTTGCTATGTTGAGCCGCGACAGCGATCTTCGCCGTACCTAAAGACAAACACGCAAAAATCAGCCACCGCACCGCACGCTCGCAGAAGAGCACAAAACTACCTTTCACCTGGACTGTACTCGGGACGGGCAACGGCCTGAAGTACGGCTGTGCCAGCCAGTGTGGCAGGACCTTGATCCCCGTCGCCTCATCGATCTTCACAAGGTCTCCAGCGCGCAGCCCTCGCGCCGCAGCCTCCTCGGCGTCCCTGTCCATCCGCCGTTTCATCTCCTCTGCGATGTCGACGAACGCCTGGAAGCCGGAGGCGCCATTGACGCGGCCCAGCCGATCGCGCAGGTCCGGCTCGCGCGCAAGCGCGGGGCGCAAGAGCTTGAAAAGGTGGCCCTTGACGCCGCTGAGCGGTGTGGGCGTCTTCAGCGCCTGCACGATGGAGAGGTACTCAAGCGCCAGGTCCGCGTGCCGCGGGTGTAGCCCGGTGTCGAATGCCCCTTCGGAGGCGGGCACAGGGGGCGGTTGGTCCGAGTCTGCATTGGCGATGGCAGACGATGAGGGACCGGCGGTGGCACTCGCAAAGAGCGCGCCGTTGTAGAGCTGGCCCTCTGCGGACATGACCGCGTCCGCACCAGTCTCTGTGAGACAGCGGGCTATATCGGAGTGGTAGAGGATGTTGCCGTTGGCGAAGACGGGGACGGAGACTGCTTGCTTCACGGCGCGGATCTTTTCCCAGTCTGCCAAGCCCTGTAGGATTGTGAGTTGAGATCTAGGTAGCGGGCTGAGGAGCTGTACCGAGTTGTGCCCGCGCTGCTCACGCGTACGGCCGTGGCAAGTGAGAATCTGGGCGCCCGCACGCTCGAGCATCTTGGCATACTCTACCGTTTTCTCGACTGTGGGGAACACGCGGAACTTTGCCGTGACCGGTATTGACAAGTTCTTGTGCAAGATATTAACTGTGCGAAGGACGATAGGTATGGGGAAGGGAAGACGTTCTGAGAACAAGAACGTACTAAGTTTAAATATGAGATCCCAATCATCTTGCAGGAATGATCCGTAGCGACCTCTCTTCGCGATGTCCTGCGGGCAGCCTAGATTGATGTCGATGGCATCGCAGTGAGGCTCTACGACCTTCGCAGACGCAAGCAACTGCTCCGGATCGTTTGCGCAGAACTGAACGATCAGAGGTCGGTCTTCCGGACCACCCTCCTCGCCGTGTTCGATGTTGAATGTTTGTTCCCGGTATCCTTTCCGACTAGCGGCGGCGAACATCTACGAGATAATTGGCAATGAATTCCACGGGAGACAGTACGCAAGATAGCCACCTTTGCATTGATCATCGGCGTATATGCAAGCTGTGATAAGGTATGACTCGTATGAAGCGGCGAGCCACACCCAGAACACGCTGTGCTTACCTGCGCTCCATACCGCCGAGACAGTTTCCGCCAGGCCTATCAGAGAGTGGTTCTCGAGAGATCGACGACATTCAGAATACGTGGGGACTCACCAGTTCACTTTGATCTACCATTGGTGCTGCGACATATTTTGGACTCCCCAAAACCTCCCGGTAGAACTCATATCCTTGCAGCTTTGGTCGCTGCACGGTGACCGGTGGCGAGACAAGCGTCATATATACAGAGCGCAGCACGCGCTGGGAATTTAAACTCGTCGTTGAATTGAGTGAAGGCCTCACGAGGCCTTTCGCAAGGATGAAGCCTTGAGGAGTTGATGGGTATTGGGGAGACGGAAAGTTTGAAGACCTGACTTTCGCTTGACTTGACTTGACTCAGCGAAACTGATGGACCCTAACCCTGGGTTGGGTTTCTGTGTTTCTATCACGTGCTCACCCATGGAAAGTCCAAGGAAATTCAAAAAAATCTCTCGCCTCAAACCTTCAGCTTCACCGGTCACCGGCCACCTTGTAACTTGTTGAACGCGCGGAGCTTCTCTATCCTCAGAAAATTTATCTTATAAGCGCCTCTCGCTGCCTGACATGGAAAGGCGACCTGAAACTCTCGAGGTAGAGACGGACGAAGCTCGAGAGCGGAGACTTCGTACGTTCCCCTACCGTTGTGCGTTGTCCAGGTGTTGAAGTCGAACCAATTCGTGTTCAGAACAGATCTTGGAGAGTTTGAATGCGCCTGGTGATGCGCCACCACAACCTCCATCGCTGAAATTTGACTTCGGCAACCGCGAGACATTCGTCGTGCCGCCCCCTACTGAACGTGTGTTGTCAACATGTCCATGTTTTCCGCCGGGTCGTGTTGACCGTGTCTATTAGTTTTAGCGAGACTCCAAGCTTTTCTTCCCGAGCTGGAGGCATCGAATGCGCAACTTCTGCAAAGAGATCCTAGCAGTATCGATATTGAACATATAGAGGACGACGACGAGCAGTATATCCAGATGGTGCGTCATGAATGCTAGGTACATTGGCCCTTCTCATCTCATTTTGAAAAGGACCTCGGCCTTGGCGTCTTCGAAGAAAGGCGAAGTGCGGAGAGCGGGAGCGATGGCGATTCAGACTCGAGCTCATCGGAGAGCGACGGCGAGACCTCGACGAGCAGTTCCTCTGACAGCGACAGCGAGGCCGATAGCAGCACCACCTCTCCTGCGGCTCTCCGACCCGTCAAAGGTCTGCCAAAGCGCGCTCGCCCGCAGATTGAAGTCCTGCACTCAACCTTCGCGCCCCCCTCCCCCTGATCGTATCGCCACATACATTTCACTCATCCTCGACTGCCTCGTATCCCGCCCACACGACCTCCGAGCAGCCCCCGCATCCGACGAGGTGCTGTCCCTTCTCCATCTCCGCCTCCGTGATCCTGTACACCCCACCGCACCTGCACGCATGCGTCCACTCGCCCTCCGCCTCCACAAACTCCTCGAGCGAGATCACCTGCGCCGGGCGCGGGCCCTTCGGCTCCGCGCGCGCACCGAGCTCGCGATCGTACGCAGCGCGCAGCGCGGGCGTGGACAGCGTCACGAACGCGTCTTTGATCCCCCCGATGTCAATGTGCTCTGTGGCCGCGTCTAGCCCGGGCTGCTGGGTGGCTACTTGCTTGTCGGGGTGGAGGCGGAGGAGCGCGTGGTGATACGCCGTCTTGATCGACGCGGGGGACGCAGACCGAGTGACGCCGAGGAGGGCATAGTAATCGGGTGGTATCACGGCCTCCAGGATGTCCGTACAGTGTCAGATAGTACGAAATTGAGTGTGATCTAGTCGTGGTAGGACAGCATCCGCATTTTTCGAGGATTTGTCACGTTCCCGTCTACTCAAAGAAGTCGTCACGATCCTGTCACGCTCTCGAGCAACGTGACAGCCTGTTACAGTGTGACACATGAGGGTTAGGGTTACAATCCTGACGTAACCCGACGGAAAGAGTGAAAGATAACCGCGAACACTCCTTACCTCCATCCATTATGTCGGACGCCCCTTCAGAAATTCAGATAAATGTCAAAGGTAGGTGAACGAGACAGGATAGCGTACCAATCTGACCATGCACAGGGCCCAGTGAGCTCAAGCTTCAGATTGAAATCAGCACAGAGAAGACGGTGCGAGAACTGAAGCAGGTCATTGCTGAGAAATCAGACGTAGAGGCCGATCGCCAGCGTCTCATTTATTCTGGTGCGTGCTATGCTTCTTGCGAGTTTCTATATCTTATGAAGCTTGCATCGCAGGGCGCGTGTTGAAAGTGAGCGAACAGCACCTTGTCAGTCTCTGCCATTCTGACGCCACATTCAGGATGAGGACCAGCTTTCCGTGTACAAGATCCAGACGTCCCATACGATCCACATGGTGAAGGGTGCAGCACGGACATCAGCCCCATCCTCATCAGCACAGCCCGCCACCGCCCAACCCCTGCCTTCCATGCAGACTGGCCAGAACGTCCATGACCCCCTCACGCAACTTAACGGACACATGGGTTACGGGCTTATGGCCGGCCTGAACCCCTTCGCAGAGATGGGGCTCAACCAGAATGACCCAAATATGGTGAGCGCCTTCCACCATCTTTTCCCACCGCGCGCTGCCCTCTGATCCCCGCACAGCTGCAATCGATGATGAACTCGCCCGAGTTCATGCAGCAGATGTCCAGCGCCATGTCGAACCCGGCCGTGCTCGACCAGGTCCTCGCGTCGAACCCCCAGCTCGCCGCGATGGGCCCGCAGGTCCGCGAGGTCCTCCAGAGCGAGCGGTTCCGCCAGATGATGTCCAACCCGGAGACGCTCCGCAGCATGCTCCAGATGACCGCGCTCATGCGCGAGTCCGGGTTCGGCCCAGGCGGGTTTGGCGCGCCAGGCGGAGGCGGAGGCTTCCCCGCCCCCGGCAATCCCACCGGCGCAGCAGCGCCGACGTCGCCTGCGGCTTCCGGCTCAGGCGGTGTACCACCGCCAAACCTGTTCGGCGGGCCCGGTGCGCCCAATCCGTTTGCGGGGGGTCCGGACCCGAATCAGCTGCTTGCGTTGCTGGGAGGCGGGGCTGGTGCGCCGGGAGGGGGCGGCTTCAACCCCTTCTTCGGTGGTGCAGGTGCGGGCGCGGGTGGGTTTGGTGGTGCTCCCGCGCCACCCGCTGACACGCGGAGCCCGGAGGAACGGTTCCAGGTCCAGCTGCAGGTCGGTTCTATCCATTTTGCTGTTGTAATTGACGCACGCTGATGTCCGCGATCGTGGCCAGCAACTACAAGATATGGGCTTCACAAATGCATCTCAGAACGTGCGGGCCCTGCTGGCGACGGGCGGAAACGTTCACTCCGCCATTGAGTATATTTTGGGTGGAGGAGGGTTGTAGTTCCCGTGTGCGATGACAGAAGCATAGATTGGGGCGTGGGTGAGTCCGCAAGGTTGTGGAATCCTGTGTTTTGTACCTGTCTTGTACGTATACGCTGGTGGGATCGGTTGCTAAATCTCGGACTCCGTGCCGTGGTATTGAGAGTTTGGACAGAGGTAGCGGCAGGTCCACCGACTCTTCCGGTTCTTCAGGCCTGTTCGGTTACAAAGACATGTCCCGTTGTATTTCTGTAGATGAAGTCTGCTTAAATTCAGATACCTTCAAGGGGGACTACAGGATCGGGAGTCGGGTCCGAGCTTGCCGGTTGCCTCCGGACCGCCCGCCCCGTCGGACAGATACCTGAAAGTCGGTGACCGTGACGCTGCAAGAGTTGCCGTCCGATTCCCCAAAGATTCTTCTCTACGTACACAAGGCTTTGTAGGGTGCGCACATCTCTAGCGTCGTCGAGAATGGGGCTGGTCCATATGCCAGAAAATGCCGTAATAGGCAAGGTGGGACACGGAAGCCGACAGATGATATGCAGAGACGTCCATGTCGACTTCTTTCATGGCAACCCACGAGCACTTTTCAGGCCATCTTTCCGTCACGAATTATCGAGGTGAGATTGACGTATAATGGCATGGATTCAGTTCGCGGAGGACACTTCAGGCAGGCAATCGCGTGGCCTCCGGAGCGGGACTGGAGCTAGGACTGATGGAGATGCGCACGGTTCCATATCCCGAGTTCGAGCTGGCCTTAAGGCTTAGAGGCGTGTCTTCTGTTCTTTCTTGCGGCATGTCTGAAGACCATCCTTCTACAGTGAGTCTCCAGTTCGAAGACCCAGACATGGATATTTGCTGACCACATTCGGCGGCCCAGTCTTCCAGACTGCCCTTCGTGCTGCGCAATTCCTGTCAATGTCACCGCGGCTGTCCGCGGCTCGATACGTGGTTATTCGTGGGGCGGCTTGTGCTCCTGCGTTGTGCAAGGCTGCCCGTAAACCTGGAAGCGACACATCACTTCGGCGTGACAACGCATCCAACAGCCAATTACTGGCCCCTCCACCAATCACTGTCCTAGGAACGTGTAAGTAATGTTTTCGTGCTTCTCCGTATGAGGCACACAAGGTGTGGTCCAGATAGCGCTCAGGGCACTGGGTGCAGAGAGCGCCACCGAGTTCGCTCCCCAACCACGACCTGAACCATCATGGATTTCAAGATCAAGCTCGACCCCGACGCTTTCAGCTCTGTCGTAGAGCATGTCTTTCTACCCCCCAAACTCCCACAGAAAGCTGCCAGTGACCTCGACGAGAGGCGGTGCCACACGCTGCTTTGCAGTCTCGCGAAGGATTCTGCGCACAACTACAGCCACAATCTTCCAGCAGACCAGAAAATCCTCTGGAATCGCATCAGTCGCATGCTAAAACACATGCAACGCTTCGCCACATTGCCTCCAACCAAGGAAGAGTTGAGGGACGCATTCGGAGGCATGGAAGTCGGAGGTGAGTCGAGAACATATGTCTTCTGCCTTTTCCGAACGATATTCCTTTGATAGATCTACTCGCCCTCCACATCCGCGCTCAGAATGCTGCTGTTCTAGTGAGAAGGAAAGAAGATGAGACGATATTCGAAGTTTTTGAAGTTACGCCACTCGCAAGCGCCGTCACATCCACTGAGGGCAAGCTCATTTGCTCTTATCCAGGACCTGCGGTCAAAGTTCCCGCAGACATATTTCAACAAACCTCCTTCTTGGACGCTTTGGCGGCGTTCCTCGTCCAGATGGATATCGATATCCTAGACTCGGTAGCGACCACTACGAAGGCGAATTCGACGGTGCGGGAGATCAGGGAGTCCGCCCATCCCCGATATATCTCTCAGCTCCTTATCGGCATTCTACGGGGTCTGGGAGACATTGCAGAGGTGGAGCGTATAACCAAACGAATTGCGGACGACGTCCTGTGGGAAGATGCCCTGAAGCCGTGGCGCCGCTCTCCGTTGTGGATGATAATTCGTGTGGCGATACAGACATCTGTTCCACCGAACGACTACAAGGACTTCATGGTCTTTCACCACGCGAAGCTACTACGACTGTCCTTGGACTCTCCGAGCATCATCAGCCTTCCTCATCATCTCTTGTTTTCCATGCGAGCGAAGACGAGCCGTCGACTCTATAAAATCCGTGACTCAGCAGCCGAGTTTGTGATTTGCGAAGTGGAAGAGGTCGTCAAAAGGACAGAACAGGAGTTGCAAAAACAGTGGGCCGCGGTGCAGCGTGCTCAGGCCGTCTCGCCGCGATGGGAACCTGCATCACTCGACTTCGACGCGGATACTACCCTATCGCTACGAAATTCACGCGATTATCTGTTGAATGCCATGAAGGCCGCATCTAACCCCCGACCCATTCCTCCGTTCATGCCCAGCGAATCGCCACGCATATGCAAGACGGCCGATTTCCACTCTCTCAAGGGCGATGGGTTGGCGAAAGCTGTCGAGTCTGATGCGCATGTGGCCCTGGCCGACTTCGAGGCCTCTATTCAAGTCCATCTGGATCAGTGGGTCTCTGCTGCCATCCAGGGCAATCGTGTGACACTGGCCTGTGAGACGCTGAAGTCCTGCTTGGAGCAGTACCTGGCGGCAGCGCTCAAGCTATACGATGGCAATGCAGAGGACCAATCTATGATGGTTTTGACCGTGATGGAACTGTGGGTCGGCTTGGACATGCTTGCGATCGCGGAGCACCCGCTCCTGGCCGAATATTCCCCCGAGATCCCTTCCAACTTCTTGGAGCCGCTCCTACTCCGTCGTACAGTTTCCATCAAGCGTTCGATACGTCTTCAACAGTACCTGCAGCAGCGTCACTCCGCGGTCAGGGCACAAAACCCCATATTCTCCGACGAAGCTCGGCCAGCATCGTTTTCGGTGGCCTTCTTCCGGCAGTCGCTAGCCCTTCAACGAAAAAAAGGGACTATCGAAGCTGCTGCACAGAAGGAACGTGATAGCAAACGTGCTGAACTGTCGTCGAAGACGTTGGAATATACATCACTCAAGAACCGTGCGGCGGCGATGGACCACGATTATTATCCGCGATGGGGAATGCTGTGTCACGCTAACTGGTGCTCAAAATGCACCCTAGAGCGCGATGCAAACAACATGTGCATCGATGTGCATGAATGGCCCTTGCCGTCAGATTCTGACCTGGCCGCGATGGTGGTTTTCGAGCTAGAAATCCCGTTCGTTTTCTCTGCTTGGAGAGACAGCACGTACAAGATTCTTTGCGAGGTCGGCACATCTTCGAGCGATGGCGAAGATGCTAGTCCGAACGTTACATTGGAAGACTACTTAGGCCTTGCGGATTGGTCCGGCGGTGTTTCGAAAAGAATCACCATCGGATCGACGACGAAACCGTTCGCCAAGTCCCACTACAAGACCGTTCAAAGGTTTCCTGTGACAGAATCCGACGTTTGCGTCCAGAATGGTCTCACCTTTCGACTCTTCGATGGGTCACGGCGTGTGTGGGCGGCGCAAACCTTTTTTGACTCAAATGTCGCATCTCGTTGCACTCCTAGCCTGAACCCTCAAGGACCGTATCGCACTCTTCAATATGCCGTCGAAGGGACTCAGCATACCACGAATCAAACCATCGCAGACCAATCTGAATGTCCAATAGAACTCAGTCTCCACGAACATGCCGCCTTCGCCGATCTGCGTAGCGGGGGGCGTCTACAATGGTTAAATATCATTCGCTCGCTCTCATCCAACTCCCTCTCATTCAGCCACGAAGACGTACATACTCTCGTTGGCCAGGCTGCCTGCCAAATTGGTCCGCTCACTGGCACTGGCGCTGGCGCACATCACGAGTGGCATGCTGAGCTGAGCAGTGGCACCTTTGGCCATGTACTCATTGATGTCCTGAGAGACTGTCTGGACAGCGCGGGGTTGAACTGGCTGCAGGGCATCATGGTACGGACTATTGGTGCGTATTCGTTCCGAGTCGGCATTGCGATATCAGTTGACCTTTTTGACAGTCTTTCTCGCGTCGAGACTTCTAGCCTCTACAGACAATTCTGACGTCAATCAAGCGGCGTATAAGCTCTTGCGCCGGGCACGTGGAAAGACTTTCCAGTGGGTCCGCAATCTAGCTGCCAAGTTGCAGGCCAGTACCGAAGAGACTGCAGTCGCGGATTATCAACGCCTCGTCTGCGACATGGCGGCCACCTGCATCTCTTCGTATGACGTTGATCCTTTGCACCTGGCCGGAGTACTGCATACATGTGAAGATGTCTCTATCTTCGTGCAGTGTGCCGTGATTGTCCATGACAACATGCCACCTTCCCTCGACACAGTGGGCTCAGACTTGAGAAGACTCCTATCTCGACATCGCCGACTATTGCATTCGGCAGAAGGTGCTCTGCGAGTCCTCGTCATGGCCGACCTTGCCGGAATGGATGACGCGATCCATTCTATATGGTCGGGCTATAGCCCAGGCAACTTTCAATGGACCAGCCTTCCATCAGCGAACGATCGGTGGCTGTTATGTGAGACATCCCCCAGCACGGGTGTAGAGGCGCAACGTGTGCTATATAATTCTCTTGACGGTCGTCTTTTGATCAATGGCAAGCCTCTCGGACGCCTTCCTCGGGATATTGTCGCGCATTCGGTGTATACTCGTGTTTTCGGAAACGTAGGTGGCCGACGATTCATATATACTACTTATGCTCTAATGCCAATATTCCAGAAAATCTTGGACATCGTGCCTGCAAGCAAGTCCGGAATGGAATATGCAACTCGCGATGAAGTTTCGGGGTATAAGGTAACCATCTACTTTATTTTTCGGAGTCGCATTGCCCTGATATATACCTTAGATATTCTTTGGACGGGACACAGGAGATGAACTCGTTATTCAAGCAACCTCGGGATCAGATACATACCAAATCGTCCCCCATACCGTCTTCACGCACGACCTTCCAACATTCTTTGTCGAAGACTACGTCCATTGGCTCAATTTGAAGACAGGGGAAATCGAGTTTCGTCCTCTTAATAGCGTATGGGTATCGGATCTGACTTGCAACTGGCGTCTACGCTTCTCCAAGGCCACGCCTGACATGGTCCACGGACAAGAGGGCGGATCACCCGATTTTCTCATCGACGTGCATCGTCCGACTGCCAGCATGCTCGGAGACCGATTGAGACCTCTGGAATCCTTAAACTACCTAACAATCACCTACACACGCACAGCCGAGTCGCCTCTCCTGTCTGTCAACCTCCCTCGCCTGAGACTATCATTCTATCTCAACGGTTCCCTCGAGCTCGAATCGCAGAACTTACCTGGGATGGTCGTCGATGAAGTACAATCTTCGGGAACGATGTTTGGACTACGCAATCAACTTGTGCTACGAGCCAACGATCCTCAAAGACGAACCCTTCCTCAGTCGCGTAGAGTTCTCATACCGCACGGGAGGATTCTCTTCTCCGAGTCTGTGCAGGAAAATCATGCACACGTTTACATCAACACGGGGTCCGAGACTCGCGTTGCAGTACACGAGTACAAGATTGACGATGATCTTGGGGCTCTCGTGAGCACGTCCAATCTATCGAGCAAGCTTTATAAATGCTACCTTCACGCGGTCACGAGCCATTGTCTTCCCGACCCTCTCACAGGACGTACTGGGACAGAGGAGGCCTTGCACCAACTGTACGCGGCAGATGTATTGTCTTTCCAACGATTGGATCTCGAGGACGCCAGACTGTTAGATCTCATCGCGTCGCTCACACCCAATCGGACTTATTATCCCCCGCATCTCCAATCCATGCAAACCGCGGAGTGGCACAATCTCTCTCCACTTGCTCAGCATGACAGCTTCCATCCGGCTGTTTCCGTGATTCTTGACTATGCCAGTGCTTTGGATGCAGTCTTCCATAAGGGTGACTCAAACATCACGTTCCAGCGCTCTGAGCGCATTGCTTCCCTGCGAAAGCGTGCTGAGCGCCGAAATTGTGTCTACTACCCTGCCAATACGAGTCGGACTCCCAAACCAGATACTGGCACCGACCACCACTATTCGTCTCGAGTTGTTGCCGGTGACGACGACGTGGAAAAGGAGTATGCTGTGTTCGTCACATCAAGCCGGACACGACTTCCTGTATCGCAGACCGCGTATACCTCTTTTTCGCTCGTCGAAGCCTTCAAAACATGGCCGTGGGTGGGGAATGATGATCCCAATCAGTCTCTCACGATGTCCTACACGTCTGATTGGTTTCGTCCATACATACCTCGTTTCTGGATCGAAATCTACAACTCCTGTCGCAACGCAGTCGCCGAGAGTCGATTCCAACACTTGTTCTGCTTGTCGGCCATGACATATGGTGCTCCAGACCTTCGGCAATATGTCCCCGTCCTACTTGCCTTGGAAACAAATTCACAGCTACGACTGATCTCCCCGCCACGATGGCCAAGATACCAGCTGAACGATGGAACACGACCTTCTCGCGAGAAGACGCTGGAATTCATAACTCGCAGCGAACAGGATCTGTATAACAGCCCGGCGCTTACATTACCGCAAAGAACCGACGAGACTGACTATAGTTTTCAGACTCGACGGCATACTTTCTACAGAGACGAGCTGAAATCACGGGCAAATCTGCTTGTAGACGCCGTGATGAGAGAGATCCCGCATGCGGAACTGGAGTTGCCTTCCTACAAATTTCAAGATTATGCACCTTGGTTCAAGTTGTCGGAATGTGTTCCAGAGATACAGCAATACTTCAGAAGTTGTGCCCGCAATCATCTATTCATGGAGTACGCAGGACAAGTTGAAGCCGCCCTGCGACTGAGGAGCCCAACTCTGCCGACAGCTCTCGGAGGGCAGTACCGATATCATCCAGCGCTTGTGCAGCCTTCTTCGACAGCTTTCGCTACCAGTATTGTCACGGTCCGCGACTTACTGGGTGTCCGTATGCCACGTCGAGTCGATTTCACAGACCTGATGTACTCGGACCATCACATATCCCCGCAGCGGGATGGAACGCCGCTGGACACTCGTGATCTGACACAGCTCATCTCCGAACTCCACAATGATCCTGACAATGCTATGCGCCGCCAATACGCTAACGACCTTGAGCAGAGCCGAATCGATTTGGAGAAACAAGCACGCAACGCCCCTCTGAATAAGATACCGCCCCTGGACATTGTTCACAAAGACCGGATAGGACTCATAGAAGACAAGGACCGGATCTTCGCAAGAGTACGTGACAATTTGTCACCTATCACTCGGATCGAAACCCTGCTATCGCTTTCCGGATTGTGGCCTCGTCTGACACCTCGCTCTGCTTTGGACAACCTCGCTTTCGGACAGAGAAGGTTTCTCAGAGATGACTGGATGGAACTCCTGACATCATATGCCAAGTCGTTCGTCGACTATCGGAGAAGTCAACGCCTTTTCGATCTGGCTCTGGATGGCAAAGTCGAAGATTTCTTCAAGGAGTCGGCGAGTCAACTCACCGAGGAATCTCAGGCGCAGAGCTCTCCAGACTGGCTTTTGATTCAGGTTCGCATATCCGACTTTCCTCAGTTCCAAGCTGACTGTCTACTTTTCCACAGATTGATGCTAATTTCTCGGCCCGGCCACTTCAGATGAAGGTAGCGCGCCATATGATATCACCGTCCCCTTCGCAGAATACCGTCCTTCAACTGAACATGGGTGAAGGGAAATCCCATGTCATCGTGCCTATGGTTGCTACCGCTCTGGCGGACGGAAGCAAACTGCTGAGAGTTGTTGTGCTCAAGACCCTAGCCAATCAGATGTTCCAGTTGCTCGTGGAACGCGTGTCTGGCCTCGCGAATCGGCGAATCTTTTTCCTACCGTTCTCTCGCAACATCCAACTGGATAGAACGCAAGTCTCTGTCATTCGACAACTGATAGAGCGGTGCATTTGGGAGGGCGGAGTGCTTCTCGTTCAACCAGAGCACATCCTGTCTTTCCAGCTGATGGGCTTCGACCACCTCCTCTCTGATTCCTTCTCGCAACGAGCGATCGGTCAAGATCTACATGACCTTCAAATGATGCTGGATCGTGTTTCGCGAGACATTCTAGACGAGAGCGATGAAATCCTCCATGTCCGCTATCAACTCGTGTACACGATGGGACAACAGAGGCCCCTCGAACATCACCCGAACCGGTGGACGATCATACAGGACCTGTTCTCTATCGCAATGAAGCACGCCTCCGCACTCTGCCAAGCTTCGAATGATGAGATCGAGTTCAAAGCTAGTACTGGAGGCAGGTTCCCTACAATCCGCATCCTAGGCGAACAAGCTGCGCAACAGATCGTCGAACGTGTAGCCGAGGACGCTTTGTCTGGGTCACTCTCTACCTTATCCTTCGCATTGTTTCCGCCAATCATACGTGAAGCGGCTCGTCGGTTTATCACACGACGACATGTGACAGACATTGACTACAACTCAGTCGAAGCTTGCTGCCGGGAGACCATTTTATGGCCCGGTCTGCTCTTGCTTCGTGGACTTCTGGTCGAAGAGACGGGGATCTTGGTTTACGTTCTCAGGAAGCGACGTTGGCGAGTCGATTATGGCCTCGACCCAACTCGAACTCTGCTCGCAGTACCCTACAGAGCCAAGGTGAGTTTGACCGGATTCTACACAGAACCAATGCGTACATACTGACCTGGATTGAGAAGGATATGCCATCATTGCGAGCCGAGTTCGGCCATCCCGACGTCGCGATCGCGCTCACCTGTCTCAGTTACTATTATGGAGGCATAGCGAAGCACCAAGTTTGCCAATGCTTTGAGATGCTATACAAACTTGACAACCCAGGCCTAGAGTTCGAGAAATGGGTACGCAGAGGTGGAGACGGTATTCCGCAGGAATTCAGACAGCTTAGCGGGATCAACATGAAGGACCATGAACAGTTCACCCAGGTCGTCACCCCCCTCTTCTCCGACAACCAGGCGGTGATGGACTTCTTCCTATCCAATGTAGTGTTTCCACGAGACGCCAAGGAATTCCCGCACAAGCTGGCGACCTCTGGGTGGGATCTCGCCAAGAGGAAGGAGCAATTGACGACAGGCTTCAGCGGAACCAACGACAATCGTTACCTCCTGCCGACTTCGATCTCACAGACAGACCCTGTCCAGCAATCGTCGACGAGCGCCTTGGTCTTCAACTATCTCCTGCAACCAGAGAACGATCATTATGCTTGTACTCAGGTCGGCAGCGCACCGGCGTCGGCCAAGGACTTCTTGAAGCGCCTCGTGCAGGAAAAGCCCGAAATTCGTGTTTTGCTGGACGTCGGTGCGCAGATGCTGGAACTGCAGAATCAAGAGCTGGTAAAGGAATGGTTATCTCTGCGCCGTGACATTTTAGCAGCGGTTTTCTTCAGCGAGACGGACGACCTCACAGTGTTGACACAGGACGGAACGGTTGAGCCTTTCGTATCGTCTCCTTTCAGGCAGCGGCTCGACAAGTGTATTGTGTATCTCGACGATGCGCACACAAGGGGCACCGATCTAAAACTTCCTCGCAACACCCGCGCGGCTGTGACTCTAGGACCCAAGGTCACGACGGACAGGTTGAAGCAAGGTTCGTATATTTCTTTATTTCTTTTCCTGGTCGATGCTGACGAGACACCCCGGTAGGCTGCATGAGGATGAGGCAACTTGGTAAAGGCCAGTCAGTAATGTTTTTCGCACCCCTCGAAGTCGACCGGCAGATACGCGAAGCGTCACCCATGCAAGCTGGCGATCGGATCAAGGTCATAGATATTCTGCGTTGGACGATTCATGAGACGTGCGCGGATATACAGCATCATCTTCCTCAGTGGGATATGCAAGGTCACGACTTCGCCCGGCGCCAGACTGCCTATGCCGAGTACCAAAACTCCCAAGGGGACATCGAGATCCTACGGAACGGCTGGATCCAACCCGAGGCGCGCACGTTGGAAGAAATGTACGGACCAGCGCGCTCTGGGTCCTCGCAGGCGCTGGACAATATCGCCAGGATTCCTGCGCTGACCGAGCGCTTGAAGGAGCTAGGAGCCCAAAAGATGGCGGACGCAAGGATGGAGGAGGAGCAGGAGCGAGAAGTGAGCCACGAGATCGAGCGCGAGCGACAAGTGCAAAGGCCGCCCAAGGCGCGGCCCGCAGAACACAAGCTGAGCGCCGCTATCCAGAACTTTATTCGCACTGGCCAACTCCCCAACACGCCATCCTCGCCAGACATCGTCCCCCTCTTCCAGCCCCTCCACGCAGTTCGGACGTCCAATAGACAGGGCGCATGGTCGCCGCGCTTATTAGCGACAACAGACTTTTCGATTACCGTCACACGACACGATCGGTGGGCGCTGACGGACTACCTGCGCCCGGTCAACTGGATCCTGTCGAACAGCGAAGGATCGCTCGTCGCCATCAGCCCGTTCGAGGCGAACGCGCTCCTCCCCGAGCTCCGAGCGAGCCGCGCCGTCCACCTGCACATCTACGCCCCGCGCGTCACGCAGGCGGCGCCCTCCTTCTCCGACCTGCGCTTCTGCTGCATCCCGCCGCTGCCGCCGGCCTGGGCGCCGCCGCCGCGCCTCGTCCGGTCGCAGCTCAACCTCTGGGCCGGCCAGCTGTACATCGACGACGCCGCGACGTACACGGAGCTCTGCGCGTTCCTCGGCGTGGAGCTGGAGGCGGCGTCGGAGGGCGCGTCGCACAGGGAGAGCGACGGGTTTGTCCTGCCGGGCCACAGACTGCCCGGCCGCCGTGTGCTGGAGTCGCCGTTCAGCGAGTCGCCGCTTCCGGCCTTGCGAGAGCTTGTGGGGCTGAGAAGGAAGGGGATGGGCTTTCTCGGAACGCATCTCGGCCAGGTGCTGCACTCACGCCGGTTGACCGAGGAGGACTTCCACACTTGAATGTCTCAATTGATTTTAGGTTTGTATTTCACCGGTGGCAGCCTATGTTCGCTGAACCGAGTGTCTTGTCAGACTTGGAACGAAGTTACGTATAGACGCAGACATGCTGGCCTGCAGCGGCGAGATGGCTATTTTCCCTTGTTCATATGTCGTCTTTATCCATGCCTTGAATAGCATTCTAAGACTCAAAGTGCAATGATGGGCCGATTCGGGCTAATGATGATGTATTGTTCTGCAAGAAAAATGCGGATTTCAACGTGAATGTGCAATCCGAGTCCAAAAAAGAACCAGCGGTGCAGCCGACACCATCAACTTCCAGGAATCACCGGCACCCCCATGCACGTCTTGACGAGGGCGTCGAAGCCCTGCTTGACCAGCTCCGCATCGCGCATGCGGAAGTCGTCGAACTGGATCTGGGCGCGCGGGACCGACAGATCAACGAGGCGCAGCGGGTCCGTGCACAGCGTGTACACATGTCCAGGCAGCGAGAACGGGAGCGTCGCAAGGTACCTGCCCACGCGGGTCAACGACACCGCATTCTACACAAGCATGAAAACACGCACCGCCACGGATTGCGCGTTTTGAGGCCCGCCGCGCCGAGGACAGCGGGCGGGAAGCGGCGCCACTGCGCGCCCTCGGCCTCCATCTCGTACGCGCCGCGCGCACCGTCGAACGCGCCCCACGTGCGCCGCAGACACGCGCCGACAGCGCGGAACGCGTAGATGCGGCCCTTGCGGTCGTGCACGTGCAGGTTCGCGGCCGTGGAGGTGACGGTCAGGTCGTCGTCCGCGTCCGCGCGCGCCTGGCTGTCCCCGATAGGCGCGCCAAGCGCGTCGGCGCCGGGGCCGTCGAAGTTCTCGCTGCGCCCGACGAAGTCCTTGCCGAACGTCACCTGCACCGCCGCGTCATCGCAGCGCAGCCACTCGCCGAAGAGCAGCGTGCTGACGAGCGCCTGGCGCAGGCGCTGTACGAGGTGCGGCGTGCGCGTGGAAGAGAAGATGCGCAGACGGAATCCCTCGATGGTCACTTGTGCAGGGGGCCCTGCGGACATGTGGGAGAGAACGGGGAGGAGGAGAAGGGAAGTCGTGAGTTGTGTAGTTGAGACAGTCGAAAGCTGGGAAACGAGCAGTGCGGATGTAAGGATGATAGTGAAATAGAATGGGGACTGGCGCGTGGGGATGCTGGGAACGAGTTCCAGGCCTTTGAAGGCGATTTTTGTGGAGGGGTAGATTGACTTGTCGGGGAACGTAACGTGCACATCGTGAAATTTGATGGAAGGTGGGGTTATGTGGATGGATAGTTTGGCAATCCGAAGAGTGTGCGAGAAGATCGGTTGGCGAAGAAGTAGGGAAAGTGTGAGGCAAGAACTGGAGTAGAGCAGCATCCCCAGCAGAAAGAGAAAGTTCGGCATCAAATATACAGTCGTCGATGATATGGCGAGACAGACGACGACCAGCGAGAGCAAGCCTCTTGGAAGAAAGACGAAGGATTCAAACTTTGCGTCTTCTGGAAATATCTGGGAGATATCCACGTGGAATCTTCCCTGATGACGTCGACTGGGGCCTTGTCGAGGCTATCCGATCACCGCCAATGAGCTCGCTGGAGCGTCGAGCCCCTTCAGTCGTTTACCATAGTCCAGACCGAAAGGACGGTTACTATACTCACCGTCTTGCCACCTCCCAACTTCAGCTTCAGCCCTCATCATGACCATTTGCTCTCCAGGATCCTGCGCGCACCGCCGCTATCAACTAGTCCTGACGTCACTTTGACTGTGGTCACGCTGACGCGATTGGAGCATTGCATTAAAGGTGAAATTCGACCACTCCTGAGGCCGTATCGCCTACGTTATTCTGTTCACGCCGATGTCTGCGTAGAGAAGGGAGGATGGTGTACGAAGGGAGTCGCAAGATGCTCGATTTTTCATGCTCGCTTACCTCGCACAGGCCGTCAATTCGCCTATTGAGTGCCTTGAAAATGCATTCCTCCTGGTTTCGGTATGTTATCCAGCGCATATATGCGGGTTCATGAAGGGAGGGAAGATGAAGGCAAGGATGAAGCACCGATGAAGGAAGAAATTGCGCTGGGATTCCGGCGCCGAAGCTCCTCGTGCCGAGTCGGCAACTTCCGGCCGCGGCACGATCTGGCGGGAAATCGGTCTGAAAGACTACAAGGACAGTGAGAACAGGGGATACGAGGAATGGCAGACACATGCTCCTGAGTGAAGAAAGGGTGGCTCATGCATACAGGTTATGTGCTTGACGTACAGGACAATACACTCTTCGAAGCCGCCTATAGATATAAGAGCTACATATCGTCGTCTACCTCTATGATGCCCTCAGACGACTCGCCCGTCCTCGCCCGTTTCCTGGCTGCGCGCTCTCGACCAGACCGTGTCTCGATGGGGGACGAACCATCTTCAGCCGTGCTTCCTCGAGACTCCCGGCCATCCTGTTCATCGTCGGCAATCTGCCCCTCAATCAGCCGCTCTTGGAAGCTAGGTTCGTACCACACACAACGCATGCCCCAGGCATACAGTTTCTAGAGAGACATCAGTCAGCTGGAATACACCATAGGCACCCGGATCACGCACCTCATCTCCGTCTTTGAAGGCCTCGGAGACGTCGCCCAAGGTGAGCTTCTCGAGCTCCGCTTTCCGAAATATCGCCTCGGAGGGCTCCTGCCCCGGGAAATACTTGCGGCAGAGGATGCGCATGCGCATCTCTTCGACCCACGTATGCTTCGAGCTCGCATCCCTGACGTAGCGCGTCCAATAGTCGAGGACCTGCATACGATAACTCGTCAACCTCGGACGCTCGACGCAAACACCAAGCCTACTCACCCTCGGGTGCAACAGCCTCACCTCGTCCACGGTCAGCGGCCCGCCCTCCAATAGCAGCTCATAGTCACCGACATAGCGATACCCCCCGGTCGGATTGCGCTCGCCCGCGATCGCGCTGACGAGGACCTTCTCGTGCGTCGGCCAGTCCGGCTGCCTGAGCGACGCGCTGACGAACACGCCCGGCTCGCCGGGCTCAACGGGGATGAAAGGCTGATAAAAGTGCTTGAGGAAGAGGAACCCAGAGTAGCCGGTCTCGCGCGCGCGCGGGGGGCTGACGGCGACGCGGGGCCCGTGCTGCGAGTTCCCGCCGAACAGCGCCGTGAAGCTTTTCTTCGGGAAAGCGTGCCACAGCTTCTGGTGGCTCATCGTGATGCTGAAGGGCACGAGCGACGCAGCACGGGTTCTGATGAAGGGCGGGGCGGCCCGCACGCCGTACAGTATCGCCTCGCCGCCACGTCCGCTTGGAGCCTGTGTAGATGTCAGGGAGTGCCAGCGGGCAACGCGGTGTGTTGTAGAGTGACCTACGGGATGATTTTCATTGGACCTGTTCCCGTCCCGGATCTGTTTCTCCAGGTAGTCGACTCTGCGCGCGAGACTGAGCAGCAAATCTTTCTGGTCAGTGGGCCTGGACATGGTATCTGTGTTCCGCGGTGAGCGTAGGACCCTGCCACTTTATATCCAGTTCGGGGCCGGTAGAGCGACGGTGATGCAATCAGAAAAGCGAGGTATGCAAGACGAGAACCGTCACAAACCACACCTACAAGAAATGAGCACGGCAAAACAACGAGATAACACAATCGGCACAGAGAATGTGTAGAAAGAAACAATAGCTACATGCGACGAGACCCAGGCCTCGCTCCTGCACAGCTTGATCTTAGACGGCGAACTACAAACGACAAACGGATAAAGAACTCCCGGGTTGTGTCAATATCTAGAATGAGCAGTGACCGAATAAGAATCACACTTACTGCATCGATGTCACGAAGCTAATACAAGGGCATCTAAGAAAACAGGGTTGTCAGTTAATGGAGTGTTGGGTGCCAACTTGGACACCCCAACAGTCCATTAAAGTGTCGGTGAAGTCTCGCTGCAAATAGAAGAGAAGCATCGTCTGATTGCGAGGATAGACGGGACCCATAAGTGTTGAGCTCGCAGAAAACCCCTAGCACCGCAAATAGATCGAAACATACAGGCATTACGGTGTCCGAGTTCGTCTGTCCTTCGGTAGTATTAGGCTATACAGTAACTCCGCACCTTTGGGATAGGCGTTCCCAGACCGCGTCGTCGTCGACATCTCTAAACAGGAGCCACGCCACAGCGGAGGACATTCCGTTCGAGCTTGTACGGCTTCGGGCGGCGCTTCTCCAGAACACGGCGCGTCCCTGGGCCCACTGTCGATGCTGTCGTATGGCGGCCCGGCCCCATCGGCGCTTCACGCATCACCAGGCCCACGCGTGGCGTCAGCGCAAACGCGCGCGTACGTGAGTGCTGCCACCCAATCCGTGTTGCGTCTCGAAGAATCAGAGATGGAGACGGGCCCGTCAGGCGACGGGATCACGCACCCACTGCACGAACATTCCGGAGCGGACGCTCCTGTACTGAACGTAGCGGCGAGCTGTGCAAAAGACAAGCCGCGCTTCGACAAAACGCAGCACGGCTCGCCCTTCCGCGCATAGTCGCGCTTTCCAGGCATCATGCTCCGGAAGGCTCTACGATCGCTTTTTGACGGGACCGAGAAAAAGGTCCATCTTCCAACAGATACTTGCTCCCCTGATTGGCCCTTTTTGAGGGCACGAGACAGGGTGCGCAGTAGGCGAGCGCCATCTTGTGCACGGGCGTGACCAAGATAGATGTCGATCGAGCCAAAGGGCCCCCGCCAGCAGGCCAGATTCACACGACGGGACTCATGGAGTTAACGTTAGAACCTCTCGGGCATGCCGCACATGGGTCGCCGCCTAGGCCGGATAGCATGACAGGCGGGTGCTGCGGCAGGACTCACTCGAACGCCTGGATCGTGGGAGTCCTCGTCACGCTTGACTCCCAAGAACAAGCGCAAGAGGGTCAAGAACGCGTGGTGCTGGCGCGGGGAGCGTTCAACAGCTTCTATCAGAAGCAGGGAACGCGTGCCAGAGGGGTCGGATGCAGCTGGCGCCTGGTACCTGTGCTTCCGATGGCGCGGGAAGAGACCACGAGTAGAGTCATAGACGCGCCTGATCGCTGGAGCAAAGGCATGCACAATAATCGACTGGATGTAGCCTTGGAACCCTAGGGACAGCCCTGAGGGGCTGTTCCGGCTCGACCTTGATAAAAATCCAGTCATGCCAAGGAGAATCGAGGTTTTTTTAAAAATATACATGGCGGTGCTGAGACCGATGGTGGTCACAGTCAACATAGAGATCGCGCGCAGACACGCCGCGCTCTCGAGTCATCCCACTAAGGAAAATACGAGATGTCCAAGTATCCAACCAGTGCCGCCAGATCGCGCTCGAGCGCTCTCCGCTCCTCCTGCCGGCAGCTGCAGCTCGTCACATTCAGATTGTCCAGCTGCACGCCCGCCTCCCGACGTCGCCGCAGCCACTGCACAAGCATCCGCGGCGCTCCTGTCCAATACAGCGACAGAGAGGCAAGTCCCTCGGCCATGCCCGGCATGCCCGAGTCGGCCACCAGCGCGGCGCAAAGCGCTTTCGCGGCCCTTTTGTTCGCGTGCAGCTCCGCCAAGGCAGGCAGGCCGCGGAGGATAGGGGGCCAGTCAGACGCGTCCCAGCTGACGGTCGTCGACACATGCAGGCGCCGGACGTCCGCAGTGCATGCAGGTAGCATCGTGCAGAGCGCGGTCAGGACATATTGCAGATCGCGGTATCGGGGGAACTCGTAATCGAGGCGGAAGCGCAGCTCCAGAGCGGGGGTGTGCGTAGATCCATCTTCAGGCGTATGGTCTCGATAGGCGTTCAGTTCGGCGAGAGGGAATTCGTGCTCGGAGTGGTGCGTGAATAACTCGAGCTGCACAAAGGAGATGGCGTTGGTACCGAGATGAGCTGTCAAGACATGGAAGAACGCGTCAATCTGCTCTTCGCCGCCGTCCTCGAGAAATATCAGATTCAACACAATATTAGTGTCATGCGGGAGACGGAGGCTTTTCAGAAGGCATGTGCAATCAGCGGCCAGCGAGGTTACAGTGAATTGCTGGGGTTGGGGAAGATAGATAGCAATTGCTGGGCGATGTGGCGATGAACGAGGCAGACAGAACGTGAGGGCCAATGATTCGAGATTTTTCATTGTCTCCAGGGCACTAAGAACATCCACGAGCGAGGGAGGATTGTAGAGAGGCGCAAGTCCATCCAGGGATAGGGAGAGGTTTACAAGGTTGGACAGAATGGGGGACCTCCATGGGAAAAAGGCGAAGTTGTGGAACTTGAAACACCGCAGACGAGGTGCGTGGTTGTCGAACAGGCTTTCAGGCAAAGATGGCCACTCGTCTTTATCGACAAGGTCGGAGGTATACTAGAGCGTGAAACTCTCGAGTATCGGTGCGGGGGTTGTCAATTGCTTATGCAATCTGCATGTAGGCCCCGCGCCATCCTCCGCACGGTCGACGAGAAGCAAGTGGCGAGTGTGGGGGAGATGTTGAAGGATGAGTCCAGTGTGATGCGTGGTGAGCATGTTGACCGAATGGATCGACACGGGAATATCCTGAGCCCTCAGCAGTATCTCCTCCACCCAACGAGTGCTGACATCAAAGCCAACGTGTCTCCACAAACTTGGACAAGCTGTTACAATATCTCTCCAACGACGGCACACGTGTGTGTAGGGAATCAGGTTGTAGGAATCCGGCACATCGGAGCCAACGAGTAAGGCGAAGATGGGGATGAGGACTTCGGGGGGAAGACGATGGACGGTTGGGGTAAAAGACGTTGTAGACATGACGCTGTGTCTCGGCGCCAGAGGATCCTGTCCTGTCGCTAGATTAGTGAACAGCTGTGGAAGAGTTCTTGAGGAAAACTCATGAGACTCACTTGGCAATTCGTATGACAAGGGAATGATTCCGGGACAGATGGGTACCTCTCCTTAGTGGCGAAGGAACAAAACGACAGCAGTTGAACCAAACTGTCGAACGGCGTCGGCGCCAAAACGCGTTATGTAAGCAACGATGCGTGGTGCGCGGCAAGTTTTGAGTCGCGTCTTGCGAGCGTCTTGTCACTTCGTTGAAGTTCGGAACTCCGAGTCACCCATCCCAGACATTCAAATTCAAAAGGAGGACAGTTCTTTCCGAATACACAGAATCTTTCTCGGTCCCCGCAGCTGTCGAAAGGCAGAGTCGAGCAGGTCAGTCTTTGTTCTAGTACTTCAGACTCGTTATACTGATCCACAGACTCGTACTGTACTATTAATGCACGGCAGCTACTAGTGTAGACTGCTCTTCGGTGTGGTCAAGATGCAAATGGCACGATCTGTCTTTACAGCCAAGAGAACTTACATGGGCCGAGCTCCGTTCTCCAGCTCGCACCACCCTGGACGCTCGTATGTGTGCCGTTTTCGGGACGCTGCGAAAGAAGTTCTCTTTGCGCGCGCGAAGGCTTCTAGACCTACCAACTGACCCTCCTGCGTGTGAGTCCGACGCACCGTAACTAACGCCCCACGTCGCTCGTCTATTTGTCAGACGTGCAAGTCCAATGAAAACAAGTACCTCGCTCCATCTCTGGACTCTTCGACTTCGCAATGGAGGTAGCTTAACTTTAAGTATGGCTTCTGTCCCCTGCCATTCAGATGCCAGCAGCCGGAGTACCCCATGTACCTGTTTCTGAGAGGGTTCGCCGACCTTCTTCCGCAGAAGTCGTCTTGTGTTGCGCTCTCATCACAGCAGCATCAACTCATGACCCTACCCCGCCCAGCATCTGCCGCCCACCCTGCTTATACTTCCCTGCATTCGTCACTGATATAAGGCTGACCGTATGTCTTCTCTCCTGATCAGCAACCATGGGCTTTTTATCTTGGCTTGGGCTTTCCAGGAAGCGGACCAACTCCGTTTCACAATTTCGGGACGACGAGAGCGGCTCTTCTACAGCCTCCCCAGCTGGAGAATTCGCAGTCGATGAATACCGGCCCATGAAGGTTGTATGTATCGGCGCGGGATACAGTGGTATCATTGCAGGAATTCGGTAAACTCTCGCTGCTTTTCGATCCTATCCAGACTAATCTCGTCACAGCTTTTCACAGAAAGTGCCGAACTTGGATCTGAAGATTTACGAGAAGGCGGCTGGTATCGGTGGAACTTGGTGGACGAACAAATATCCGGTGCGCGGATTGACAAACAAGCTCTCCGTAGGCTAATCTAATGGACGGTTAGGGACTGATGTGCGACACTCCCTCGCATTGCGTGCGTCTGACTGTCTTTCTGCATACAAAGCGCTGAGATTCACGCTCTATCTCAGTACCAGCTCACGTTCGAGGAACACGTGCGCTCCGTTTCTTGACTAATCCATTACCCGGTCTTCACAACTTACTCGACCGTCCATCTAGTCGCAATGGTCGAGCTTCTATACCCCAGGGAGCGAGATCCTGGCCTACCTGCACCGTGTCGTCGAAAAGTACAAGCTGATGCGGTATATTCGCTTGCAACACGAGCTTGTGCACGCGCGCTGGGACGGTCCTTCAGGGAAATGGCACCTCCGCATCCGCCGCGGCGACACTGGAGAGGAGTTCGACGACACAACGGATGTTCTGTTCTTAGGGACAGGAAGCCTCAGTCGGCCTTGCTGGCCGGACATACCAGGCCTCGGGGACTTCAAGGGACGCGTAGTCCACAGCGGGAAATGGGACATCCCGGACGACGACTTGAAAGACTGGGCGGACAAGCGCGTCGGTGTCATCGGCAATGTACGTGGCCAACCTGGGGTGTAGGATTTGCGGTATAAATCGATATTGACGATGCTGTGGCGGCAGGGCGCATCGGGGATCCAGATTGTGTCTGCGCTGCAGTCGCAGGTGGGCACGCTCACGAACTTTGTGCGGCAGAAGCAGTGGATTGCGGAGACGTTCTCGGCAACGAAGATCCTGGAGCTTATGGGACGCGCTCCCGGCAGCATCGACTGTACGCATTCATTTTTCCCCATTCCATATCAGGCTGTGCTGACAGCATGGTGTCAGTCAGCATCACAGATGCAGAACGAGAACGGTTCAAAGACCCCGCTTTCTACAAAGAGTTTCGACATAACTTGGAGAACAGCCTAAATGTGAGCGCGAATCGTTTTTTTTTTGTGTCTTCCGCTTATTTTCTCCCCTTCAGTCTGTCTCACGTATGACAATTCGCGGCTCCGAGGCGCAGAAAGCTGTTGCAGCCATGTGTAAAGAAGATATGATAAACCGGTTGGCGAAGAAACCGGAGCTCATAGACAAGAGTTAGCGCAAACGACACTTTGAGCAGCTTGTCGCTAACCAATCTGCCTCTTACAGTCCTCCCTGAGTTCTCGGTCTGTTGTCGGCGACTGACACCAGGTCCAGGTTACCTCGAGGCCCTATGCGCCGACAATGTAATTCACGACTCTTCCACTGACCTCGTCGCGTTTTAACAGCCCTTCTTAACGATAGGCAACTCTTGAGGTAACCCCCATTTCAAAGATCACCTCAACAGGTGTCACGCTGTCGGACGACACCCATCATCCTCTGGACGTTCTCATCTGCGCCACGGGCTTCGACACAACCTACAAGCAGCCGTTTCCCATCATCGGGCGTGACGGCCGTATGCTCAACGACCGCTGGGCCGACTGGGCTGAGGCCTACATGTCGATGGCGGTTGACGGGTTCCCGAACCTGTTCTTCGGGACGGGGCCGAACTCGTTCGTCAACGCCGCAGGGTCTCTGCTCATCATCATGGAGCGGCAGGTGGCATATGCCGTGAGTGCGGTGCTGAAGATGCAGCGCGAGCGGTTGCGGTCGATGCAGGTAAAGGCGGAGGCTCTGCGCGACTGGAGGGAATACATGGACGTGTGTGCTCCTCAGACTTCTTGGGTTGAGACTTGAGCTGACGTATCTCATGTCGGATCGACAGGCGTTCTTCCCGAAGGTGGGTCGCGTTGCGCGTGTGGCGTTAGCAGAGTTCATATTCCCGAGTAGATGGTTTATACGGAATCGTGCAACTCGTGGCACAAGAATGTAGAGGGAAAAATTGTCGGCTTATGGCCTGGTGAGTCCTTTGTGGTACTGACACACAGTTATATGGCGCGTACGCTGATACTAGTGTTCAGGGACGTGCCTGCACGCGGTTCGTACGTTGGCCAATCCGCGCTGGGAAGACTATACATATACGTCACTCGACAAGACGGGAAATCGGCTCTATTGGCTCGGGGATGGACAGACACATAACGAGAAGACCATGACGGGCGATCGTGAGTCTGGCCAACATAGCTGGGGCTAACTAAGACTTTACACTCCGTTGAAGGTGCTTGGTATCTTGATGATGAAGAGGTCGACTTTCCACCTGGTATGTGAATCCACTCCTTCTCAGATTCGCGTATCGATGGTCGTCCTCAGTTCCTGAAGACGCAAGCGCATAAGATGGTTTTGTATTACTGCCCACAGAGGATCCCGATCCCAATGATGAGTTTTGATGGCGATATTCTGCTTCAAAGAGTTATGTGTAGCTACGATCTCTTATTGAAACGACCGACGATTTCTTGTGAGACTTCGAGACCAGCTGTCAGGCATGTGTTCGTCGAGTGATGAGTGAAGTGTTCGCCATTCTTTCGTGACTTTGAGACGGTCAGATGAACGTCTGGACGTTTGGCATACGTATTGAAGCACAAGAAGAATGAACGAATTTTAGTACGCTATATCCCGAGTAAGGATTACTCCCTTACTTGGGCCGCTACCTTTCGACGTGTGCTGAGTCCGTGGACACGGTGGACGAGTCTTCACGTTCGCCCCGCGCGCGGTCACGTGATTGAGACGCGTGGTCGCGGAGTCTCAATCTACTGGACTCAGGCTTTCATTGTGCTCTGCAAAGTCGCCTCTCTGGCGTCCACCCACAAGCCACACTATCGTCCACGTCTGTGGCAGTTTGGATCTCCTTAAATTCTCCATTTCCAGTTAACCAGGTAAGCACGACTCTCCTCGCCACGAATAATTTCATCCTCACCATGCCTACTCCTCCTCCTTCTGCATCGGCAGCTTGTGCAAACACCACCCCGATCAAGTACAAGTCATCTGGGTGCGAGGTCTATACCGCTTGTCCTAAGACAAGGGCGCAAGAAACAGCCATCCCGGAGTACGCCAGAAACATCCGCGATATGTACGGCGCCTTCGTCGGGCCCATGCCTGTTCGGCAATTTCTGGACGACTTCCTACCTGTCGCGCCGAGTCCCAGGCCAGCAGGGAACATCAAGTTTAGGTCATCTTCAAAGACCTTTGAGAAGCACTTTGTATGTCTTAGAACCTCGTCGCCTTTCTGAGCTAATATCTTCTTCCGCGCAGGTGGACGCTGTGAACACCTCACCTTTCTGCCCCAGTTTGCACTTTGTTAACACCAAGAACAAAGGCGACACAAACTATCGCAACATACGAAAGCCTGATATCTCTGCATGCACTCGAAGTCTGGATGCCGAGGCATGCGACCGCGTCGAGTGGCCGGACCTGGAGCTCCATCTCGAAGTGAAGACGGAGAAGGAGGACCCTTTCGTCGATCCCAGTCAAGGCTCGGACAATCGATCCTGTGAATTTGAGCATGACAGTGGCGTAGCTGATAAAGCGCGTGGGCAGATCATCTCATACGCGCAGGCACAGCAGAGCTCTCAGTTCCGCATATTCACGTTCTCTGTCTGCTTGATCGGCACCAATATGGCACGCTTGATTCGATGGGATAGGACGGGCGCAGTCGTTTCAGAGCGTTTTCACTGGCGGGGAAGATCGACGACCCTGGTAGAATTCTTGTGGCGCTTCGAACATCTGTCACCCGAGGAACGGGGCCACGATACCAATGTCACCGAGGCTAGCGACGACGAAGTGGGCTTAGCACTCCCTGTTCTAGAGGCGTCAAATCACTGGCCCGATGGTGTCCCCTTGCCACTGCACAAGATCCTCATTCACGACGACGAGACGGGCCGAGATCACGAGTTCATCACCCCTAGTGCCGTCTCGGCGAGCACGGCCTTGACTGGGCGGGCCAGTGCCGGCTACATTGCGTACGACCTTGCGACCGGGGCCTGCGTCTATCTGAAGGACACTTGGCGAATTGACATGGACGGGATGGAGAAAGAGGGGTCCATCTACCGCCGCCTCCACCTGCACAACGTACCGCATATCGCGCATCTCGTATGCGCAGGGGACGTCGGTGCTCAGAAGACACGAACTCAGGACTATGTCGATGCCCCGTGGGCATGCTGGACACAAGGGATCATTCCCCATCGGCACTACCGGCTCGCGCTCGATACCATCGGTCGGGCCCTTGAAACGTTCAATTCCACACATCAGCTCTGCAAAGCTATGTGTGATGTTCTTGAAGGTACGTCCCCCGACATTTCTCGACTTCCGCGTAATTGAAATGTCTAAATGTCTTTCCTCAGCCCACTGGATCGCATTCAGCGAAGCCAAAGTTCTTCATCGCGATATCAGCATAGGAAACGTCCTCCTCACGATGGAGGGGGATAAAGGGCTGCTGATCGACTGGGATTTGTGCAAGATCGTCGAAAACGAACAAGCCCCTCGCCAGGAGTGGCGCACGGTGAGTCGTTCGATCTGCCTGTCGCCGTGTCGTGACTGAGTCGGCTTGCAGGGCACCTGGCAGTTTCTCTCCGCCGCTCTCCTTGCCAATCCCACCGACAAGCGACATGAACTTTGTGATGACCTCGAGTCCGCACTGTGGGTAGTCACCTACATACTCTGCAAATTTCGCCCCTCGCTTTTCTCAAAGCTCTCGAAGCACCTCTTTCACATTTTCGACGAAGCTGAGACAACAGACGGCGTTACTGTGGGTGGTGAGGGGAAGACGTTCTTCTTGAAGAATGAATACCTCAAGGCGTCCCAGATGCGGCTTTCGTACCCAGCTCCCTGCGCCGAGCTGATCGAAGATCTTCGTAACCTGTTCCGACCTATGTACTACGATGCGGATGACAACAAGGCGGACGAAGTCGCCGCCACACAAACATTGTTGCGGACATCCTTAAAGGTGCTCGAGATATTTCGCACTCGGCTCGCGGAGGACGGCTGGCCTATCGACGACGGGAGCGTGGAGGTCGTCCTCCAGCCATATTCACCCACCTCGGGAAAGCGGCCGCGGGATGCTACAGCCGTCGCCGGGCGCACGTCTTCTGCGAAACGACGCAAGTCTGCGGCGGTTCCTCAACGCCCCGGTAAAAGGATGCCACCACACTCAGAACGCCAGTGATCCATCCCATGTCGAGTTCGACTTTGGCGTGTCCGTTATTGCAGATCCTCTTGGTTTTCACACCCCTTCTCATAGACGTTTTCCACCTTCACAATTGTATTCTTATATCACACTGTAGCAAATATACCATGAGTATGAACGCGGTCCTGCTGCGTTGACCTTCAACTGGCTCTAGTCTGGCAATTGAAACTTTGGACGATCCCATTTGCAAAGCCAAGCAACCATCTCCTCATCGCGGTCCGTCTGCAATAATGCAGTCGCATTGACACTCCTACAGGAGGAACGAATCAGAGTTGCACAGCTTCCGGCCTTTAGTGTGGGCATGACGAGTCCTTGTAGCTAGCGCGGAATAGACGATTGAAATGTCGAAATTTACATTATGACTATTGAATCGAAGTATAAACGCGGGCGTTGCAAATCGTCGCAAAATCGCCAGAGTCACCGTCGCTCGAGGTGCGGTCACATGACCACCTTCCCCACCTATATCACTCACCCCTAAACTGGCACATCTCCCACGACTTTACCCTACCCACCCCCTCCTCTTCGCGCACGCGAGACCACGTCTTAGACACCCTACGGAAGACTTGTTGCGGTATATAAATGCAGAGTTTACATTTAATAATAATAAAAAAGGTCACATGACCGCGATGCGGCGCGTCGTCGCGGGAAAGCGGAGTGTCAATGAACGCGTGGCCCGGGCGGCTTGCTCACGATCTTCCATCATTGTACTCTGCCAGTGAGTTACTCCTCTGCAAAGCATCTCCGAGTCTGCGACGAGCACGAGCCACACCATCGTCTTCATCTATGGCAGTTAATGGCTCTTAAAAGTTGTCCACTTGTCTCGGCCAGGTAAGTACGCGCCTCCTGCAATACTGAAGCCTAAAAGGAACAGCGATTGCCGAGTCCGCCAACAACGCTCGCAATATGAAGGGCGTCTTCGTGGGGCCCATGCCTGTTAAGCAATTCCTCAAGGATTTCCTACCCGCTGCGCCTCGTCCAAGGCCCAGAGGGAACCTCAAGTTTAGATCTAAACTGACCCAGAAGACATTTGAGCAACAATTCGTGGGTCGTGGCTTCGTTATTTCTCGGACGTGAAGCTAATAAATATCTTCCCCCGTGCAGGCATGCGCAGTGAACGACTCACTCTTCTGTCCAAGCCTCGAGTTTGTAGATACCAAGCATAAAGGCGGGCGAAACTTTCGCAGTATCAGAAAACCCGACATCTCTGCATGCCTTCGCGATCTGGATCCCGCGCCACAGGCGCGCGACCGGGTCGATTGGCCAGAGATGGAGATCCATCTCGAAGTCAAACCAGAGGACGGAGACCTCTTCGTTGACCACTTCGAAGGCTCGGAGAATCGATCACTCAGCTTCGAGCATTCGGCTGGGCCAGCCGACAAAGCCCGTGGGCAGATCATATCATACACGCAGGCACAGCACAGCTCCCAGTTCCGTTGTTTCACCTTCTCTGTCTGTCTTATCGGCACGGACATGGCACGCCTGATTCGTTGGGATAGGACAGGTGCAGTCGTCACGGAGCGCTTTCACTGGCGGGGTAGATCAACCGCCCTGGTTGAATTCTTGTGGCGCTACGAACATCTGTCGGCCGAGGAGCGAGGGCACGACACTACTGTCACCGAGGCCAGCGAAGATGAAGTCGATGAAGCACTTCCTGTTCTGGAGGAGTCGGGTCACTGGCCTGACGGAGTCCCTCTTCCTCTACACAAGATTCTTGTTCACGACGACGAAACTGGCCACGATCACGAATTCATCGCCCCCAGCGCCGTGTCTGCAAGCATGGCATTGACCGGGCGCGCTAGTGCCGGCTACATAGCGTACGACCTTGAGAAGAAGGTCTGCGTATATGTGAAGGATACTTGGCGGATCGACATGGACGGGATGGAGAAGGAGGGATCCATCTATCACCGTCTCCACAAGCACGATGTTCCCCATATTCCGCATCTTGTGTGCTCAGGCGATGTCGGCGATCAGAAAACGCGGACGCAGGACTACGTCAACGCTGCTTGGGCATGTTGGACACGAGGCGTCATCCCCCATCGACACTATCGGCTCGTGCTTGATACCATCGGTCGGGCTATTGAGACTTTCGATTCCACACGGCAGTTGTGCAAAGGGTTGTGTGACGCTCTGGAAGGTATGTGCGTTGGCATCTCCTAATACTACACCACTGACTTCTCCCGGTCGCGACGTACAGCTCATTGGATTGCGTTCAGCAAAGCCAAAGTCCTGCATCGCGATATCAGCACCGGCAACGTGCTCCTTACAGAGGATGGTTCTGAGGGATTGCTTATAGACTGGGATCTCTGCAAGATCATAGAGGACGAGCAGGCGCCGAGGCAGGAATGGCGCACGGTGAGCACACCGCCCTGTCTGTCAGCTACCGCGGCTGAGTCAATGTGCAGGGTACCTGGCAGTTCCTCTCCGCTGCTCTCCTCATGGACCCCAAAGACAAACGCCACGAACTCTCTGACGATCTCGAGTCCGGTATGTGGGTGCTCACTTACAACCTGCTCAAATTCCGGCCCTCCGTCTTCGAAGCGCTGGGTGAGGACCTCTTCAACGTCTTCGACATGGCTCGCAAGGCCAGCAATGGACTCACAGTCGGCGGAAGGGGGAAGAGGGCTTTCTTGAAGAATTCTTGCTTCGAGGCGGTGCATATGCGGAAGTCTTACCCGCGCCCTTGCGCGGGCTTGGTGAACGAGCTCCGGAAGCTCTTCAACCCTCTATACTACCGCGAAGGCGAGGCAGAAGGAGTGGACGAGCCCGACGAGGAATTGGCGGCGGCAGCCGCCGCCGCCGCCGCCAAAGAAAAGGCAGACTCGCACGCGGCCGTGCAGACCTCCTTAGAGGTGCTCAGGATTTTCCGCACTTGGCTAGCGGAGGACGGATGGCCAGAGGATGACGGGAGTGAGGAAGTCGACCTCGGGCCCACAAAAATTGAGCCTAGTACTCCTGCACAGCGGGCTCCAACGACATCGGGGAAGAGAACGCGCGATGCCATGGAGGGCGAAGACAGGCATGTCAGCACCGCGTCGTCCAAGAAACGGAAATCTGCGGTTCCTCAACTCCCCAGCAAGAGCACCCCACTGCCTTCGCTCTCAGAGCAACAGTGATGCAATAACGTCGAAGTTGACCGCGGCGCATTAGTGCCCGATCCACTTCAGAACTCTCCCAGCGCACGCTTTCCTATTTCGGAACTGTATCTATCATAACACCATGTAGCAAATAGTATATCCTGAGTACCAACGGTGCTTCGTTACGCTGACTTTCAGCTAGTTCGAGTCTGAACGACTGCTGTCCTGCCGGACGCTTTCGGCTTGTGCAGTACAAGTCACGCTCACGTGGTTTGTGACATACGCGCGTTCAGCCTTGGTCGCGTCCTCGAGCTCGAGCGTCCACCGCGGCAGCGTGATCGATTTGCCTCTCGGCTTTTGAGTCGTTGCAGAGTAAAGCTCTCGGTACTTGGATTCTATGTTAAGATGAGCCACTTGTTTTTCTCAAAGACACGAGACCGTGACAACTTGTTGAACGCCAGGCGTGGAAATCGAATCGCAAGAAGTTTTACTCTATTATAAGACCCTTCGTTCAACCAACCGCCCTCTTCACCCCTTTCATTCTCTCCAACATGAGCTCCCAAGTCCCCACGCTACTGGACGTCGATCGTTTGCACCGCGACATACTCATTTTTCACCATGAGGCGCGCATATCGAGGATCGGCAGCGACAAATTTCGTGACCTTTACCTCAGCGGGACTATACCCCCACATGAGGGCAGACAGGTCCAAATGCCCCAAATAATTCCTACACGTGAGGAGATCGACGTGCATGCGCCGCCGAATGCGCCGAAGGACCAAGTGAGTGGATCTAGTTGTGTTCCGCAGCTTCCGACGTTTACTCGTGAACAGCAACCGCCACCGCCACCGCCACCACCCCGTGCAGACGACTCGGAGGAAAGGCTTGATCCCGGGCCTCCACAGAAGCAGACTATACACCCTCGTGTAACCTCCGTGCCTGGCGATGGCGTTGATACAAGTCGCGGCGGCGCTCTACGCCCCAATATCCGGGTGCACAAGAACCCCCCGAACCGCGCGTTCGTCGACCTATCCGCTGCCAGTCGGCCCAACCTGCAAACACAGCGCGAATCACCCGCAGCGCCAGCACCACGCACGTCCGCTCCGCATCTGCGCGCCAGCGCAGAGGCGCAGGCCACGCGCCCGTTCTGGGCTGCCTTCATCGCAGACATCCCCACCTTCACGCTCCCGCCAGACGCCGCGGCGGCAGCGGCATCCACGGTGCGTGTGACGCGCACCGTCACCGCGCAGCTTTTCGGGGGGCTGAAGTCGCCCGACCGCCCGAAGCAGACCAGAGGCATGCAGGCGCTGTACATCGACCGCACCCTGTCGCCGCACGCGCCCCCAGGCCCGGGGCGCCCGGGTGTGGTGTTCCGCGTCAGCCGCGACGCGCAGCTGCCGGCCCACGACAACGTGTTCGTCGGCGCCGGGCAGCACTCCGCCCACCAGTATTGCGGGAGCTATACCGCCGCGAAGGCGGCTAAAGTCCCCGCACGCGAGTGGCGCGCACTGCCCCACAAAGTGAGTGTGTTATTTGACGTCGTGTCGTGCGAGGGTGGCGCTGACCTCGGCGGCAGGCGCAGAATGTGTGGGTCAGTCGGCTCCAAGACCTGGCGGCGGGGCGGGAGTTGCGCGCTCGGATCGCGCTCCGCGCTCTGCTCGGGTATGAGCCAACTCTAGACGAAGTCATGGGAAATTTGGAGTTGGCGAGCACTGTAAGCCGCAAGATGCTCAAGGAGGCTCTCGATGCGGGAGAAGAGGTGGGTATCCTATCCTCGTTCTGTTCCTTGCTGACGGGCGTCCGCAGAACTTGTACGTGTATGGCCTGAAGTGTATTGCGTACGATGTGGCGCTGCAGAAGCGGCTTGTCGACGCCATGGTTTTCGACGATGTTGAGCAGTCGACGTCGAGGAAGAGGAAGAGGGACGCACAGGATGTGTAGGCGCCACAAGTATCTCATCCCATTCTCGCTGAGTGTACGAAATAACTTCCATGGTTGAAGGATAGTCCCGGCGGCGGTGTGCTTCGGGTCCCGCCTGTATGTAGGTCTCTGTACGATAGTTGCAATATCATGTATGTCCCTTGACGACGTACAGTGCACAGTGGCCTCGGTGTTCGGCGTGTCGTCCGCCTCACAAACCTCAGCGCTAAGAGAGCTGGCGCATGTGTAGGATTCGCTGGCTTGCAGCTGACGTTGGAAACCTCGAACGGCCGCCAGGATCAGACTATGATTTGGATTCTAATTTGACAGGAGGATGTAGCCCTTAGGCCGCGAATCCGAGTCGGGAGCTGAGTGGACCTGGTAACAAAGAGTGACAAGCAACGACAAGCAGTGGTAAACTTCCCCGATTCATTGCGACGTCACATTTGAAAAGAAAACCTTCGGCCAGGATATAATTTCTACGTGAATCTGGCACTGAATATATCTGCACGCGTAGATATGCGCGCCCAGGGTCTGATAATATAAGCGAACAGAAAAACACAACAAACAGAACACAAAAAGACACCATCTACGTCTTCTTTTTCTTCGACGGTCGCTTAGACGCAGCAGGCGTCACGCTCGCAGGCGTCGACGCGCGCGAGTCCTTCTCCATCTTCTGCACCTCCTCAATGCCGCGTTTCTGAAACGTAATCACAGCCCGTCAGCGAATATTATAGTATACAACCACAGGACATGGGACGTACCTTCCCGCGCGACGAGCTTCCGCCGACCTTCGCCTTCATCTCCTCCTGCTTCGTCTCGGCCTCTTTCTCAATCATGCCGAGCAGGGTATTGCACCGGCGCTGGAGCTCCTGCGGGGAGCGGCTCTTGAAGAACCAGTCGAACCGGAACACAGGGAACTCCGTGATGTCTTTCTTGATACGCTCGTACACGTCGTCTGTGCGCATGCCGTAGTAGTTAAGCCGGCACAGCAGGTACCGGTCTTCCTCCTCGCTGTAAACTTTGCCTTTCGTTGTCGGATAGTTCAGCTCGAGCTCTTGCATAGGGTAGCGGAACGAAGCGATCTTCTTGGCGAGGAGAGACTCGAGGTTGGAGCGCTTGTTGCGCTTAGCTTCACCTTCGGTGATCCGGGCAGCGATTCGGGGATATTCTGGGGTGGTGCGTCAACAGCTGTGACATGGCAAAGGTCAAACAGAAATAATCACCTGAGAGTTCCTTCCACTTCTTCTTAAACACAGGGTAGTACACCGCGACGTCGTCACCAGTTTTATCCTGAATTTCGGTCGCTAGCAGATCGTAATCATCCGTCCTGCGGGTAAGGAACATTGTCAATTTTTAATCGGGGAGAGAGCTAAACGGTACGTACCAACCATAGTTCTCGAGGGCACGAACGAATTGCTGGAAGTCCCGACGACTCCAGTCCTCAAACCCGTGCTTGATGAGTTCTTCCTTCTCAGCCAGCTCCTCCTCCGTTAAGGGCTCGGCTATCGGAAAGCAAACATGAGTGCTACGAAGCGAATTATGTCTATTCGACGCACCCGAATCGATGAACGCCTGCGCCTCCAGTCGCTCAGCCTCGAGTTTTTCTGGCGTGTCATCTTCCCCTTGAGGCTCTCGCAATGCTGCAGGAATCTCATTCAACCTCTGCGAACAAAAGTTAGGCTTGCGATGACAGGTCTAGCCAAACACGCACCTTGTGCGCAGCAAGCTCCTGCTCCTGTAGCTCGGCAAGCCTCGGAGGGAAGAACTGGAAGTCCTGCCTACAGTCGCAAGCGCGTAAGACTATCAACACCCTCGTACGGACAACGAAAGACTACGTACAATTGGATCTGCTTCGGCGCCCTAGGGACCTTCGGCGCTTTCTCAGTCTTCGACGGGCCAGCACGCATGGTCTCCTTAAAATAGCTATCCACGGAGTAGTTGAGCTTCCGTTCGCGCTTCGACAGCGACAAGGGGTTGAAGTTGAGTGCTTTGCGCCCGGGCCGGAAGTCTTCGCCCTCCCATTGCTGCACGGTGTTCTCCGACTTGAAGTTGCTAAGATCCTCAAGGTTGAGGCCTTCATACTTGCTATTCAGCTCGGCAGTACGTTCTTCGCCTCGCTGGATGATCTCGTCGATATCGCCGTCGAGTAAGAACCTGGCCGGGGTCGCGTCCGCAAATGTCAGATATGCCAACTGTGGATAGTCTGCTTGAGCTTACGAATCTGTCGCGTTCACGATCTTCTCTGCTCCATGGGTGATCATCTCGAGTAGCTCCTCCTTATTGGCGGCTATGACAATGTCAATGGTGTTGTACTTTGTAACGCGGCTCTCGCGCACCTTTCTGCTGTTGCTGCCGGCCCTGTTGGATGACCAACTGATCTAGACGCAGCTTCTGAGCGCCTCTCTCGATCATACGCTCTTCGACACTCTCTTCCGTGATAAAGCGGAAGACGTAGACTTGCTTCGTTTGCCCAATACGATGCGCGCGATCCATGGCTTGCAGATCGGCCTGTGGATTCCTGCGAAACATCGATCAATATGAAAAGGATATCGCCAAGAAAGGGAACTCACCAGTCACTATCATAGAGAACGACGATGTCGGCAGTCGTCAAATTGATGCCCAGTCCACCAGCGCGCGTCGTCAGTAGGAAGATGAATTTTTCGCTGCCCGGCTTGTTGTACTCGTCGATAGCGGTGATGCGATCCTCGTGTGCTGTGCTTCCGTCGATCCTGCAATATTCTGTTTGCGTAGCGAATTAGTCATCAGACACATAGTGTATGCAATCTCGAGGGGAACGGACGAACTGTAGGTGCGGAAAAGACAATAATCTTCAAGGATGTCGAGCATACGACTCATTTGACTGAAGATAAGGACACGGGAGCCCTTCTCCTTCATTGACTTGAGCAGCTTGTCGAGGATAACCATCTTCCCCGAGTTCTGGATCAAATGTTCATCCGTGGTGTATGGCGGTCCAGGTTCCTAGACTAGGCAGTAAGTACATCGGGATAGCTGGGCAGAAAACGGACGTACCGCTCCATCGAAAAGATAAGGGTGGCAAGTGACCTTACGCAGCTGCATGACCATGTTCATTAGCCGCGTCTTCCCCTCCTTTTTGCCAGTGAGACCATTGACGGCATCGATGTCTTTCTCCAGCACTGAGCGATACCATTTCCTCTGCATCTCCGTAAGACCGACGTAAATATTGATCTCTTTCTCTGTAAAGTGTGCATTAATAAGTGCAAGGGACAGGGACTGCAAAAGGCGTACTCGGCAGAAGATTCTTCTCGACGTCACTCTTTACACGTCGCAACAAGAAAGGCCGAAGAATTTTGTGAAGCGCTTCGACAACCTTCTTGCTCTTCTCGTCATCGGCATCGTTGGTGTTCTCATCCTTGTGCAGGAAGGTCTCGAGGTCGCCATAGTCAAGGAAAATCTCGGGGCAAATGAAGTTTAACAACGCAAACAGCTCTTTCAAGTTGTTTTGCAAAGGCGTGCCTGTAATGAGCAAGCGTCCGCGCGAGATGAACGCGCGCACGATCTGCGACAGGATCGAATCTACGTTCTTGATGCGGTGGGCCTCGTCGATGACGATGTATTCGAAGCTGAACTTCTTCAGCGCGCTCTTTTCGATCAGACAGATTTCGTACGAGGTGATGCACACTTCAAAGTCTTGAGGAATGAGGCGACTCGCGATGATATCCGCGCGCTCCTCCTTCGTTCCTGAGAGTACCACGACCTGGAAGTCCGGCGCCCATTTCTCGAATTCGCGCGCCCAATTCTGCAAGGTTGACTTGGGGACAACAACGAGGTGGGGTCCAGGCGCAGACATCTGGTGCTTGAGGTACGCGAGGAAAGAGATGGTCTGGAGTGTCTTGCCGAGACCCTGCACCGAAGTCAGTAGACGCGTCAGCGAAGCCAGGAGTGCTTACCATTTCATCTGCGAGGATACCATTGAGTCCATTGTGGTGAAGCGACACCATCCAGTTAAGGCCTTGAAGCTGATATGGCCGCATGACTCCATGGATGACTGCGGCTCAGGAATGAGTAAAGCGCGCTAGCCAACAACGTTCATCACTTACAGCTTGGCGTCTCTTCGAACACGTATGGCTGATCGATGCCATCCGCGGCCATTTCCCCATCTTTCAGCAGTTCTTCGTCTTCTTCCTTCTCCGACTTGCGGTGTCGTGCATTATTGTCGCTATCATTTGCATGAGCGTACATTCGGTTAGCAAGTCGTAGCACTTACACAGCTTTCTTCCTCCCTCTCCCTTTCGGCTTGGGCTGGGCGTCCAGCATGGCCGCGTACTCGGGATCTCTCGCTCGCTGGTGGGATGTGAGCGGGGTCCACGCCAGCTCAGAAGAAGTATACAGACCTGCATATCGACGAAGTGGCGGAATAGATCGGTCTGACCGAGAAGATAGGAATATCGCTTCACGGCGTCTGCGACCTGAAGATCATGAGCTCGACTCCGCGCGTCCAAAGACCTGCCGCTCACCTTAGCTTTGTCCATCGCGTGTCGCTTCTCCTGTAGCTTTCCCTCCGCCGCCTTCCTCTTCTGCTTCTTCTGATGTTTCTCTACATCTTGAGGCTTGACGGCTTGAGAAGAAGGACCCGCCTGGTAGGGGTCGCGTAAGGACATGCAGGTGCGGGACAGACAGTCACTCACCTGCGCGGCTTCTCCGTCACTCATCAGCTCGTCATCGTCGCCCGCTTTCTCTGAGTACTCGCTCTCCACATCCTCGCCCGGCGTTTCCTGTCAAGCTGTCAGTAGCGGTCGAGCTAACACGCGTGGCGAACGCACTTGGCGCGACACGATGTTGCTGGGGACGACGTCACTCAAGATGTCTTCGTCCTGTGGCGGGGCGAGAGTCTCCGAAGGAGGTCAGCTAAGTTCAAGAGCCAGAGACCTTTGCAGTACTCACTGCCATGGTTGAGAAACGATGATGGGGCAGAACAAGTCGCCAAGTCGTTGTGGGCGGTACGAATTTCGGAGACCAAAACCGGCAACGCGCGTGTGGCGAGCTTGTGGCTGTGCCACTGCAACTTGCGCAAACTTGAAGCTGGAGAGGTACCGTACCATTTCACGGACAGGCTCGGAGGGGCTGGAACATGGAAAATATATATACAATCCCATCGTGAACTTAGGCGTGCAGGCCCAGGCAGCCCAAGTGGCTCGCAAAGCTGGCAGCGGCGCGAGCCGGACGCGTCGGACTCAGGATAGGGCCGGCGCCGCGCTCGCGTCTTCCTCGCATCCACCTACTCAACGTCAACTGAATCAGACACTCCTTCGAGCACAAGGCAGCATTCAACGCCGTTCTCGCACTTTTAGTCTGTGCACCTGTAAGAGGGAGCTTAGGTCTATATGGAGCGGGTGGGTCGCCGTCCTCGTGTGCTGCCTTCGTTGCCTGCTCGTGGGCATCAACGATGATTTGGGTGCGTATGCGAGTCCAGAGGCACGCGTCGCGTCACCCAGTGCGTTTGCTCCCTGTTTGATCCCGCTACCAGTCGTGCCCGACCCGTCGGGCTCGGGGAGGGAATTCGGAGGGCGCGAGCACCTGCTCTCAGAACCGCTGTTCTGTACGCACTGCGCAGTGTGGCACCGTGTCTCAACTCAGTTCGACGACGATTGACTTGCACTTTTATCCGCAGGTGGTCGATGAAGTCTAGTTCGACTGGAAGCACAGAAAGCCCCGCGAACGCGCATATATCCTTCGGCGCCTCCGTACAGGCGTTGGACAATTCGACGATCAATAACGAGCACCCGGACGGCCCTCCTCCCTCGATACAAGGACGTGTCTCTATTCTCTCGCGAGAGGGCGCTATGACTACTCCCCAGACTCACAGGAAAGGGTGACGATCTATGAATAAAGCCGCCACGAGCTCTCACCCTGCGAAGGCCTGTCCGACGCTGCATTGATTCAGGGAACCAGGACATCGATCACCTTCTTCGGGTTCCAGTCAGGATAGAGATTGTTGTCGGGGGTTCCTACGATCGCTTCTCCCGAAGCCCAGGATAGATGCATCTGGCTACCCATATCCTTCGGGTTGGCCCTCAGGGCCGCTTGTAGCTCGGGCACCGTCCTGTACGCGACCTCTAGCCTGTGGCCGGATCTCTGCTCGTACGCTTTGAATATCTGGTTGAACGACTGACCCAGCCACTTGTCAGCACGACGCGTGATGCGTACTACCTAGGAACGAACACACCTGGCGGTCGCCTTCTATCCGGATTGCTTGATTTTCGAGCCTCTCAACGGGGAGCTTCGTCAATGCGCAGACGACGAATCTCGCAACGTCCGCGCGGGCAGTGAACGAGATCAGCGCGTTCCCATCTCCTCCGACGGAGACTTTGCCTGTCGAGATCCCCAGTCCGACCATCCTGTATGCTCCGGTAAGCCTCTCCTCAGTGCACGACGCGTCAGGCAAACAACTCACGGCGACCACGCGTAGTCCGCGAATACGCCCGTATAGAACAGCACGTACGCGAGGCCGATGGCCTGCAAGTATGCGCGGAAATTCCCCTTCTCAGCCGCCATCCCCCCTGTTCCCTCTGCCACGCCCCCGAATTCGGACGGCACGAACAGCCCCACGCCCGCCTCCTTCGCCGCCGCCGCGACCGCTGCCTGCGGGCCCACCCCGATCGCGGAGACGCGGCCAAGAGTGGAGACGACGACGTCGATGCCCGTCAGCGCTGCCGCAAGAGCGACCCTGTCGGCGTAGTCAACGGCGATGACGTCGGCGCCGGCAGCGGCGAACTTCCGCACGGAGTCCTTGGTGGCGGATTCCTACGAGACTGCCGGTCAGCACTAGGGGCGCGGCTATGGTAGGCAGCAAGACGCACCGGCCGTGTTAGCAGGACGACCTTGTCGACGGCTCCCGTCGTCTTGGCCTTCAGGAACTCGTCGACAACGAAGGTGCCGAAATTTCCTGCCCCGACGATGGCGAAATTCTTGAATCCTGACATTTGTGAGTGAGGGTGTGCTTGGGAATAAGATGGTGTGAATTGGTGGACGCAGCTATTGTGAACTGAAGGTCTTTTATGCAGGATGCCAGTGTGTACTTACATGCCGCCGCGCATCCGCGTATGCAACCGGCACTGGCTCGATGTATTGATCATCTGTGTAGTAAGTTGGGACGGCTCGACCACGTGCAAGAAGACCGCGTCACTCTGCCCAGAGTCCCGAGAGGGTTCTTAGTGATGAAACGCACGACTAGGGCAAACTTAAACAGAGCGTGTCGACTAGTTCCTTGGCACCCATCTGCGAGAATGAAACCCTCCGTAAACGTCGGCAACACGGTCCACTCAGCGCCACGGGTGACGTGGGTCGGCATGCGCCCGAGGGCTCTAGTGGGGGATACGAGGCGGCAGTGTGCCGCACAATCTATTTTGCTCCGAACCATCATAATACTCCCAGAATAGAGTCCTCAGTCGCAATCTTCGACAGGCTGAACTGTCGAAGACGAGGAGCTTTGCTCTGCTTCGTACCGATAACCTGATGGAGACCCTCTGTCCGGGACGGATTCACCCTACTAAACGTTGTTCCGCGAGCAGAGTCTTCCATTGGTTCTGTCACGATAATCTACTTGTCGCGCCGTATGGGTATATGTGATGGATCCGCGCGGGTACAACAGGGCCATATAACAACCTTAACAAGCCGTGCGTACGCGTGGAGATGATCAAGGGTATGCAACTCCGGCAACCTTCATCAGCTCAGAAACTTCCACATCTACAAGCGCGTCAGGTCCAGCGCCGTGTGCACTACACTCTGGAAAACGCTCACGATCTTCGGTATGCTGCATCCGCGAAGAATAACTGCAGGTCTCTCCGGGTCCGAACACAAAGTCACCGCCGAGTTGCGTGAGGCTGCCCTGCTTCCCTATAAGCTGGGGTTTCTTCAGCGGTCCGTGCTGGGATGCCAGATCTAATCAGTCGCATTGGCAAAGATGAACAGACGTCCGCGCACCCAGATACTCTTGACAGTCACTTTGAACAGGCCGTCCTTGAGATAGCTGCGCTTCTGGGTCCCGGCGGGCGTGCCGTCGAGGTTCTCGATGGTCATTCCGAGCGCTCTGTAGAGTTTGCGGTCCGGGTTGGCGAAGATCTCGCCTTCAAACTCGGTCTCGCCTGCGTCCGTGGTATAGAAACCGTGCGCCTGTGAGCAACGGATGGCTTACTCTTGTAATTCTCGATGAGTTTCCAGTCCCCGCACCCGACAAGGACGATCTTGGTGGAGGCAGCCTCCAACGCGTCCTTCTTGACAGTGGTGAGCTGTGACACGAATTGCTACAGCCCCTTGGTGAGATCAGGCTGCGTCAGACAGCACGAGACTTACCATGCAGTTCTGCGCGTGAGACCACGCTGTCAGCCAACCCATCAGTCGTCTGAGAAGCCCCACTCACCCCGCAGAAGAAGTGGCCTGTGACATCTCTCAGAAGAAAAACGCGATCGAGGGGGTGAGAAACTCGCGTATAAACACGACAACCGTCTTCTGCTGCTCGAAGATGGACCCGAAGCGCACTTTCTTGCCGTTGATGTCCCAGATTTCGACGTTTGCGGCATCTTGGAGGGTCTTCGCTTCGAGGACGGAGGTGGAGGGCTCAGATTTGGCGTCGGACATGGTGGTGGGAGGGAAGGGAGGTGTCGCTAGGTGTCGCTGCGTGAGAGAGCCATGAGGACGCCATCGCGATTTGGTGAGAGCAATCCCATGGTGAGCAGCTCGGGCAACTCGGGCAACAGAACCCTGGAAAGAGGTTAGGGCCTGGGAAGCACGCGGCACCTGCAGACGGTTGCTTGAGAGCCTCGATCCTTGGCTTACAGGCTATATAAGTCACCAAGCTTATACTCAGAAACAGAACGACTACCCTCTGAACTAAGGTCAGCCACGGAGACTGATCCTCGGCACCGTCGATCTGTGGATGGAACAAACGGCACGACGATTGACGAGACTCGTGAGTACCGAACAAGCTAACAACCAACAGCTGCACATACACCATGCACATCTCAATCCACAGTATCGTACAATACCGACTAGGCGTGCGCGAGCTAGAGTCGATTACCGCACGAATTCTCCATCGTCATTGTCATCCACTCGCTTCCTCTTCCGGGAACCATTTTCCAGCTGCATGAACTGGCCCAGCTGCGTTTGCAGGTTCATGTCGTACCCCACGCATCTCAACCCGACCACATGGAGTCTCTGAGCCCATGATATCAGTCGTAGCCCATGAAGGTCAAACGACCCAGACGCACCTCTTCCCCTTTGTCGAACGCGCTCTGGAGCACGCTCGCATTCCTATACGCCCCATCACCGAGTTCATTATACTGCTCTTCACGCGTGGGCCGGCGCCCAAGCCTTGCGCGGAGCCGCATACGAGCCAGAGTCGCGAACGTCGCGAGTCGATGTACCCACAGCTTGCGCACCTACGCACCGATGCGTGAGCATCAAGGCATATGGCCCATACGTGATAGCGCGACTCACGTCGGCGGACAGCTCATGCCAATCTCGCAGCGTCATTCTTCCGTTCCGACGGCCCGCGTCCACAAGCACGTAGCGCCCGCAATACTGGTGCAGCGAGGACGACCCAGTCCCAACGAAGACATGCACCGGGCTCTCAGCGTTGTACTCGCCGAGGTGGAAGAGCAGCCCAGGGAGGCCTGGCCCGGCCGGCGCGTGTGGGGAGAGAAGGCTGTCGATGTATAGCTGGTCCTCGCCGTAGAGGGGGCGAGGGCTGTTGGCTTGGGCGCTCCCCCCGAGTATTGTGGATGTAATGTCCCGGGTGACGCGAGTACTCGAGATGGCGGCAGCAGCAGGGCGTAACACGAATGCCGGGATCATGGCTTTCGACAGGTCCCAAGAGGACTGCGAAGCTGGGCAGAGATTGGATGCATCGGTTTCCTCGATTTCGGGAGTCCTAAAAGCTCTGTTAAGGCGGAGCATATCATTCATAATCGCTGCTTACCTCTGTCTAAGGGAAGCAGAGGGAGCCTGCCTCTGTATAGATTGTCCAGACAAGAGTGGTTTGTATCTCGCGCGCACATGGCCGTTTGAAAGGAGCGGGCTAGATACAGCAGCCGCGTGGATGGAAGTTTGGGCTGCCCGAGTCACCTTCCGAGTCGCAGACATGGCCCGGGTAACGTGAGCGCAAGGACGTTGAGCAGCGACCGGTTCCGTAAGGGGAGACTTGGACGAATGCAGGTCCACGGTCTGACTCCGTTCTCCACCTAGGATATTCTCCTGAATAGTGCCATACGAGTCCTCGTCAATAAGAGCAAGACATGCGAATTTCGAACAACACATACTTTGTCTTCCCCGAAGCTCGGTGCGGCTGCCTCATCCACATAATTGGCATTCGGTCTGGGATCAGCATACATGTCGTTCAGAGGAACCCTTGTTTCTTGAGCGTAGGACGGCTCGCGCTGCGTGACTGGTATCACGCTCGGTGGCCCACCGGCGATAAATAGGCTCCGGAACGTTTCATACCTTTGAGCCTCCCTCTGTGCGTCCAGGGAGCGAGCATACCTCATGCGCAGCAGATGATCAGCGTCCATCGGAAGAGTCTGCGACAGAGAGAAGGGAGAGACACCGGGTCCGTGTTTATAGCCAACCTCTTGAGCTTCTGTCCCACAATCCGTGAGACCGTTCAACGATACGTGCAGCTTCCACGGCTTCTTGTCCTATTCTTGCATCGACGCGACGCGTCGTCGAAGAGTAGGCACATGACCGCGTTCTGATAGCAGATCGAAAGCCATTGAAAGATACCTCGAATCTCTTCGCCAGGACGACTTGCTGGAACTTCCTGGAGTCGGATGGGTCGATACAAGGGTCGCAAAACTACGTCTACCAGACTTGAAGTGCTCCCATTGACATGGTCGAACCAGCCAGGAAACGTTCAGAAGCTTTGACAATCAAGAAAGTCCGGTAGATAGCAGTAGTGGTCGATGTCAACGACTTGAAGCAAACTTGAAGTGACTAGACTTTGTCCGACCCTAACCTTGGGTTAGGCTTCGAGACATCCGCAGTCCTGAGGCCATCGCCACGTTCATTCCTCCTTTCTTTACAACACCATAGTCATGTCTTTGCAAAGAGCAGACGACGATGCGTTCTGGGAACCAGAAAAGTCGAAAGTATCGTCAGTGCTCGAGAAGATCCCGCCTGCTCTCGAACGGGCAACACTCCGACTCGAGTTCCCGCCGTCTTACGTCGTAGTCGGTGCATATAGGCTTCTCACCGACAAGTTGCTCTTCGTTCCTATCTGGAAGAAGTGCAAGCATGGCTTTCTGCGGGGACTGGGGGTTGGAGCGGGCTGGGTAAGCCGTGTACGTCGCGAGGAAGCGTACTCACGTCAAGACACATGCAGGCGCTGTTCAGCTTCAAGATCCAGCGGAAGCTCGTGAAGATCTTCTGGTTGAAGTGCGTTGAATTCAATACAGATTGCGTATATGCAACCGCTTATTCTCAGGACAGATCGCCCACCGTGACTGCTCTTGCGACCCACGATACCGTCCTCGGCTTCAAGGTCCCCTTCGATGTCCCCACCTGTGCGTCCCTTTTATATCCGCCCCTCTTCGTGCTCAATTTTCCCTAGATGCAACTGTGATGCTCTTGTCAACGCAGCTAACTTTGATACTCACCTTCTTCCTGTCGCGCAACCTGCGCCTTGCACGCGAGCGCGCTTGGGACCAGACAGTCGCCTCCCGCGGCAAAGGCCCCGACTTCTGGCAGCCCTATGTGGAGGAGTGGGATACCCCGCCCGTCGTCGATGACGACAAGTGGGCAGGACTGGCGTCTGCGAAGGGCTGGGTCCTCAGCTACACCGTGAAACGAGGTAAGCTCGTCCGTGTTCACGCAGAGACACGAGCTAACACCTAGCAGTGCTCCTCTTGCCCCTTCACGTCGTGCCTTTGGCTGGGATATTCGTTGCGGCAGGTTTCAAAGCCTTGGAAACAGCGCGGCACCTCCACCGCCCGTACTTCGAGGCGAAGAAGATGACCCGTCCGCAGGTGGCGGTGTTCATTGCTGAGCACAAGTGGGACTACCGTAGTGCGTGCACTTGTCACTGCATGTTCGTCTTTAATTCGACAAGTACGCAGCGTTCGGATTTACTGCGTCATTGTTGGAGTCCATTCCCTTCATCGGCCTCCTATTCTCCGTGTCTAATCGCATTGGGGCCGCAATGTGGGCGCACGGTAAGCACTGGCATGGTTGGATTCCGCGCATTTCGGCTTACTTTGCCTTCTAGATCTCGAGAAGCGCCAGCACTTCGTGCGGGAAGAGAGAGCGAAGAGGGCCCTTGGAGACACTATTTCTTGACTGTGACGCGAAGGACATTTTGTGACATCATGTACTTTTCACTTCACGATATTCGCGCATGGACATGTTCTACTAGTACTACTCCTCTTTCAGCCATGCTTCCCAATCCCTGGCAAGCTTCTCTATGCTCTCGGTCTTGGTCACCTGCGCTCCATACACGCCCTCGACAAGCGCACGCCGCATGAAAGGCACGAACACCCGCACAAACACCGTGCCCGCACCTCTCACCGCCTCTTCCCGCCCATTCGCGCCCGCATACGCCAAGAATGCCTCTCCAGCCTCACCCAGCTCCGCATCCAGCGCCCGTGAGAGCTCAGACAGGAGCGCGACAGGCGCCAAGAGCCGCAGGCCGTTGAGCGTCGTGAGCAGCGCGTTCGCATAATTCGCCAGCGGAGGGCACGTCGCGAGCACCTGTGGCGGGACATGCGGCGCGCCGCCGACCGCCGGCGGGTCCACGGGCGGGCTCCCCAGCTGGGCAGGGGGCAGCGTCTCCAGCGCCCGCGCCCACGCGCCCGTCGCGCCGTGGAACTCCGCGGCGACGCCCGCGCTCACCGCGCCGGCGAAGAGCGGGGGCAGCAGCGGGCGGAAGTCGAGCCCGAGGCGCGCGAACGCGGTCGCGCAGTACGTGAGCTGCGTGAGGAGCGACGTGAGCGCGGTCGGGTCCGCGATGTGCGGGAGCGCGGCACGCAGCGCGGCGAGCAGGCGCGCGAGGACGTGCGCGGTGAACGCGGGGAGCAGCGCGCGCACGGCGTCCGTATCTGCGTCTGCGCGCTCGACGAAGATGGTCCCGTACTGGGTGACGGCGTCGTGCACGCCCTCGCGCCAGACGTCGACGTATCTCTTCGCGTGGCGCAGCCACGAGTCCTTGTCGCCGTCGCGCGCTTTGTCGACCGCCTGCAGCGCAACGTCGAGCACCGCGAGGCGCCCCGTGAGAAACGCAAGCGCGAGTTCGGGCTCGGGGAGCACGTGCATTCGCCGGAGAAAGGTGACGGCCTTGAAGAGGGCGGGGAGCTTCCCGGGCTCCCGGAGGAGGGCAAGAAGCTGCACCAATAGCACGCGCACGGAGGCGTCAACTTCCGCGCGGACGTCCTGCACGACGGGGACGCGGGGAAAGCGCGCGGCGAGGGCGGCGGCGTGTGCAGCGAGATCCAGGGCCTCTTGGAAGTAGCCGTTGCGCACACATGCGTCCGCGAGTAGGGGTAGCTCGAGCAGGTCCTGCAGCTTCGTTGTGTGCTCCAGGACAAGCGCAGCGCGCCGCCGGTCGGACTGTATTCCGGCGATCTCGGTTGAAAAGGTGCGTGCTGTTTGCTCGAGGGAGGGAATGTCGTCAAGGAGGTGGGTAAGAGTGTCTGAGAAGGACGACAGAGTGGAAGAGAGGCCTTCGGTGGTAGCATGGAGCGAGAGGAAGGTGGGATATGAAGACGCGCAGAGGTTCGTGAGCGCGTTGGTGAGCTGGGATGAGGTGGAAGAAAGATCTGTTGGTTCCGCGAGGATTGATTCTAGTGGGAGCGCAGTGAGGTTGGCGAGATATGTAGCCGCCTGGGGTGACGACAGGTCGATTGCAGAAGGTTCAGATGCGAGTAGGCTTGCAAGACCAGAGAGTTGAGGGTCGCGGCGCCTCGATAGTGCCGTTGTCATGATGTGGGCATAGGACACTGCTATAGTTAGTCAAACGTCAACAGTGAGAAGTGAACAGCCCACAAATCTAAAGCTCGAATGATGTTCCGACCTGGATGGTCTGAGAGCAGACAACTAATTCGTGCCTGGTCGTATCTGCGAATCGATACTGATGAACGGTTGACGGAAGTCAGTTGTGCTTACAACGAAAGAATTGAGAGAACAGGAGGAAGAGCCGAGCTGCTTGAAGGACTAGAGATATGTTCCGTGCTGCGACTCGGATCTGAGAGCGTGAGGCGTTCTTCCAGCCCTAACCCTGGATTGGGGTAGACATCTGACCGAGTCACGACCTGGCGTACTTGAGAGAAATTGAAGCTCTTGGTTCTTGAAAGCCATCCGCATCCTCTGCTCTCAGCCCACTTGTCTAGTTAACCTCTCAGTGTCACCTCCAGCCTTGGACTTGTAACTGTCCCTTGTATATCGCACTCGTGTCACTCTCGTGCTTGCTCCTGTTCTCTAGCATATACGTGGGATGTGTCGTCTTCCGACCGGACATGTACGGTGGGCAGAAACACTAGCTACAAGTCCCCAACGGTTCGGATTGTACGCAATCACGTCTGAACGAATCTTGCAGCGGAAATTGCGCGTAAAAATCGTTTTTCTTGCGGTCGGAAACGCTGGGGAAATCAAGTCCGTGGTCCATCTGCATGGCGTATGGAACCAGGTTCCGACCCCTATGCAATGTCTCTATAACTAGGAAGCTGGCTTTCCCCTCTCCGGCGCAAAGACTCTCAAATTAACTGGGGCAGCTCAGCTCTCCCTTCCAATTTGGCCCTTCTCGAATGAGGCAGCCGTTTGGCAGGCGCTTTGCTAGTTATCCGCTGATCGGTCATTTAGAGCCTCGTTGACACCCCTCGTACGTCTGTCGTTCTTTTTTACCCGCTCTGAGGCTTGCAGTTCTGGTGTATCGCTACGCAGGTGCCTTCGAGCTTCCGTACTTATGCGCCGACGACAGTGATTCAGCTGCTTGGATGGGCAAAGCGTCCAACCTACAGTGTTTATGGCCGATTGCTATTGAACACTTGGCCGGCGGCTTCTTACTCGACGTCACGAATATCAGATGGTGCTGTCCCTAAAGAATACTGAATCTTTGTTGGAGGATCTCTAGAGCTACACGATGTTGAGCGTCGAAGAACGGCGTTTATATTCTCGATGACGTAGTAACTGATCCTTACATGCTCCCAAGGCCAGGTGAAAGACGAGGAGCTTGCAGAGGTCAACGGACGTAAGAAATGCTTCTCATTTTCCTGTTCTTCACGAGCTAATGTTATTCGCAGGGCTAAAGGGCGATCCTACCTCGTTCGTCCGATATCGCAGACAATGCGTTCATCTTCATTCGTTCGAGTGTTGATAATTGCATTGTCGCCGGAGCTGAGCAATGGTGTGGCAGGAGGACGCCCGCGGCCGCGTTGTGGACACATTCCCCTGATGGATTTTCATCGTGCACGGGCTTCGCCTTTGGCACTCGCTTATTAGGCCGCTTCTGTGTGGCCGTCCACGCGTTACGACACGATCGGCAGGGGCTCGGACGTCGCGTCGCAGGAAGCTGTCTCCGTGGTACTTAAGGCCCCGCTGCAAGGACTCGTCTGCAGCAGCCCCACTGTATTTTTCTTCCCTGTCCCAGACCTTCCTCTACTTCCTCGACAAGATGACCAACTCGTCCTTCCCCTATCTCCCGGCCAGCGACTTCGTGTTGAACACGGTCGCGTATCCAGTTCTTCCCCCCTACCCAGCCCCGCAACCCAATGCCCCCTACTCGAATGTCTACTCGGGCCTCCAGATGTTCAGTGGCATGGGCGCGACGCACCCATTTATCGCCGCTGGCGACGCTATTTTTGCCTCATACAACCAAGCGCCCTCCATCGCGAACATGCCACTCGTGCATTCTGTCCCAGTTCTTAACTCATTCGTCACCGACGCGTCCCCGACGCAGCGCAAGTGCCTACCCCAACCCAAGTCCAAGAAGGCTGGACGGCGCTCTCCACCTGTACCCAAAGCACCGTGCAAGACCCTCTCCGCTGCTCAGAAGCAAGCGGGTCACAAGGATCGCCGCCTGCTCAGAATCGAGGTCTGCATTATACATCCTCGCGCCGTTGACACTCCGCGCTCATATTCTCTCCCGCTGTTCAGACGGCGCTGCCTGCAAGTGTGAGAGCCGCCTTCTACGACACCTACGAGTGCTGCTTGGGTCTGGGGCCCGCTTCCCTTCCCAAACATCGGTACACCGACGCACACGTGTCCAACTTGGCGGAAGACGAGCAAGCCTTCCTCCCATCCTACCAATGCCCTCATCACAAGATCTGTGGCTGCAAGTACGTGACCTCTGCTCCCTTCGTCTCCCGCAAAGTGCTCACCGTGGTCTTTCCACACAGGCCATGCGGGCGCCTGGACCAAATCGAGAGACACGTCAGCGTCTACTGCAAGGCGCGAGTAATCCCGCACAAGGCGATCATCGTATCGACCCGGGGCGAGATGGGCCATCTCTTGGAAACGCGCAAGGAGCCTAAGAAGCGCAACGCCCGGGCACCGACTGCCGCGTCGCCGTCGCACTCTCCCTCCCCCGCCTCCCCGTCCCCGCCTCCCGCGCAGCCCCCTTTCTCGCTTTCTCACGAATGGCAGCCCCCCGCGCCCGAGCTCCCCGGGATGCTGGGCCCCCTGGACTGGGCGGCGCACCTCTCCACGGCCGGCGGCCCGCACACGCCGGACGCGCCGCTGCTCTTTGCGCCTGCGGCGGTCGACCCCGTCCGGCTCGCGGTGAACGAGTGGCAAGAGGTCGAGGCCGAGCTCGCACAGACCGGGGCGCTCGACAATGTGGTGGACGACGTGCCGGACTTCCTGCCGTCCTTCCCGCCGATGGAACCTGCATACGCCGGCGACGAGTATCCCCTCTGGCTCGACCCGAGCCTGTACGACGCGACGGCGTACGACGACGCGGCGCCGTTCTCCTGCCTGTGAGCGTGTCGGGGTTTCTCTGGACACGTCCGTCGTCAGGACGTTGCCCGGACATTATTATTTCATTATTTTCCGTTCTCTTTCATTGTACCTCATCACCGTTCTGTTGGCGGTCTTCTCTGGCTAGAAGCGTCCATCGTCGGCATGCACGCTCATTGTCACTCATCCTGTAGTTACCATATCCTGTAGCATCCCTCAACATGTATCTCGTGTCGTAATAAAATCATCGTGTTATGTATTGCAGTAGTTCAACGGCCAGAGGCCTTATGTAAGTAGCAGCACTGTGACTGATGGACTTGGGTGATCTACTTGAAGATGACTGAACGTCGCCGATATTTGTTAGGGATTTGTGGATATTCCAGTTGAGCTGAGTCTGCGCCGCCTCCTGCGATCACGCCTGGCATCTGCAGCTGAGCGCTGGGCCGGGAAGGACAGGGACGGCGGATGAGATGCCGCGCAGATGTGTATGGCATCCGCCGTCCTTTGGCACCCACTAGGCCAGGAAGCCGACCGCTAGTATCCCGCTGGTATGGCCCTAGGCAAGCCCCTCCGACGTCCACCCCAGCGCTGCGCGAGAGGCCCGAGCTCGAGGCCAAAGCCCCTACCCTCGGATAGCCACAACCACCAACCTGCCGCCGCATGCATCGAATCCAGCGCACTGCAGCTCAGAGTCAGACCCCACGCTCGCCGCCGAAGACCTGCGCAGCACGTCCCCAGGCGATCGCCCGCAGAAGATGCAAACTGTACGCGCACCCCTCCTGATCGTCACTCCGCGCCTCAAAGCCCCCACTTGTGAGACTGGGGGCCGAGCCTCTATATCTTCTGGACAATGACGGGCGAGTACTGGGATATACACCCACTTGTCGCGCTGCCCGCCCGGATCATCTCGACGGCGCCCCTCGCGCCTCTGCGCAGGGAGGCCCTGTTCTGCGGGTGCCTGGCCTATCAGAGCGCCTGCCTACGCACCGCATTCGCTCACCGACGACGCTGGGCAGCGGAAAGGCCTGTGATGTGATGCCCCATCATTCTGATGCCGCACCCCTCGCACTTCTCGACCCCCGGGGCCGTCGGCAGTCAGAATCAGAGCCGCAGCCCGACCCAGAGATCACAGAACCGACATGACTGACCTGCTGGACGAAGGCGACGGGCGCACTGTACTGCGGCGGAGGTTGTCAAGCATCTTGTATTATGCGTTTAGCGGGGACATCGCGTAGCTGGGCTAGCGGAAGCCGGTAAGATAGGAGGGGAGGGGAGAACGGTCAGAGAGTGCAAGCTACATATGTGCGCAAGCCAACTGACGACGGCAAGAAGGAAAAATGAAAGAGTGTGAAGGGGCGGCACGGGCGTGCACAACCACCAGAGATCGGTACCAGGCGAGGCGGATTGAGATAATCTATAATAGGGTAGGGGGTGCTCGGAAAGCGGGGGGGTACAGGGTACAGTACATGCGATGGAGCTGGTCGCGCGAGCTAGTAAAGACAGTGTTCGAGTTGACCGGCGCGCCCGAGGCGTACGAGAGAGAAATGGTATATGTATCGACCCCGGGACGCACCAAGAGAAAAAAAAATGACAGCAAATCGACAGCAGGAGCGGAGGGGAATGGCGACGCGGCGTCTCACATCAGCATGGAGAACGCGTTGCCGTTGCCACGCCCGCTGCCGACCGCGATGGGCGCGGAGCCCTTGAGCGACGCCATGTCATCGCGGCTCCATATGGCGTTCAGCCTGGGGCCCTGACTTGGGAGCCCGGAAGACAAGACGCCCGGCATCTCGTAGCTTCCGGACGTCGAGGACACGGAGCCAGGCGACCCGTATCTGCTCATGCTGCTGCTGCGGTTCCTCGACCCGTCCGCGAAAAATTGCGGGGCGGAGGGCGAGAACAAGCCGTGCTGAGCGACGAGCTGTTGCTGCAGCTGCTGCGCGGCGAAGATCTGGTTGTTCCACGACGACTTGTCGTTGTCCATCGGGAGCGGTGCGTTGTACTGCATCTGGTACCCGGTTGGGATGTGGTCGTAGAGCGACGTCATCGCAGGATTTTCGAAGGAGACGCTCGGGAGATTTTGTGCGACAGAAGGGCGACTGTGCGAGGGGCGGGGGAGGATCTGGGGAAGCTGAGGGGGAATGGGGCGCGAGAATGGTGCCATCATTTCCTCAACATCATCTGATGCCATGCCGACTTGGCCGGCATCATCCTCGTTGTCACCGTACTCCTCGTCCTCGTCCTCCATGCCCGGAATCGAGGTCAAAACCTCAACCTCACCGTTGAGCACCATCGCGAAGGCGTCGCTACGGACGGGTTCCTCCACACGGGGGAGGTTAGCGCGGTCGCGCCACTCATTGAGCTCGCGACGGAGGGCGTCAGCCTCTAGCTTGAGAAGGCGCGTCTCGCGGGAAGCCATTGCGCGGTGTCGGCGGGAGGCGTGGATATGTGCGATGGAGGAGTTCACGATCGCAGATTTGGACGGCCGACGGATCTGCGAGAGGTTGGGCAGAAGGGCAGCGAGGTCCTATGACGGGAGAGATCAATTGAGGTCCCTCGAGGATGCGGAAAAGAAGTTACCAAAAAGCGGCCGTTGAGAGTCTCGCGGCGCTGACGCTCGACAGCGTTGTGAGTCGCTCGCCTTTCGGCGGTGTTGGCACGCCGCGAGGGCTTGCGCTTTGCAGGTACGGTAGTCGCGCTGAGTGATCCAGAGCTTGCGGAGGCAGCATCAGAGGAAGGCAGGGAGAGGGTCTGAGCGGGGTGCGTGGGGGATACGGGGGTCTGCGGAGGGGGGCTGTCTGCAACAGACGAGTTGCCGGAGGAGGGGGACGAAGGGATGGGGAGAGTAAGGGCCATTATTCGTGAGGGGGGAAACGAGAGGGAGGGAGACGTGAGGAGGATAGCGAGGGAGACTCGAGAGCTAAGCTTGAATCAAGGGTTTTGCGGGGAACAGGACAGATACGCGATTGCTCAGCGGAATCTGAAGACTGTGTTGGAGAGGAAAAGTCGCGAGCAGAGCTCCGAGCGGACTTTGAGGAGGTGGAGAGGGAAGAGGTTGCTAGTGTCAGGTGCAGTCGCGAGCGAAGCTCAAGCGTACTGGTCGTCCTTTGGGGATGCGGGAGAGGAGGAACCGGCAAGGGTCGCGAGGATCTGTGGGTGCCGAGGTGAGCAGGAGAACGTGGAGGGCATGAAAAGAACGTACTCCAGGCGTTGTCCTTGTTACGGCGAGGAGAGACGGGAGGAGAGGAGAGCAACGAGACCTGGGGACGACAACTCTTGCTCAGAGGACCATAAAAGACGATGACGGGAATCCCAAGTGCCTTTAGCCCAGCTTTAGCCTGCAGCTCTCATATCGCCGGACTCTGAATCTTACCCGGTTTTCACGCCCCGCTCCGTATCGCCTCGGCACGTGCCCGTCTGTCGCCATCCTCGTCAGCACTCTCAGTCACCCGCCCGCCCGCACGGCGCACTCGCCCCTGCATCGCAGTCTCAGAACGGCGAGGCGCGAGCGCAACCCCCATCACAGTTCTCGCTGCCCCTCTCTTCGTCTCCCGATCCCTGCCAGCGTCCAGCCCACCACAGCGAGGACACCCTTGGCGCTCGGTTTGCGCGTCCATGGCGAAGCGCATCCATGGCGGCAGAAAATAAAGTCGGATGATCCACGGAGGCCTACGTCAGACCGTCCCAGACCGCCGAGTGATCGAGAGCTGCCTACATGAATTCAGCCCACTCAGGGGACACTGTGGCTCCTAAAGGGGGATTAGCTTCAGCAGCCAAACCCGGTCGTGTCTGGGACCGACCAGGTCCACGCCCCTCATCCGGAGCGATCGGTGTCAAAGACCGGTCCTGCTCGAGTCGATACGAAACACTCGGTTGATGTTCGCTCCGTTGCGCTGCTCGGGCATCGTTCCGACCGTCCGCGTCATTTCCTGCGACCAGGACAAGGGAGCTGGATCTACCGAGTCTTGCGAAACACAATGGATGGTCTTGATTGCCGATCCGACGCATACCAGGGAGCCATCTTTCGCGACGATCACCGTCAACCAGATAGCCGTGCCTCTGTACAACATTCATCACAAATTGGATGGTCAGGCAGTGGCATATATGGTAACGGTCAAAACCTACGATGATGAGGCTTTTCGTTCACTCGCCCGAACCGCTGTCACCTCGTATTCGACGGGGGATCCAAGATGATCCCGAGTGGATGGGGGCTGTGAAATTGTGAGATGCTCAATGTGAAGTGAAACTCACAGCCGCGCACACCGCTGAGATGGAGGTCTGAAAAAAAAAAGACTTTACATCTGGACACTTTGCATGGATTGCGAGGACGCCGCATACAAAGAGAGGAGATCTGGGCAGCGATGGACAGTACATCTCGCCGCCGTCTGTTGTGTCGTTTTAGATCGGAACGATGAGATTATAAGCGGAACTCGCCTTCTAAGTTATCTGTGTGCAGGTCCATTGACGCCATCCAAGTTCCGTCACAAGGATTGTCGCAAATATATGCATGTATTTTCGCATATACCAGGTAAGAACGCTCGATCGCAAGTTCAGAATTGCTCTTCCATATTAACGACGGAGATTGCGCCGGGCTTCTTCTTGCTGCGCTCCAAGTCTCCGTCGGGTGGCATTCCACCAACATTCCACATGTGCGCTCCGTGCTCTCACTCTCACTCTTCCTGGACAGAAAACAGAGCGTGAATGACCGTGTGCGTACCGAACATTTCTTTCTTTGCGAGTGAGTCTATCGCGAGCCCTAGAGTCAAAATGGAGCAGGACTCTTCGACAGGGCCGGTGTCAGGTGCGGAAGTGACTGTCCAACAGACGTGAAAGGCATCAGAGAAGGAAAGGTGAGGCAGCTGAGGGTTTTGGGGTATTTATGATATATCAAAGCGGGAGCTCGTGCAGCTTGTGAACACAGAGATTGAACATGGCGAGCTCGCTGTTGCGGAGGTGGCGTCGCGGCTGCCGCAAGCCAAGTCGCGCAGCGCCACGTGGATGAGTCAGCTCACGTGGGCGCGTTCGCGTGGATGAGTCAGCACTGTTTCGAGAGCTCGTCCTCCTCGACACCCTCGCGAGCTTGCTGTCTTCTCGCAACAACACGACGCTTAGTGCTTGCAGAGGACTCTCACGGGAAGACGAGCCACCGGAAATATCTAGAGTAACTTAGGCGGAGGTAATTTCGCCAGATTGCCGAGAACGGAGGACAATACGATGCGTCCATTCCAACTTTTCCAGCTTAGCGTTCAATTCTTCACGATCTTCTCCGTTTTCTAGATGCTTCATTTCCGCGCGGATCCTGCACTGAACAGGAGAAAGGACTCAGCTTTTGGTTTTGTCCATGTGGTCTGACTTGGTCCATCAGCTCCTCGAGTGCCCGTTGCATGCTGCACTGCACATGGTCCCAGTTCCTCGTTGCCACGTACCCGGCGTCTCGGAGGTGCGTTCGATCGTCTGCTGGATTATTTTACGTGGAGAGGATATACCGGTGCGTCCCCCACCCTGGTCCGTGTCTGTCGCCGCCAGTTGTTGCGTTGAAGGAAAGCTGCGGCCGGGTGTAGCCAGGCCCCGCAGCAACCGCTGCAAGCCAAATCCTCGCCTACATGCAACGTGCTGTTCGCGAAGGAGCCGTCAGCGGCTGGTCTTGGGCTGGTCTCAGACAGCGCCTTCTGCTGGAGTCATCCGGCGAAGCAACCAAATTGGCAAATGTACACTCCGTGCGCTGCGAGCACGCGCTCCCCTCTGCCCCTCGTGGCGCTCATGACTGTGCACTTACACGATCGACATCGTCCGCCGAGCCGTGCGAAGACGCGTCGACGTTCCTCCGGTGCGCATACCTCGCCTGTTCGACCTCCGAATTCTATCTCATCATCTGCGCATGTGGCGCTCGTCCTACTGCAGGCTGTAGGACACCGGCATATGAAATTCGAAGCCTTGAAGCACATACCGAAGACGATTGGGTGATGTGTCTGGCGTGCTTGCACGTTCTGCGCGCCAACGCCCGTCTTTCCCTCGAAACCTCGTGCAATATTCGTGTCGCGCCCTCTCCCTTCTGATCGACACGTCCCGTCTTCCAAACTCTCAGCCACCGCGTCGGACGTCCGATGCTCTCTTCCGGCCGCGGCACCGCCCCGCCGCCTGACGGGAGCCACCACCTCGGCTGAGCTCCGCGCGGTTCTCGTATTGCACGAGATAAGCCTTTCCCGGCCTAATCACGGTGTCGTGACACGGCGTGATGGACTCAGATTCCGACTGCTGGCGTGCGCCGTGCGCTCGCCCCCCAGCTCGAAGGCCTTCGCGCGAATCTGATATCGGGGCTATGCGGGGCAGCGGGGCAGTGCACCTGCGCTTGTCCTCCAGAGTCCACTGGCAGCGCGCGTCTCCAGGCCCGACAGCATCAACTGGAAGACGCCCGCTTGCAGGCCGACGTCGTTGCTGATCGCCACGTCCCTATCAGCCCAGCGCAGGCGCCGCCTCGAGGACGCTGCGACCGCCGATCGGGTCTCTGTGGACCCCCCACCTCGGCGAATTCGCCTTCCAGAACGGTTGCCACCTCCGCGCCCATATGCTCACGGTGTCGTGCACGATTAATGCGAGACGCGCGGTCCAGGCCGGTCCATGCATGAGTCCGCGAAAGGGAGTCAACGGAATGGACTCTAGTGGACTCCTCGATCGCACTAAGCGGGCGTGCCCAGTGCTAATTCTCCTTTGGACATTGCACATCAATCAGATCGACTAAGGAGGAGCACCGACGGAAACGAACCCAACGGCACGTTCGAACGTCATCGCGTCATCACCCAAGACCTGCTGGCCTGCACGGCGAGCCGGCTGATTCGTTGTCGGCGCGCGCTGCACACCCGACGCCGAGTCGGAATCTATGCGTGTCTGCGATACGTCGAGTTCAAAGCGCTGCGTCTGATGACTTACGGGTAACGGTGGATTGTTCGTTGGTTCTAGTTTCTTGGTGGACAATCACGCTCAGGGACCGCGCACCTCGTACCACGCTCACCTGCCGGCCGACCTCATTCTCGAGCGGCCGTCCGAGCGTCGCGCTCCTTTTTCGGCGTCGAGCCGCGTGAATTAGCGTGGTTCTATTGCTAGAATATATGTCTTCCCCTTTCGCGGATGGCTCTTACTCTTATCAACTTCGACCGGCAGGACGCCTTGGCTACAGGTGAGGAACGCACAATCATCTTCGCGCCGTCCGTCTGTTCGTTCAAGACGCTCAAGTGCTGAACATTGAAGCCGTCGTCGCCTCTCTTCCCGAATTACTGACCGAGTTCTACGGGAAAGCTTTCGCCGCATGGTGTGTGAGCGTCCGAAGGTGTGTTATCGCCGTGGTGAAGCTGGAGCGCCGGGAGAAGCATCAGTGTCTGCTGAACAGTCTACCCATCTTTTAACTTACCGTTGGCGGCGACATTGATCTTGCTGTCTCGTCGCGTTTGGGCGCGTCGCGGCGACAGCCACTTGCTGACATAATACCGCCTTTCGACGGTGCTGACCAGACGCGGCCAGGAGTCGTTGGTATCCTGCTTCCTGCATCATGCAGAATAGCCAGAATATGAACCCGTCGTCTAAAAGGTGTGGAGGACCGAAGAAGAAGCGACCGACTTGGTCAACTTCCTCGCCGGCCACAAGACGGAAGTCTCCTCGACCGGGACCTTCAACAATCATGTGTGGGAAGCCGCTTCTCTAGCATTATCCGCCATACGACTCCGTGGGGGGCGTCTGGCGCGTGCTCGACGAAATGGAACCGTGTGGGTGTTACTTCTATCCGAACCCTCTTGCTTAGCTCACCTCCGATACGCGCAGCTCTACGAAGACCATCAAGCGACCACCGTGAGATCGTGTGAATCAAGGACCGTGTATTAGAAGGCCTGAACATATGGGACGAGCGTGGACCGCTGGTCGTGGGGCCATGGCGGAAGGAGCGGTGGGCGAAGCACGTCGAGGTGAGCAGCATCCCTTGTCACTCTTAGTTCCCGCCCACACCCGCGCAGGAGCGCCCGAAGGCTGCGCAGTTTGTACAGAAGGGCTTCAACCATTTCGCGGCCATGAAGGAAATCCTAGACTACGCGAATACCAAAGCACTGGCGCCCGCATCCTCTTTGCCACCGCCGGCACCACGTCCGCTGGCCCTGAGCGCAGCCCCGCCGCCGCACTCTGAAGCGCGCCGCCGGGCCTCCTATCCGGACCGTGCGCCGCCTGCGCCCCGTCCAGAGGTCCCGCACGACCGCCCCGCTTGTCCCCCGCGAAACGCTCATACCCGAGCGACGAGGCGCGCGACTCTCCCGGAAAGCGCGCGCGCGCGGCTCCCGACCCCCATATCCCCGGAAGCTTCGCCCGTGCGCGAGATCGTGTCCAAGGCGCCGGGCCATATCCCGCACGAGGTCGTGCGGCGCGCGAAGATGACCGTGCACGAGGAGGCGAGTTACTTGTCCGCGGACTGCATGCTCGCCATCGCCAAGCGCTTCAGGCAATATCCTGAGCTAGCGGAAGAGTTCGACGATCTGCCGGATGAGAAGCTGCGCAAGGGATGGGTCCTCGATATGGTGAAGGAGATGGATAGTAGCGAATGAACATCATAATTCCCGGGCCGTAGGTATCAAAACTGTATCTTTACGCGACGTTTATGACGTCGATACTGGAGTCTTCTGGTGGCAATGGTGCCGTACACAGATGCTAGCTTGGCGACTGCTCTGTATGAGGGTACGCCACGGAGACTAGCCCGATCATAGCAAGACGATGTGAGGACGTGGCCGAGGAACCGCGTAGCCAACATACAGTAAAATTACAGCAGAGTGAAGTACGAAGCCTCGCAAGTGGTGACTGTCCAGTCCTACGCGAGCTCCCTGAGAGTGGCAGCGACCCATTTCTTGCGGGCGCTCTCCCTCACAATGTCGACGTATTCCTCTGCAAGCTGCGGCTTGCTGCTGAAGAGGCGGATGATCCGGACCATGTCGTCATCGGAGAAGTCATCGATGCTCTCCGCCTGCACCATCCGCCTCGCCCGCGCTACCGCGTTGTGAGAGAATCGCGCCGCATCATTCGATAGGTCGCGTGCGCGAACAGAGTCTGCAGCGGACGTCGAGCCACCGGGGGCTGGTGCCTTTGCGAGACGAGCCTTCTTCTTCGGCACATTCGTCGGCGAGATCTCCAAAACCTTCTTGGATAGCTTGCGCTTGCGAAGGCTTGTAAGCACGGTGAGCGTCGGGGGCGGGGGGGACGCGGGAGGCGGGGTGGGCGCGGGAGACGGGGTGGACGCGGGAGACGGGGTGGACGCGGGAGGCGCGGCGCCGGCCGCAAGGCGATCGACGGGGACTAGCAGAGGGTGGCCGGCCCGTGGGGTAGCAGCGATTGCGCCCTTGGGCCGTGTGCTGAGGATCTCTCGCATCGCGCTGAAAAATTTGAACCCGCAGCCTAGATACGCGCCAGCTTTTGGATTGATCTTGCCGCTATGATCAGCGAATAATAGGCAGATAAGCAGCTGTCACTGACCTGGAGATATTTCGCCCACTGCTCGTCCTGCCCCGGCCCCAATGTCAAGCCCGTGTCGTCGTCCCACGTATTTTTATCATCCACGAAGTCGGACTGTAGCCTCCTGATGGTATTATACTCGTCTATAAGCTAGGTAGAGGCGTTGTTGGACCAGACGTGCATACCCGGAGAGGGGCAATGCTTACGGTATACCACTTGCTCCGACACGAGCCTGTTGTCCTCTTTATCCCCAGCACGGCTGTTACAGCCTTCGATGCATCCTGCATTGTGGGATTGCCGTGAAATGCTCCACTGCTGAGGATGTCTGCCTTCCTGTCTAACAGAAGCGCGATCAAGGCAGTGGTTTCAGCATCACTCCAGAGAACGTAGGTCTGCTTCTTGATTTTTCCTGGCTGAGCGCGATGATCCCTTATAGACATGATGGACTGCGTGCAAGGATGCCAAGAATTTCTGGTGTAACATGAACGAGAAGGAAGGATTGAATCACACTGAGTCAGATGGATTACGTAAGGTAAAAAAGCGTGAAACGTCTTGCCAATAGCCAGAAATATGAGAAGAAGTTTCAAAAAACGCGGAAATGGTATATACAATCCAATCGTTCGTTCCCGACCTCTCACATGGGTCTTGAGATTCTTCGTACCTTCTAGTTTTCCGACTCTGCGATGACTCGAACCGTCCAGTTCTACTTCAGTTCGCGGCCCAGAGTTCCTTCGCCATGATGATGACCCATGCCTTGCGGGTGTCTTCCTCGACAAGCGCAAGATACTCCTCTGCAAACTCCGGCTCAGTCTGAAGGCCTGAAGAGTTGGATGATGACTCGACGAGCTCATCTTCTGAACTCAAGGTCAAGCCACGGAGACTACTAAGATAGGCGTCAAGCAAAACCTACCACTTCACGTGCCGTGTGACCTGCCGTGACAAATACGACAAATATGACAATTACAGGTATATAAGAGTTGACCAGGGGCCGAACCACCATCATCGACACCCGGCACCCCTAGGACCCCGAAAAACCCGGACCCTCTGGCGACACGACTGGAGCTTTTCTCTTAAAACTACTTGCTTTACTCTTTCAATATACACACTAGACGTAGAATACGGACACACCAGTGAGCCTCCCGAAAGAACGGGAGCAAAATGTCGCAAGACAACCGCGCAACGAGCATGACAACGCGCAACGCGTCGAGTCGAAGCTCTACCCCCCGCCCGGGGGAGACGTTCGCAAAACTGGAAGCCAAGCTGTCGACGGGTATAAAGACGGTGAAGAGTGCGAGAGAACACCTAGCTAAGTACTCGCTCTCTATCGAAGATGAGCCATACACACTGGAAACCCTTAGATGCATCCTCCTCCACATTGCACAACTCGCCAAAGTCCCCTCTCCTGTCGTCTCGGCCATACACTCAGTAGGCATCCTACTTGGCAACCTCGACGACGATGAACGCTCCACACGCCTAGCATCTACGCTATCAGAGAAGCTGGATGAGATACTGGAAGAGAAACTCGCTGATGTCACCGAACGACTCGCTGTCGTCGCCACCTCTCTCGACGGCAACACGGCAGCTTTCCACACAATGCTCAGTGACTTGAAAGACACAAATGACACCCAAAAGGATCTACTAGGCGACATTCAATCCTCTGTCACCAAAGTCTCCGATTCCACCTCCCAACTGACTACCACCGCCTCCACCTACCGCGACGCACTCTTGAACTCTGCCAAAACCTCCCCCCAGCCCAGTCCTCTCCTTGATCCACGTGTCGCTCGCCAAGTCATCACACGGGCCTGCCAAGTTCTTATCGAAGAGACCGAAAGCTCTACCTTACTGGAAAGCACGGCGGCGATCCGCATCAGTACTTCTGCAAAATTGCTTATATCTACAATATAAGCAGATTTAAGCAACTTGAAGGAGCTGTAAGGGAGCTAAGTGGGTAAGCTGGAAGGAGTTCCATTTTGCGTGTTAAGCAATATCAACTTGCAACGATGTAAGTATGTATAAGTGGAGCTCGGAGAGTTGACTCAATCACGATGAAAGAGATCAAAATCAAAAATTGCATTGTACAATCTACTATATGTATACAGGGCTCCGGAACGGTTTTGTATTCGAATGTTTCCACAGCTATCCGTCTGCTCAGCAATAGTCAACACCTACCCTTTCGTGCTGATACTTCCTACCCCGAAACACAGCATCTGCTCGCTATCCCTTCACGCGTCACGGGTGGCATCGCATGGGTATCGCTGACAGAGCGAGTTAGGGCTCACCCACCGAACTCCATGTCTCTGCAAGGTGTGCGATGCGACACATACCGGACCAGGTCGTGACGAGCGTGACGAGCATGTGGATCGCAGCACATGCTACACGGAAGCACATACTCGGCGGAGGTCCAGGGAGCGAGCACATGGAAAGGTTTGAGGGAAACGGCGCAGGACGACGCCAGCGAGAGCGAAACGGCAGCCCTTGGGTAACATTCAGAGAGTGGATGGGAGATAAAATTCTGCGCAACTGCACTACGAGAGAGGTCGGATCTGATATAAAAAGTGAATTGCGGGGCAGGGGCGAGGAGTCAGCGGGACGCACCGAGTCAGTTTCTTCTCGCTCTACTCCAGTCTACTCCGGGCCCCATACAACCAAGACCTTTGCGCGAGTCGGTGTTAGCATTGCGGCGCTCGAGTAAAGAGGTAAGTTCAATGATAGCGAGAGTGTCTCGCAGGAGCGAGGCAGGACGGCAACGACAGTGGAGAGACGTGGTGGGAGGTTAAGTGCGCGGCGTGGCGTTCGAAGTCAACATCGTACAAACAAACACAAACATGCGACTTTGCGAGAATCCGCGTCGCACATTGGTCGCGCACCCCATACTCTCAGCTCTGAGTCTAACTACCCACCCCAAACTTACCATCCTCGATATCCTCGCACATAACACTCACCGATTCATACAACGCATCAACAAGAGCAAGTGGGTCGGCACGGGCGTGAAGACCGCTAGTTGCAGTCACGACGACTCAGCACTCCCCCTCCTCCGCCGGCATCATTTTCAATGCCAGCTCGAGGGCTCTGACACGGCACGAGCAAGCTCAGGGTGGGGGAGAGGAGATTCGGGGACTTTTGGCTCGAGGTCGAGATACGCGACCGCGGATTTGCGCCTTCTCGTGGTAATCATATTCAGTGTATGTACTTGTATGTCGTAGGCCTCACTTTACTTATATAAGAAGTTACTTATATCAAACTTACATGCTTACGGATTTGGGGAAGGGGACGGAAGTGAGTGTAAGCAAGTAAGTGGCGTGCAGAAGTACCGATGCGCGACCGCGCGCAGGAGGCTATCAGCACTCTGGACCCAAAGCCGGACCACCCCATTGTACTCGAGGAAGTTCATCGCATTCGCAACGGCGGCATTATCTTGCAGTTCTCGACAAAGGAAGCTGCCGACTACGTCAAGTCCCCAAGTATCCGGACCGGCTTCGTGCAAGCTATTCTGCCCGCTGGTCATCTAAAGGAGCGCGGCTTCTCTATCCTTGTTCCCTTCGTCCCACTCACTTTCCGACCGGACATTGCCCACGACCTACGCGAGGTTGAGGAGCGCAACCGACTCACCAGGGGCTCTATCGTGCAAGCACGCTGGGTGAAGCCGCCCGCTCGTCGGGATCCAGGGCAGCTCAGCGCGCACACCATCTTCACACTCTGCTCTGCTGAAGCCGCCAACCAACTCTTACGTGATGGCCTAGTCGTTCGGGAGAAGAAGGTCTACCCGGAGAAAACGAAGCGGGAGCCGCTCCGCTGTCTAAAGTGCCACCGCTGGGGACACAAAGCAACCGAGTGTCACGCAGAGCGCGACACGTGCGGAACTTGTGGGAAGGAACATCGCACCGCCGACTGCAATGCGTACAAAACATATTACTGTGTCTCCTGCCGCTCTCCCGACCATGCCAGCTGGGATCGAGCGTGCCCCGAATTCGAGAAGCGTTGCCAACAGTTCGACGAACGCTATCCCGAAAACATGATGAAGTTCTTCCCAACAGCGGAGGCCTGGACTCACTTCACCCGACCTCCTCGACTCCCTCGCGAAGAGCGCTTTCCATCCCGCTTTGCACCTCGCCACATCCCCTATCGCCAACCATCTCCTCGTCGCTACGCATCACCAGACCGACACTACGCACCGCCGGCGCGCACTGGCCAGATATCATTAGATGATTACTGGCGCTCTCGCCCGCCGCGACCGACGCCGCCTCCTCCTCGTACCGTCTCCCCGGACTGCAGTCAGAACCGCTCTTCTCCCTCAACCTCGACTCAACCTCCGGACCTCCCCTCTCCCCACGCTCCTCCTATGAACAGCACTACTGGGCTAAGCTGGGATGACGAGACTCCACATGTCTGAAAACCCTACCTCGACACCTCATCGGCTACGCATCTGGCAACAAAACCTTAACGCTTCCGACGCCGCTCAGCACCACTTACTTAATTCTCATCTCTCTCTCTCGTACGACGTCCTCGCGATTCAAGAACCCTATATTAAGAAGGATCAATATACATATGCTGGCTCGCCATGGCGTGTAATCTATCCTACCCCTCATTTTACTAATGCTTCCGCCACTCGTTCGGTCCTCCTCATCCGCAAAGCTCTGGATACGAACTCATGGTGTCAACTCGAATTCCCGTCGAGCGATGTCACTGTCGTCCAATTCACCGGTGACTGGGGCTGCCTAACTTTGTTCAATATCTACAACGACGGTACCCACTCGCGCACCCTCGACGCCATCGACGCCTTCCATCAACGCTTCTCCCAGACTATCCACCCTCCAACCGCTGCATCGTCACATGTAATCTGGCTGGGCGACTTCAATCGGCATCATCCTCACTGGGACAGACCCGAAGACGACCGGCTATTTACGCCGCAAGCTCTGGAGGCAGCAGAACACCTTATAGATATAGTATCGAGCAATGGACTGGAGATGGCTCTTCCTGCTGGCCTGCCGACACATGAGCACTTTGTCACAAAGAAATGGTCTCGTCTTGATCAAGTCTTCTGCTCCGAGGCGACGACGGATCTCTTTGTCTCGTGCGAAACACTTCCGGACCGACGCGGACCAGCCACGGATCACGTCCCTATCGCAAGTGTACTCGACCTTGCACTTGCTCAGTGTGAATCGGACCCCATGCCAAACTTCCGGATGGTTGACTGGGATGCTTTCCGTAAAGACCTGAAGGCTCGACTGGATGCGGCGGGACCCGCACAACTCATCGTTGATCGCATGCACTTCACGCGCGCTTGCTCTCAGGTGACGTCCATACTTCAAGCTACCATCGCTGCTCAGGTACCACACTCACGAATCAATATACACACTAGGCGATGGTGGACGAAGGAGCTATCTCAGCTGAGAACCAAAGAACACAGGCTGTGTCATCTCTCCTATCGTTTTCGAGACTTCCCTGATCACCCTTCTCACGCAGCTCTCAAAGATGCGAAGAAAGCATATATCAGCGCTATCAAGGCTGCCAAGCAACAGCACTGGCAGGACTGGCTCGAGAACGCCACGGACCCCGATATCTGGACCGCCAATAAGTACATCTCGACACCCGCTGGCGATGGCGGACGCACACGCATCCCTACGCTTAACGTCACACAAGAAGATGGGAGTACTCGCTCTGTATCCTCGAATGCTGATAAAAGCGCGACTCTTGCCCAGGCTTTCTTCCCTCCACCCCCTGCGGCGTCTACAGTGGACCCGGACTTTGAGTACGAGGATGAAGTGTGTCCACTCCATGACATCACTCGTGATCAAATTCAGCGCAAGGCCGCGACGCTCAGTCCATACAAGGCTCCTGGTCCAGACGGGATTCCGAACATCGTCCTAACCAAGTGTATTGATGAACTTCTTGAGTACCTCTACTATATCTTTCGAGCAGTTTTCTCACTACAGGTATACTATGACCCATGGCGTGAATTCACAACTGTGGTACTCCGAAAGCCTGGCAAGCCTCGGTACGACGTAGCTAAGGCTTACCGGCCCATCGCGCTCCTGAACACGACGTGTAAGCTCCTCACGGCGATTGTTGCTGAGCAACTAACCTTTATAGGAGAGACACATTCGCTGCTACCTGCAACACACTTTGGCGGGCGTCCCGGACGCACCACAACCGACGCTATGCACCTACTCGTTCAAACAATCAAGAATGCATGGCGGCAAGGTAACGTTGTATCAGCTCTTTTTCTCGATATTGAAGGCGCATTTCCGAACGCCGTCACGTCCCGTTTGCTTCACAACATGCGCTCAAGGCGTGTCCCCGCTGCTCTCATCAGCTTTGTTGAACGTATGCTCGTAGGCCGGCGCACTCATCTTCGTTTTGATGACTACCTATCCGAAGCTATTGCGATCGAGAATGGCATTGGTCAAGGTGACCCACTGTCCATGGTGCTTTACCTATACTACAATGCCGATCTGCTCGATATCGCACGAGGACGGGGTGAACTCGCCATGGCTTTTGTTGATGACGCTATTCTGATCGTCATTGGACCCTCTTTCACTGCTACACATGCCAAACTGGCAGATATGATGACGAGATCGGGTGGAGCCATCGAGTGGTCTCAACTACATAATTCTCGCTTTGAGTTCAGTAAACTCGCACTGATTGATTTCGCAACAGCTAGTAGCACAAAGGAACGCTCAGCACTCGTCCTGCCCGCTGTCACGATCCAGCCCTCTGCGACGACGCGCTATCTCGGTGTCATCTTTGACCAGCATCTCAACTGGAAAGCGCAGACGCAGCACGCCGTACGCAAAGGCACAGTGTGGACAGAGCAGCTACGTCGTCTTGCTCGACCCTCCACAGGATTGACTTCTGCTTACGTTCGACGTCTCTTCATAGCAGTCGCCATACCGAAGATGCTATATGCAGCGGACGTCTGGTGCACGCCGATCCATGGTACATCAGGGAACCCATCCACCGGTTATTATGGCTTAAGAGTTGCCTTATTGAACAGGTGGCTGTGCATTCCCCTTATTTCGCTCTCGGCGATGAGGAAGCCTCGATTTATCAACTCGCACTTGCATACCATGCCATATGTCAGCTCTTGAGCCCATGTACACTAGTGGTTTAGTCTTTCAGTGTATATTCATGAATTTCTTGGACTTCTCATGCATCCCAAGAGTCAGAACTTGAAGGGAGCGACATCAAACATGGCATTAAGCTAAGTAGCATGACACGATCTACCCGTCTTCCCATGCATACAACGCAGCCCCGAAGCACTCGATCTTCGCCGCCCTCCCCTCCAAGTCCAATGGCCCAATGGCCCCATCCCACTCTACCAGTTCTGAGCTCGCCCCACCTAGCCATCAAGTCAGTATGCCTCATCGCAGCGTATCAGAAGCTGATCGCGGACGCACCATATTCCATTCGCAGCTCCATCGCGCTAGGTCGACCCGCTGCGCTTGCCGGTGTTGCTGGTCTCCCTCCAGAACATCCGCCGCGCCCGCGCGTTGCAGCGTGCAAGCAGCACGCCGAGGCCAAGATCCCTCCCTTCGTACCAGCGCCGCGGGGCTTTCTCGAGGCGAACCGATACGCCGGGGTGGCCAGGGAACCGTGGCAGCGGCGTCGCGTGCGTTTTCTGTGCGAGGAAGTACTCGACGCTGGTCGCTTGGGACGGAGTCGTCGAGGATGATGGGGTCGGGGGAGGAGTCGGCGCGTCGCACGCTTCAGAGACGCACGCGGTTGTCACCGTGTATGGGATGCCAGTCGCAAGTTGCTCGAGGTCCAAATTCACCTCAACCGTCTACGAGCACGGCAAGTCTGTCAGCATACAGCGCGCAGGCCAACTGGCTCGCAAGTTTGAGCACAGCAGTGAGTACTTACGACGTCTTCCGGGCTGGCAGGAACACTGACGTTGACAACTATCTTCCTCGAGCGAGTCATGAGCAAGCGGCGTCCGTGCAGAGTTGTCTACGAAGTCAGATGGTCGGGGATGTTGAAGCTGGCGGGAGGGAGGAGGAAGGCGTGGCGCGGCGCGAAGACCAAGCGGCGAAGTCGCATGCGGCTGCCGTGCCGGCACTTGCACTTTCGGCAATGCAATTGCGCTCTCGCTGGTTGCCTTTCGAGGCCGTCTGCCGCCTTAATCTACGGGCCTTCAATGCTACTCACAGCACAAATGTGCAGCGGGTACGCGTAAAGGGCCGCAGGGGGTGCTACATTGCCTGTAGATAGAACAAGTAGTGTATGGTATTAAATTGTAGAGACTCGTGAGCGGGCTCTGGCTACCTGCCATCCCTCGCCAGCCGCCTTTTTCGAACCGAATGAGCCCCGCCCGGGCTCGGACTGCGGCTATGTCGAGGTGACCAGAAGCCCATTAGCGCGCCGGCGGTGTATAAGCTGGGAGAAATGGAAGGAGAGATGGAGGCCCCCTCCTCGCCATTCCTGCACTGCGATGAGTATGCCGAGGGGTGCGTGTCGACAGAATCTGGGGAAGACTCACAAAATAGCGGCATAGCGACGCGTGCGGTCGTCCCGATGCGCCTGCAATCCCCTCAGAATTCCGTCCCAGTCCACTGAACTCTCGCCGCTCCCGGGCCCGTTGCTACCCGTGTCGGACGCGGTCGCCTGCGCCTCCTCACTCGCGCGGCGGCGTGCAGGGCTCATTGGAGCCCGCTGCGATTTCCCACCGCCACCCCCACCGCCTTGGAATTTGCTGACGCGTCTTCCATAGCCTTCACCCGCGCTGAACATTCTCGGTATGGGGCCATCGCGGCTTGCTGAGCCGTCCTTTGTTCTCGATGGCGATCGGTGGGACTGGCGCGTAGCGATGCGCAGCGCGGCGGGCATCACCAGCGGGATCTCGTCGGGGTCGGATGTCGGAACAGGCGACGACGATGGAGAAGGGCCAGCAGCGAGCTCTGCGTCGGTTAGGAGAGGGGGGAGGGGCGTGGTCGGGACGCGCCGAGGGTGGTCGCGAGGCCTGTTGATGATGTTGAGGCGCTGCCAGGCAGCGCCTTGTATTAAGCTCAACCAAGGATTGACCGGGCGTTTCCCGCTGAGGAATTGCTCACCAACGTAATCCTCGATTCTCCCTCGCCGAGAGGGAACGTGACTTTGAACACGCCGCGCCGGACAAGATACACAGTATAAGTGTGCGGCTGGTCGCCGGCAATCACTTCCTGCATCGCTCACTAGAAATCAGGAGGAATGTATTCAAACCAGATAAGAGACCTACCGGCAATTTACTGGGCTCTTCTAGTATGTCGAACTCTTCGTCCATGTTGAGGCAGGATCAAAAGCGACAGAACGGGGCGGGGCATGCGGCTCGCGCTGATTCCTATCGCAGGCAACCCGGCCTTAGCCGAGACGCGTCGTCCGACGCGCTGGGGGCGCCGTCCGCAACATTCAACAATGGGCTGATTTCCCACACCGTGCGCACGCGTTTTAAACCACATCGGCCGCGAGGGCCCCCGCTCTGCATCCCCCCTTCGCCTCCAAGAAGCCTGCGTCTGCCCAGCCGGTGTGTACCCTTCCCTCCCTTCACCGCGCAGCGCGTCGAACCCGGCACCGCGCGGCTCCGCCTCCTTCTCCCTCCCTCCGCATTTCTAACTAGCTTCGCAGGCAAAGGCTCCGACTCGACCTTGACTTCTCCGATTCTCCCAAAAGGCGCGTTTCTCTTTTATCCATCCCTTCCCCTGCAGCGCGTCGGACCCGGCACCTCAGGCTCCCCTCCGCGTTTGTTAGCCTGCGCAGGTGCTGACATGTTGATTTTTGCAGGGCCCTTTCTTCTCGCGATGGAGTTGATGCGAAAGGCGCGTCGTCTTGCCGCGCTAGCCCCTGATGTCTCTAACCTGGGCTGTTTTTCTGCCAGACGCGCTCCTCTAAGGAGTTCTCACCCTACTCCGGCTGCGCCATCCCTGCCAGCCTGGATTTCGACTTGGACGCGGCAATTGCGGCATCTCTCATCGTGGACGATGCCAATGCAGAGCTAGAGGAGATTCAGCGCGCCGCCGCGCAGGGGCCGGGTCCCGAGGACGTTCGGCAAGAGCGAGGGCCGCCTGCGCGCGATGCCACGGTCGAACAGGCGCGCCCCATGCCCGTGCTGAGCCGGAAACGCCCCGCGTCGCCAGCAGGAGTTGCAGAGCGACCCAGGAAACGCCCTGCTTATGGAGCTATGGGCGGCGGGAGAAAAGGGTGCGCCGGATGGACCCCTGCAGCGCCAGATCCAAGCCACGCCCCGCTAGCGCCCCCCTGCCCGAGGACATCGCGACGCGCACCCCGCCCAACCGTCGAAGAGCTTCTCGACCCGGATGGCCTCTGCGCGCCCCCTCCCCCAGTAGCCTCGAAGAAGCAGTCGCGCTCCAGCGTGCGCCGGCGCCTGCGACGCGAGGCTGCCAGAGAAGATGGCGGAGACTCGCTCCCTGCGCCCAAGCCATCCATGGTGCTCAAGCACGCGAACCCGCCAACGCTAGAGTCAAAGCTGGAGACGGCGGAGGTCCCCATCGCGAATGGCGCATTCGTGACAAAGAGCGAGCTCCCGGCGAGCGCGAAGGCTTTTGAAGGGCGCATCTTGGCCCTGTTTGTCCTGCTACAGGAGCAAGGCTTCGAGCTCGTGAAGTGGAACGGCCGGTGCGCGTCCCGTTTCGGAGGCCCTTTGGCCTGGTACTGACACCTTCTCAGCGACTCAAAGGCAATCGTGGACCGCGAGGGCCGCATCGTGGTCTATTTAGCGGGCCGGCCTGCATCGGATGCCACCTGGGACGACGCCGTGAGGGAAGCCAGCGAGTTGCTCACCAAGGTGGGAGATGAAGATTGTGAGAAGGATTTCAAGCCCGATCAAGTGTCGCACCAGCGGGGGCAGTACCCGATCCTGCACACCGGGTACTCTCATGGGGGCGGGCCTACGGTGCGTGGCCTCCCCTCCCCCTCCTGCATTGCTGACGGCTTTTCAGAGCCCCTACTACGTCGCGAGGAAGACGGTTGCGCAAGGCAAGGCCGTCGACATGCTCAAGCGCAGCCAGGCATTTCTGCGCATTGCCGGCTTCGCGAGTAGTGAGTCTTAGGAGCCTTGTTCGCCCTCGCAATGCGCCGTGCTCATTTTCTTTTGGCAGGTGCTTTTCAGATGGGAGCCCCGCTCCTCTTTGACCATTACCGCGAGGTCCTCGCAGACGTGGAAGTGAAAAAGCCCGGCCTTTTCAAACCATTCCGGAACAGCGTCTTCCCGACGGCGACATTCAACCTAGGCCCACAAGCAGTCACGCTGCCTCATCGCGATGCCCAAAATGTCCCTTACGGCTGGTGCGCGATCACAGCCTTGGGGAACTACAATCCTGTGCTTGGAGGCCACCTTTATCTCTGGGAGCTGAAGATGGTCGTGGAGTTTCCTCCGGGCTCCACAATATTAGTGCCATCAGCCCTCATCACGCACGGGAACACCCCGATCCAAACAGGAGAAGTCCGCCAGTCCTTCACGCAGTACTGCTCGGGATCGCTGATGCGCTGGCACGCATACGGGTTCCGCACGAGGAGTGCGTTGAAGCGCGAAGACCCGGCGCTCGAGGCCTATCTGGCCGCGTCCCAGGCGCAGAGAAAGGCAGCCGCCCTCTCGCTTTTTTCAAAGCACAAAGATCTCCCCGCCCTCCACGCTGCCCGCGCGCACCCCGAGCCCTCTCCGCAAATCCGCGCGTTCGCAACTCTTCAGGCGAAATTGGGCAACGTTGCATAACCATTAATATCAGTAGACGGTAATTTCAGTAGACAGTAATATATGTATGCCTGTCCGTAAAAGAATTAACATAAAACGCCGCGCACATCTCCAATACGCTTGCGCTTGTCCACTCGCGAGGGGCGGGCTCGGGCCCAAATCGTGGGATCAAATGCACACTACGCACCAGCCGCTCAACCGGGACGATGCTCGCTAGCCGGTCCTCGCCATCACGGTCGTACGCGTGTGCCACCCGGTACATCAGGTGGTTGGGCTCGGCGCTCGGTTTGAATTTGGTGAACCACTCGACATACGCGAGGTGTTCCGGAGCTTTCACGCCTTGAGGAAAGCACGCTGCTGTTGCAGTGGCGGACAATCGAAACACAAAGCGAACGCGACCCACTCGAGTTCCTAAAGCGTGGTGAGACAAGCTTCAGCTGGAGAAAATTGCCGATCGTACCCTGCAACCCGTGCCGCTCCGGATCGCCTACAGCGGCCTGCCCTGCAGGCCAGTCTTCATTGGCAATCAGTGCCGTGTCGAAACGACCAGGCTGAATGCGGCCTTGTGTGTCAACGTACGCGGGGCGGGCGTGAATCACGTCGAGTGTCTCCAGGGCGTCCTCACGATTTTGCGCGTCGGCATTCCAAAACTTTACTTTGTGAAAGGCCGCTACTGATCGAAATGGGAGCATGTATTGAGCCGCAATTGTTTTTACTTGATGCGGGCGAAGGTCCGGGTTGATGTGTTTCACGATGAATTCTGAGAGATGCATCCGAAAGTTGTGTGCGCCGTATCGGAGGTCGGCGTTCTGGAAACTGACAGCCTTGACAGTAGGAAATCGCGTCATCTTGATACGTAGCTTCTTGGGAGGACGGTCTGGCTTCGCAGTCGTGATCGGCGGCTTTCCGGCGAGCCTCCACGCAATGAAGCGAGCGTGTCTTCGGATCTTCTCAAGCCGTTCGAGCCAAAGCGTCATTTGGGGATATTCGTCCTTGTGGTTCGTCGCCCGGTATGCGTCCTTAGCAAAGTCGATGTGGAGCCGCTCGGTGGCCTCGGTGCTGTAGTTGTCTGTAGTGCCAAACTGTTTGATCTTCTCAGTGAAATGCAACAGCGAATGAAGCTTCGGCAGGTTGAAGTTCTCCCTGATCCCGAGATCCAGCAAAATTCCCTTGTTATTATGAAACATTGCAAGAGCCTCATCTAGGTACTCCAGGGTTGTCGTCGTATGGGAGGGGTACTGCGCGATATAGACGTAGTCGAGAAGGCCCCGAACCGTGCGAACGAGCCGAATCGGCGACAGGGCGCCCGGGAGCGGAAGGTCCAAGATGACGCCGAGGAGCACACGGCAAATGTCTTTGTGCTCTTGCCCCGACACGCGTGACAGATGGGAAATACCGGATGAGAAGTGGCGCAAGTTGTGATTTGGCGGGAGGCGGGCAAAGCGGGCATCGATCTCGTCTGCGCCGTACGCCTTCTTTAGCCACGAGATGATGTGTTTCACCATTCCTTGATAGAGCTGGTGGAGCACATCTGGAGTAATTGACACGTATATGTCGGCGTACGGGAGGTCTTCCCAGAATGGATGGTAGATAGGCTTGATTCCTGCTTTTTTGCACGTTTCGACGTATTCAAGAGGGTCACCATCGTCGACGGTGGCGAGGGCGGTAAGTATGTCGGGGAAGTGGCGCCTCGTAAATTCGCAGTAATACCCCAGATCGTCGCGATCAAGGTCGCACCCTTGCGGGCACTCCATGTTCTTGCAGCCTGCAACTAGGCATTGCTCGGGGTAATCACCGACAAAAGCTGCAAATATCGGGTGACAGCGACGAATAACACCGTCTCCGCTTGCCATTGGCACCCCGTTCAATCCAGGCTCCTTGAGGGGGGCCAAGATCTTCTTGACGCAAGCATGGAATAAATTTGCGACGGCGCGCCGGCGTGTATCGCGATTTTTGATATGCGTCAGCCCAGTGGTTGGGAGGTAGCCTAAGAGGATCTGGGCGCCTCGCGATGGCTTGCGTCGAATATCCTTCGGGATGTTGCCGATGGTGAGGTAGATTGGGTAGGCTGATTTCGTACGGAAGAGCGTGACTTGAGTCTTGTCTGACGATATGATCGCAGGGATGATGGTGCCGCCGCGCTCACGACTTTCGACGGCTTTCTGCGATTCTCTTGCTCAACGCGGCGTAATTGGAGGAATACGAGTTGCCGACGACGCACCTGGACTCTCCACCACCACTTGCCTGTGTTCATCTCTGAATACATGCGTACCGTCTCGTCCTTGTCAACGTAATGCCTCTCCGGCGCAAAGACGAGATGAGGGGCAAATTCGGGATCACCATACAGCGCCTTGATGCACTCCAGCGGGTCGCGATAATATAACGGGTAGCTTTCCCCTGCCACCACGACAGTGTCGCGCATGAACTTCGGCCGCCCCGGGAGTTTTTTGTCAATAATCTCGTTGAGTTCATGTGAGTTGCTGTACGGCAGCTTCAACGTATCGACCATCTGCAACGGTTAGCAACGAGAAGGTGAGCATGGCCTTCAGTCATCACAAAATGGACGTCAATCTGACATACCTTTTCGATCTTGAGAAATTTCGTGAAGGCGTTTGACCCAGGGCCGATCTCTTTCGCCCACTCAGCGACATCCCACGCAAGCTTGTGAGGGAGCGGATGGTAGTGGTTGTTTCCATCCGCGTCCCCTACAAGTTGCTGGTACGCCTGGTACGTGGAAGTGTTCGTGTGGCCTATAGGCGCGCCGGCATTTTCGCCGGGAAATGGCACGATGATGGGCTCGTTCCAAAGTGCATCCTCGGCCTCTCTGCGACGTGCTTCGTCCTCCGGTTGTTGAGCAGCTTCCGCCCCGCCGTCTTCATTGCCTTCCGCACCTTGACCTGGCTCTGCATCGTCTTCGCCACGGCTCACGTTGGGGCCGGCGCGCGCCTCGGCGCCGACATCGACTCGATCGGGGGAGCCAGCCCGACCGGGGCTGTTGTGCGAGGATGGCGGTGGAGGAGTGGGTGGCTCCGGCTCCGCGCCAAATAGCTGAAAATGAGCCTCAGCATCGGGATCGACAGCGTTGTCATCCTCGTCTTCGTCATCTGGTGGACCCCCCGCGTCTCCTGCTGCGGCAGCGGCAGCATCGTCCGCATCGTTCCAGTCAAAATCTTCAGGCCTGTAATCACGCCCGAAGTAATCGCCTACGAACCCCGGCTGGGCTGCCGCCTCTTCTAAATCCATCTCTGCCCTTGGTGAGCGAGGTGCGTCTTGATCAATGCCCGGAACGTCTGGTGAGGCCGGGCGCTGCCAGTTATCCTCGCGGGGGCCTACAAAGATAGGCTCGATGTCCACCGCTTCAGCGTCGATCTCGGGGCTCGGCGAATGAGGCGCGCTGCCTTCGCCGATGGCCTCAACGTCCGGAGAGGAAGGGCGGCGGCGATTTTTGTCGCGATGTTCAGGATGCGCACTGCGAGAGGCGGGATTATCCAGGTAAGCAAGCCCTTGTGCTCGAGACGCGATGCACTCAGGCTTGAGCGACTTGGCCAGGTGCTGATTGAGGGCAGAGCCTTTGGGGAACGACTTCCCGCATCCACGGCAGGTGAATGTGGATGGCATTGCAGAAAATAGGTTGGTGGGCAAGGGTAAAACGTGTGTTTATTGTCCTCAGTCCGCGAACTACTTATCAGAAAAGCGAGGCATCCTAGACACGCGCGGACTTGTAAGTTGTCGAGCCGGCCGGCGGAATTTGAACTTACAAATTCTGCGAGCTGGCCCGCGAGCAGTTCGCTACACCCTTTCCCTCCAACATCCTACTCACCTCCCCACGGGCATCGGTTCCCCATCCGCTTCCTCTTCGCTCGCTCCAGCACCGACGCCATGGGCAGGCGTCGCTCACAAGCAACAGCCCCAAAAAACGTAGACGTGCCAGTGGGCCCCGTTGACCCGGGCGATGACGTGGACGTGCCCAGACAGACTCGCCGGAGCAAACGCGTCCGCGAAGAGGCGGCCGCCCAGGAAGAAATCAACGCCCCCGACGCTGGCGTGTCGAAGAAGAGGACTCGCGGTAAGAACGAACGCGCCAATCAGAGCGGGCGATTTTTGATGACCTGTGCAGGTCAGCCACAGAAAAAGGCAAAACAAGCCCAAGGTGCACACCTTCAGGCCCCTACTCCACACTCATCACGCCAACCTTCGTCAGGGCCGACGCCTGCGCCAGCCGAAGCGACGCGTCGTAAGCGCGCCAACACGAGCGAACTCCAGCCAGAGACCATCAAGAAGTCCAAGGCTAAGGCTCACCAAGGTACTGGCTACTAACCATGTGAGATGTCCTCATGCTGACGCGCTTGGGGTCCAGCGGCGCCGGTTCACGAATGGGACCAGTCTGACGCGAGCGCCAGCATGCCTGGGGCCACGGGTCGTGGACGGCGCCTCAGAAAGCGCCAAGGTGAGCTTGCGTAGTAGGTAAGGCGGGCACACTCACCGAATGTCACTCACAGGATCTCCAACCGCGTCTACCGACGTCGCGGATGCATTGGATGTCCTCCAAGTCTCCGATGTCGAAGAGGCACAACACGGCGAAGAAAACGGCAGCGAAGAGGAGTCGGGGACGGGGTCCGACTCGGAGTCGTCGAAGTCTACTTCTGAGGGCGATGAAGAGGAGGGCAGCGAGAAGTTTGGTGAGAGTGGAGGTAGCGGCGCTGAACACGAGCATACAGGGGAGGGCGTAATGAAGAAAGGGAAAGGTAAGTCGCGGAGCAACGCGGGAGAGCAGCTGAGCATCGCGGTAAGCTGTCCAAGCAACCACTGAGACGCGAAGCAGTGCTGACAGGCCACTTGCCTTCAGATACCTGCGTTCGAGAAGGCGAGGAGCAGAGGGAAGGGAGCAGCCGCCGGCGACGCCGAGTCGAACGGCTTCTCGAGCGTCTCTGGTCGTAAAGGCGCTCAAGCCGTCACATCCAACGAGCGCCCTGTTGCTCCCACCTCGGACAGCGACTCAGACGACCCCAACAAAACGAAGTGGCCCGCCCTCCCCAGACGCGTGAAGCCCCGCCCCATCACTTCAACGTCGAACGCCTCGGCCCCCAGCAACAATCCTCAAGAGGACGAAGGGCCGCGACAGGCGCACGTCACGTCCGGCGAGTCCACAACTTCGCGCACAAGTGCAGCTGCAGAGGCACCAACGGCTGGCCAGAGAACAACAGTGTCTCTGCCTCCTTCCCAGGTCCGTCTCAGCAATTGGAGTTGGGCTCTAGGAATACTGACGCGCGCATTGAGGCCTCTCGTGCCAAGTCCAGCACTCCCGGGGCGTCCGCAGCAAAGCAACCAAGAGCCACGCCGAAGACGCCAGGGCCCAGTTCATCGCGAGTGCCCGCAAAAACGCCGTCGTCGCAGCCTGCTCAGGTACGCATGCTGAGTGCTGTTATGTTCCTGATACATGTTTGACTGAATCACGCTTCGACTGTGCAAGGGCGCTCATGTAGCTCCCGCGGGGTCCTCGAAGAAGAAAACGAAGAGGGCGCCCGCAGGCAGAGGGGCCGGACAGGCTGGGGGTGCATTCTGGGAGCAGCCGGAAGAGGGAGAAGATGAGCTCGCGGCTGGCAACAAGGTGTGTGAGCTGCCCCTTCATTGCGACGTTGACTAACTGTTGAGCACCCGTGCGGGGCCTGCGACGTAGGACGTCGACGCGGCGGGGAGTGGCCTCGACGAGAATACCGAGGAACTCGTTCGCGAGGAGGCTGCCGAGGCGTTTCCACTCAACGAGGCCGAGCTGGACGACGACGACGACGAGCAGAAGCCGAACGTCCAACAGGAAGCCGCCCCTGCTGCTGCTCCGGCGAACACCCCCCTCGACATCGAACTCCGGCCTGTCGATGGGGGCAAGATAGGCATCATGGCCATCCAGATGGCGCCTGTGAAGGCAGTCCTCAAGGAGGCCAACACCATTCAAATCCATCGCGTCCTATGCTGGTCGCACTTCATGGCCACGGATCTGACATACCGCGACGAGCTCGTCCGCGAAGCTCTCATCGCCGCCGCGAAGAAGCTGGGTCAACGCCAGGTTGAAGAGCGATTGCGAGAGGATTTGCAGTACGCGACGCGCTTGGGGGCCATCGTAAGCGTCACTCTACTATGGAACCGTGAACACTGACTGTACTGCGCGGTTACAGCCGCGGGACCGCATGAGCAGCACCCGGAACGAGATCAAAGGGCGGATCAGCAGGGCTATCGCAGTAAACTACCAGTTCGCCAAGTACGGGACCAAGGCGAAGCTGGCGCAGGGCGTCGCGCACATCACCGAGGCACCTATCTATCGCTACATCTTCCCTGGAGACCACATCGTGCGCCCCGCCACCACCCGCCATCTCCTGCCACAGATCCTACTCACAAAGTTGCAGACCTCGAACTACGACAAGACGGCGCTGTTCTGCCATGAAGCGATCATCAACTCCATGCGCGAGACCTACTTCAAGAAGAAGCGCCTGCCCGAGAAATGGTACAGCTCAAGTATCACCCAAGGCGAAGAGGCATCCGAGCTCGAGTTGCCTGCTCCGATGGTTGTCTTTCACGCTGTTGCGGTCCGTTTGACATCTTGGGTTGGTTCCTCATGTGCATCTGTAGCTGACCCGCGACGATAGACTCTCGCTTGTCTGAAGGACTACCAAACCGGCTCATTCATTTCGCTTCCATTCCTCACAGCCGACGGCGACGACGAAAAGGCAGGTGCCTCTTATGGAGAAGCTTACAAGGACCACATGACAACCCTCCTCAACCTCAAGCGCACCAACCTCACAGCGTACCACACGCTCATGCACTACCTGTACATGGCTGTTTCGTTGGTGGTTTCTGTTCTATTGCTTAACGTCTGCTGATGTTATTTCCTGTCAAATTACAGGGGCTTGGTGATGGAAGATGACCACGCCGATCCCAGCTCGGGTGCAGCTGGCATCTCGAACCCGGAGGTGGACCTCGCCAACGTTGGCGCCAATCTCAAGCTTCGTCGCCGGAACTGATGTGCCTCCGGCTTGATACCCCTTTGGCTGCACTGTGGTGTTTATGCGGTGCTGGTGTATTCTTCTTATCTTTGCCTGGTAGGCTGCTTTTCGAGTGTTTTATGATTATCTAATTGCCATTTATTCAGGTTTTATCGGATTATAATTCCTGAATAGCTGTTCATGTATATGCATTCATAGCCATGGTTATTGTTTTTAATCACGAGTTTATTTATCATTTACTGCTTCTGAAAGTCTGATGAATTGTGAAGCAAAGCTGAGCCCAGAAGATTTTATAAATCTGAATAAATCTTATTAAAGAGGGGGGGTTAGCTAAAAGGCATTTAATTTACCATTTTCTTTAATAAGCTTTACTAAAACTTATTGACATTTATTAAGACTTATTTACAGACAGATGGGTTCCCTGATG